>CM031985.1:8987796-9372372 GCA_018804465.1 Populus tomentosa
GGCTGATTTTTCAAGCTCTTATTTTGAAGGTTGTAGATGTAGACAATGTGCGGCAGAGAGTTACAGTAAAGTTAATTCCAAGGATTGACTTACAGGCTCTTGCAAACAAACTGGTATGTTTTCGCTTAGATTATTGCTCTTTGTGATTGATAGTAGACTTTTGGACTTGGAAAATTGTCTTGTACAAAGTTATGTCTCTTAACCAATGGTGACTTCATATAGATCACTAGGCATTTCCTTTCTATCATCATCATTACTTTGCCAATGCATGAATGCAATGAAACTGTATTGTACAAAGTTATTTCTCTGATTGGGACTAGCATGATTTTCTGCCTAAAAATAGTCTTGTAGAAAGTTATTTCTCTGATTGGGACATACTGTGCTATACCTAACTGGAAGTATATGTCTCTTCACAATGATGAAAAAACTGTCTTGAACTAAGTGCACTTTCATAATAGGAAGTTTTGTTACCCTTTTTCCTCAGGAAGGCAGAGAAGCACCAAAGAAGAAGGCATTTGTACCTCCTCCACGTTTATGAATGTTGATGAAGCTAGGTGGATACTGGTTGCTTCTTTTCATTGAAATATCTATACTACCGAATCTTTTTTGTTTATTATCCAATTATTTGCTGGCCTTGTAAATTTCAGGGAATTACATATTCGTGTTGAGCGAAGAAGAGATCCGATGACTGGTGATTATTTTGAAAATATTGGTGGGATGCTTTTTAAAGATGGTTTCTTGTATAAAACTGTATCAATGAAGTCAATTAGTGCTCAGAACATTAAGCCATCATTTGATGAACTTGAGAAGTTTCGATCACCTGGAGAGAATGGAGATGGTGATGTTGCCAGTTTGTCAACCTTGTTTGCAAACAGAAAGAAGGGTCATTTTATGAAGGGTGATGCAGTTATTGTTGTCAAGGGAGATCTGAAAAGTCTAAAGGGATGGGTTGAGAAAGTTGATGAAGAAAATGTTCATATTAGACCTGAAATGAAGGGTCTTCCGGTAAGAATCCATTGGTAAATTTAAAATAATCATTGGTCTTCATATGTTGTTAAGGATCACTTGAATTTGCTGATCTGCTCAGCCTTTCATTTATTGATACTCAAAGTATTTATTGGCAGAAAACACTTGCAGTGAATGAAAAGGAACTATGCAAGTATTTTGAACCTGGCAATCACGTGAAGGTTGTTTCGGGCACACATGAAGGTGTCACCGGCATGGTTGTTAAGGTTGAGCAGCATGTGCTCATTATTCTATCTGATACAACAAAGGAACATGTGAGTGATATATTGTTGCATGAATTAGTTTTCTCTGCTTAGGAATTGCTTTTTGACAAGAAAACTTATGTGTGGAAACAATGTTGATATCTGTTATCTTCAGATCCGTGTATTTGCTGATGATGTTGTGGAAAGTTCTGAGGTAACGACAGGTGTTACCAAAATTGGGGGACTATGAGCTTCATGATCTTGTACTATTGGAGTAAGTCTGTTTGATTAAGAATGGTAATCGTTTGGTCCTTGTCATTTGAGGTCTTATCTGTTATTTTGGTTTGTTGTAGCAATATGAGCTTTGGTTTAATCATTCGTGTAGAAAGTGAAGCCTTTCAGGTTAGTCATCACTGGACTGTCCACATTTCCATGTTTATCTGTCACCTATGTCAGCACAAGGGTCATCCTTTTGGTGCAGGTTCTCAAGGGAGTTACAGAGAGGCCTGAGGTTGCACTTGTTAGACTAAGAGAGATCAAATGCAAAATTGAGAAGAAAACTAACGTGCAAGATCGGTACAAGAACACAGTATCGGTGAAAGATGTTGTTAGGATCATTGATGGTCCTTGCAAAGTAAGATTCTTTTCCACTGTATGATTTATCTTGCTATCACATGTGCATATAGCTCACAGCCTCCTTTTTGTCTTGTTAGGGGAAACAAGGTCCTGTAGAGCACATATATAGAGGAGTCTTGTTCATCTATGATCGGCATCACCTTGAGCATGCTGGGTATATTTGTGCTAAATCCCACTCATGTGTTGTCATCGGAGGATCACGTTCTAATGGAGATAGAAATGTAAGTATTTCTTATATTATTTTAGCAATAAATATTATTTTTTAGCTGAATTTTTTGTGCATGTAGCCTTAATTTTAATGATCTGACCTTCTTTCAGGTTTATTTGGTATGAAGTGGATTAGTGTTCATAATTATCAAATGTTGCTGATAAATGCTAACTGAATATGAGCTTGAAAAGATGGACGTTGGTTCATTGTCACTAAATTTGCTTTCATCTATCAGTAATTAATTGCATAGAGGACCTATTGCTAGATGTATTCTGTTCTTGCTTAAATTATTTTTGGTTTAAAAAATTTATGTTCAGTTATTGTTTAAATTATTTTTTGGTTAAAACTTCTTTTACAATCATTATTCATTAGTAATTTATTCAGGCTAAGAGGATATGATTTTTAAAGCGAAAATTGACTATATCAACCAACAGATATAATTTAAACCAAACTGTCCTTTATCTCACTCATTATTAAAATTTCAGGGTGATTCCTACTCAAGGCTGGGCAGTTTTAAAACTCCCCGGGTACCCCCTTCACCAAGGAGATTTCCTAGAGGAGGTCCTCCATTCGACTGTAAGTTTTTTTATGGTCCAGCTCTCTTCTTTAAACAAATTCTATCATAATTGGACTTCTTAATTTGTTATTTACCTGAGAAAGGAAAGGACATTTTCGTTGCAATGGTGTCATATTTTTCTCAAATCAAGTCTAATATCAACTGCTTATTGAATTCTGCAGCTGGGGGAAGAAATAGAGGTGGAAGGGGAGGGCATGATGCTTTGGTTGGTACCACAATAAAGGTACGACAGGGCCCTTTCAAGGGCTACCGTGGTCGTGTTGTAGATATCAAAGGTCAATTCGTTAGAGTTGAACTGGAATCACAAATGAAGGTTGTTACAGGCAAGTCTTCATCTATGTCCGGTAAAAGCTAGACCCTTGTATTCCTGTTTGTTTCATGGACAATGAATGCTGTTTTATGTGCAGTTGATCGGAGCCACATCTCGGATAATGTGGTTGTTTCAACTCCATACCGGTAAATCGAACATTCACTGAAAATTGTTTGTAGTTCGATGATTCTGTCTTTCTGACTATATGTTTTCCTCATGTTTTATCAGCGATACACCTCGATATGGTATGGGAAGTGAAACCCCAATGCATCCTTCTCGGACTCCAATGCGTTCACACATGACACCAATGAGAGAATCAGGAGGTTTGTTCTTTTTATACAAGTCTACTTATATTTTGGATACTTTAATCAATCACCATTCTGGTATATGAAGTCTATTCAGATTTTGGATACTTTAATCAATCACCATTTTGGTATAGGTGGGATTAGTATAAGCACTTATGTGTTTGTCTCATGTTTGCAGCGACACCTATTCATGATGGCATGAGGACACCTATGCGTGATCGAGCCTGGAATCCTTATGCACCAATGAGTCCTCCTCCAAGGTTGAGCATGAATTTTTCTAATACTAATTGTTTTCCTATTTTAGTTTTCTTTTCATGATGAGAATTTGGAAATTGGACCTGAATCCTTTTATTGAATATTTGATTGATAGTCACTTGAAGAACTTTTAGTTTCAGTCATTCCCTGTCATGAGTAATTGATTTTTCAGAGGCATATTTGGGTTTTTTCAGAACTGCTGATGGTACTGATTTGCTTAATTGCAATCTGTCTAAAATATGACCTTCATTTAGTGGACACAGCTTCATATGCAATAAAATGGAGAATGAGTAACTGGTAAAATGTCATTTGCATCAGAAACAGTGTGAATAAGTTAGATTTGAATGATTGGGCAGTTTTTCCTCCTTTTCACAATTATTGATTTAAAATGTACACATCTAGAGGAATGTATACTAGTTGTATCAATATCCCCAAGTTATCTTGGTTCCTTAATGAATTGGTCTTAATTGTGTGTTCTTTCACCTAAATAATCAAAAATAAATGAAGAACAAACAATAATTTAACCTTACATTTCTAAAAGTTACTTACCCTGTCACAATAATTTCACTCCATCTTTGATAGTTAATTCCCATGCCTGCGTGGCATATTGGTTCACCAGATCGATCATAAATCATAACCACATCCCTTAAAGTTGTTTCAATGACCTTCATATGTCCCATTTGCATTTTAGAACTAGACATTCTTTTCCTTATGTTTTGTCTTTAAATTAACATTCTTGCTTTGGTTGATTGACAAGTTATTTTCTTTTGCTTAATTTAAAACAGTTGGAGACCTATTACATCTATCTACAATATGGGAAATTGTCTGTCACCATGGATAATTTTCAAATGATGAATTTAGGCAGAGCTTAGAATTAGGTGCACACCAAAGGATAAATATTTATCTTGCTTTTTGATTAGCTTCAATCTCCTTACTTTCTCTGTCCCACGGACTTCTTTTTTAAATTTTCTTAACCATTGCTGCAAATAGAACATGCTTAATATGCATTGCATGCTTCTGTTGTCTGTTGTATCTGATGCAAAATAGTGTCTGCATTTCGTGTATTTTGACACCGTGACATCAGTTCCTTAAAAAAGTATCCTCTTTCAAAATTAATGAACTTTTGGCCTTGTCACTTTTATGCATTGTAACTTAAGCATGGTCATTGAAATTGTTTCTGCAAAAATGCAGGGATAATTGGGAAGATGGGAACCCTGGTTCTTGGGGAACCAGTCCGCAGTATCAGGTAAAGAACTTGGCATACCTTGACGCCATAAATAATTCAAGTTATTCTGTGCTGTTATTATATGTGTGTGATGTAATGAAAATGTTCTTTTTCCAGCCAGGTAGCCCTCCCTCTGGAACATATGAAGCTCCAACTCCTGGTTCAGGCTGGGCTAGCACTCCTGGTGGTAATTATAGTGAAGCTGGAACACCAAGAGATAGCAGTTCTGCATATGGTAGTTTATTTTTCAGTTTCTTATGATACTTTAAGCGGTGATTTTTTTATTGTAGCTAACTTCATGCACCTGTTACAGCCAATGCTCCAAGCCCATACCTGCCATCAACTCCTGGTGGCCAGCCTATGACACCCAGTTCAGCGTCCTATCTCCCCGGCACTCCTGGAGGGCAGCTAATGACACCCGGAACTAATGGTCTTGATATGATGTCTCCTGTTATAGGTTTGTTTTGCACTTTCTTATTTTTGCCATTTGTCATAGTTATTGTGTTCGATCTATTGATATTTATTAGTTTATATGAATATAACTAGGAATGTCCTTTTTTGTTGTTTGGTTTTTGGTTTAGTCTGGGTCTTGTGAAGCCATTTTTTCAGGTTGGATCTAGTATTCCTGAGGCGAGGCCATGAACGGCTCTGCCATATATGAAAAGAAGAAAATTAATTCTGTTTTCAATTCCAGAAAATGAGTTGTTGCTTCGTGAATTTTCTTTTCTTTTCTTTTGGTGGCTTTGGAAGTTAGAACTTAATCCGCATGGTGAATTGGCTTGAATAGGCAGAGCATATGTATGGAATTTGATCAGCTTTCTACAAAATTTTGTTTTGGTCTCCTGGCATATCTAGTGTGATTTTTACTATATCTAGGTTTGGTTTTAAAAACTCAAAAATATTTTTTTAGCAATTATGTAAGTTGCAATTCATTGCATTACAGGTGGAGATGGTGAAGGACCATGGTTCATACCAGACATATTGGTAACCGTTCACCGGACTGCAGATGAATCTGCTGTTGGTGTCATCAGAGAGGTGCTTCAGGTATGCCCTTTCAAAAGCCAGTTGGGAAAAAAATTCATTTTCTTCTCTGTTGATTATTAAGATTCTGTTTGAGCTATGGCTTTTGACTTTGAATCATAATACAAAAGTTGATTTTCATTATTAACTTGTGAGAAAAATAAGTTAAAATGACTTCAAGTTAGAAGACTGTTTGGTAAAAATGAGAAGGCAATTTTTTCTATTTTTTAAGTAGGAATGTAATGCAAGTTAAAATCCATTCCTACTTTTGATTAACGCAAAATTTGACTCAATTTTATAACGAACCGTTGATTTAAGTTAAAAGTTATTTCCAATCAAATATGCATATGACTTTTTATGAGTTAAAAGTTAAAAAATAACTTGAATCAATCCACAAAAGTCATATCAAACATAATCTAACTGGATGTTTGAAATCCACGTGAAGTTCCTTGAATTTTTTTGATGAAGCCGCACTGATTTATATGGAAGGAATACAAAGTAGATTTTTTGTAATGAATTCAGCTCTATACTAATGCTACTGTTGGTGGACCAGGATGGCTCTTGTAAAATAGTCCTTGGGGCTCATGGCAACGGAGAAACGATAACTGCGCTTCCTAGTGAAATTGAGATGGTGGTGCCAAGGAAATCAGACAAGATCAAGATCCTGGGTGGTGCACATCGTGGTGCTACTGGCAAGTTAATTGGCGTTGATGGCACTGATGGAATTGTAAAGTTGGAGGACACTCTTGATGTTAAGATATTAGACATGGTTATACTGGCAAAACTTGCACAGATGTGATTTTCCTGAGAATACACAAATTAAAATTCAAGAATTTTTTTTCCCCTGCAGTTCAACTCATCTTTATCTTTGGTCTGTATCAGTGTTTAAAATTCCAAGCTACGAGCAGCCTCTATCATACCAAGTAGGCTAAATAAGAATTATCTGTAAATGATCGAAATGAGGGTTACCTGATTTTCAGAAGCGAACATGCAACTGAAGTTCTTGACAAAATGGATGTCTTGGAGAGGGTTTAGAGGTAAAAACATGGAGAAGTGTTAGCAGCAAGTAGCATCAATTTTAAATGAATAATCCTCTTTAGTTGGAAATTGGAATGTCGGTTTCTTGGATTGGTCGCTGAGCTTTTGCAGGAAGATTATACAAGAATCATCTAACGAAAAATCCTGACAAATATATAACATGTAAAGCTCTCAAGGCTAACAATCTTATAAATTAGATGCCTAATCCTTCCGTTTCAGCTTTACAAGGAAAATCCCAAGACTGTCTCTAGAGACTCTTATTTTGGATTCTTAATTCATACGAATCACCCAATTGCATGTGTATAGCAGTGTACTGGAGACTCAACACGCTTTCTCATCAAGAATTAAGCCAAATTTACAAGAGAAGCTAACAATAGCTTAATATCTTATAAGATCTTTGTTTTATGTCATTTATATATGTGTTTGAACTTCAACGTGATGAATCATTCTTTAATTAGCAATTCATACAAAACTTGCTCAGTCAAAGATTTGTTGAGATTTTCATGTAATAAAAATTCATACAGTTATTGTTATCATCATTATAATAAACAAAGATATCCTGACAAGATTTTGTTTCATTTATGTTAAAACATTTTTTAACTTAATAGTTTTAACTTTTAATTCAATCAAGATTTATATTAAGATTTTTGACATCTTTATTAAATTTAAAAGTTATGTATAAGCAAGCATACCAAAGACTTTTTTTTGAGATAGAAATTAAAAAAAAAAATTAAATCAATTTGTAAAACTCGTATTAAACATAACTTTAGTTTGCTGTGTAAAGATTAATTCAGAAACAAAAAAGAATCACATTAAAAATATATTTTTTCTTAGAAATATCTTATTGAGAAAATGTACTCTTTTGAAAACTGAAAACTAATTAATTAGGAGAAAAATCTCTAGTCTCGAAATTAAATTCAAGTAATCAAATACAAGAACACGGCAACATATGTGCATGCAGTCTCTCTTAATCTCGGATCAAACTAATTAATTAGCAGCTTGTCCATTTCCATTTCCATCATTATAACCTAACTATTTGTTAATGGATCTCTTCATTGTATTGCTGTTCGCGAAGGAGTTGAGAAAAAATATGCGCATTTCATTTTCAAAGCGAGCAATTCACATCGATATCGTTGCCTTCTCCTCTGTTGATAATGATTACGCCTTCGTTTTGAAGAATATCTGGGTTTCATGGGTTTCCCTGTATCTCTGCTATCTTGCTGATATATTTCAACAGGATGTTATGGAGGTATGGCTGATGAACGAACATAGCATCTCAGAATCTTGGACCAGGATAGTTGTCCTTGAAGACAAATCAAATTTTGCAGATCATCGGAGGTTACTTGCAGCGATGAAGATCTTTGGAAATGGGGATGTTTTTTTCCTTTGTCAACCATATGTATATTTGCATAATCCTGAGACGGTCAAAGAATTCAATCAACTACAGCTCCCATTGATCACAATCCCAGCTTCGCCTCTCGCACTCAAAGATTTGGTGCGAGACAAATTGAGGTTTCAATAGACACTGAAATGAAGATAAAGATGTCGGTTTTTCCTTTCTAGCAGAGCTTCTTGCTTATAACTTGTTAATTTTAAAAAATATCATAAACTTCATCGATCATTTATTTTTTAAAAGTGGAATTTTTTATATATTTCTGACCTAAAAAACAAAATAATAATGACGACAGAAGCTACTTTTGTCCGAAGGTCGCTTCACATCATCTTTCGAATGAATCGTGCTTTATTAAATTTTAAATCTCAGGACCTGAAGGTGATGGTGAACTCAAGCCAGCACATGAGCCAAATGCTAACCAACAAAGAGTTTTGTTATTTCTTTCACACAAGCTATATCTCTATTGATATTTGATACAAAGGCTAAAAACCATCTCACCGTCTTCACGCTCGGAAGGAAAGCCTAACCACAAGAAATGCTGCAGGAGTTTACAAGGCTGGTTGCAGTACTGAATATCTCAACATGCATCCGAAATCACCTGCAGCCACTGATAACAATGGCGACGGCCACATTATACACAGATAGCGAAAACTCTTCAGCAAAGTACAAGAAGAATTTCAATAATAAAAAAGACAGATAGGGGATAGCACAACAATTTCAGTTGCTTTCAAATTATAAAACTTTACAGTGATGGTTCCCCAAATGAAACCCAAATAATGAGCAAGAAATTAATCTGCAGGCTGTAAAATTTAGATAGAATAGGTATCGAAAGGACAAACAAGCATGGATGCCAATATGAATTTGCACTAACACACAAATACTAATAGAAAGAAGTTGACAGAAATCTCATTAGTTGAACGAAGGTGAAAGGGAAAAATAGCATAAACCTAACAGAGGTCTCTGTTTTCAGCCCCATCTTGACACCCGCAAATATCGGTTCGCATTGTGGGCAACCATCGCAATGCCACTCAGACCCTCATTAATTTAACACACCTAAAACAGACATGGACATTCTCGAACCCAGGCAGGCCAGTAGAAGATGGCAGCTCATTTCATAATTTACGGTTCAAGATTCAATAATAGCTAAACCTCAAAATCCCAGGCATATTGCTTCTTACAACTCCAATAAAGTGGTAGAGAAATACAGCATGCTTCCAAAATCAAACACTTGATCTGCAAGGCAATCTGTCATCACATGTATTTTATGCAAAACCTCTAATGATGGCTAAACATCATTATCCTCCATTTCTTAGCATCTCTAGACTGACAGCACACTTAAGTTCCCTTCCAAGGTAGTAACTCCAAAATTCCTACTTGTAATCACTTCGAAGGATTTGATTTATATCCAGTTGGATCAAATCATCTTGAATATCAAATGGAAAAATAAAGGCCTTCGTTTAATGCAATAAACTATCTGCCTTGGCTCTTATCTCAGGCAGTATTCTGAGATCCACAAAATTTAACATTTGACTTGAAGCAAAAGGTTTGAATCTATCAGGTTCCTCTTGGGCATTAACTGCAACTTCTCTCAGCTATAATTTACAAAATCTGGCAAGCAATATAAACGCATGCCACTCCGGTCTCCAAAGACTTACAAGTATCTTGCAACTCTGCCTGGTAAACAATATTAATAGCAACAGAACAAAATCAGTCAGTTTGTTCATTTGTTTACTAGTGCTTCAGATCACAGTTGCTTGCTTTGCCCTTTCTCTAATCCACCGGTTTGATTTAAGTCATGCTTCCAACTTTCATAAAATTAAAGACAGACTGCCTAATTTAAACTTAAGCTAGCATTTGCAGTGCATCTTACTCTGGCAAAAAAACGCAATGCCTTTATGCAAATGTTTATAGGAAGAGTAGAACAAGATTTGTTCTAGAATTTGGTTTGTTCAAGAAGTTGTAGATATCCACAAACTGTGACTAGTGAGTGACAGCCACTAAAGTAATAACAACCTAAATAAAAGCCAAAACTCGGATGTCACTTTTTGTGAACCTGCTAACAGCACACAGCCAGGCTCCACATCTAACCTCACTGAGGAACAAATGCACATGGGTCAAGAAACATGAAAATTCTCAGATTTTCAAATTCTGCCCACAATGTGAAACCCTGACTGTAATCAGCAAATGAACAGCTATCCTGAAGTCAAATAAAGATAAAACTAGACAACCATACTCAGTATGTCAGTACCTATCAATGAGAACACTAAAACTACAGATATATCCACTCACTGAAAATGTGAAATGCTGGCACGTCCAGGAAAAGCCAATAAAATGCTATTAATCCTTTAATCAAGCAGCACGAAGAGCGATAAATCTTGACCATACATTCAGCCATGAAAACATCACAAATATGCACACAAGAGTTTTCCTTTTCAATTACAAGCATCCTTCTGAAATCTAACGTAATAATATCTGGTTCTCAGCAAAGCAACTAACTTATCTGCCCAGTACAGGAAGCATTCATCATCGGCAAAGTTATTCTTCTTCTAAAGATTCAAAGCTTCTATGTTATGGTTGCTGATTACAATAGGTCAAAAAAATAGATGGAGCCAGGCATATGTCATAGATGTGTAATACCTTAACCTCTTCATTCTGCTGCTTTCACCTGCTAATTCAAACAGTTGATCATGCAACACAGACTGTCCCCTCAAATAATCTTTGGATTGCATATATACCAACTTTACACACATCAGGATCAAAATGCCTTCAAATGGTATCTAGTAATTTGCAGCTAAGGTGAAAATTCAAAAACCAAAAAACCTTGGAAAATTTCAGCTAGGCTCCAGCTCGATAAAAGATGTACCTTTTTTGTTCTTTTGAGAACCCACATCAGGTATACTTATTATGACCTTGAAAACATAGATCACATAGTAAAAGGCCAAAACAATGTTTATCTTCAATTCTGATGCATGGAGAGGCACATTTTAACCTCAATTTAAGCAAAAAAGGGTTACATTCACCATCTTACAAGCAGCTGAATTTAGAGTCCAATGCGTTTTTGCATATAGAAGCCATACAACTGTTGGTATAAGAGGACTGACTTCAATGGAAACTTGAAGCTTTTCCACACTATTATCCATCATGCCAAATTTTTTATAATAAATGCAGAAAAGAAAACCTAAGAGTTAAAACCTAATAAATGTGGATTATACCTTGCTTACTTTTCAGGCTCTCTTTTGAAGGATCCAACAGGAACCGCACTAGAAGATTCGTGATTTTCCTAAATAAAAGGCAAGTGCATAAATTTGTTAAGATTAAGATTACAGCATCCAACATTGGAATTTTAGCATGCATGCAGATGTGGTTTAAAGAAATATAAATATATAACGTATGACTGATGTTGAGAGTATCGATACCTGGTTAGTTGAATTTTGTCCATGTATCCGCTGAGGCCTGGCATTAAGATCAATCAAATTGTTGTCCATTTTTCCGTCGCTATCTGTGTTATTCTCTATCATTGGAACTGGAGAGGCTCTGTGGTTTTGTTTATTTTCTCTAGCTGTGAGTTTAAATGGCTGGTTTTGGTCCCTCCTTGTTTCATTGTGATCAAGAGGTTGTTGTCCTTGCTCCTCCATCCGGCCAGGTTTATCCCCTGGAAACTAAATAAGACAATTAAACAAAAAATGTTAATTCGGATAGCTTCTTGCATGTTTGATACAAAACTCAAAACACTTCGATTCCGAGTGACAAACCTCAACCCTCTGCCTCAAAAGGAGATATCTACCATGGGTTCTTTTACCACCAACATGTACTATCATATCGCATTGCAAGCAGAGCGAACTACCATCAATCTCACAGTAAAAGAAAGCTGCATGCACATTTCAAGACAAGGAAAAACAAATCTCCTTGAAAAAACTTCAAAAACTCCCATCCCATGACAAAGGCCAAAAGTATCAGCAAAGGCAGGCCGGCATACCTGGTGCATTTTCACATATGTCACACTGTGGAACAGCGCTAGGATCTGCAAGTCCCACTCGCACGTGCCGACTAGCTAGCTTGTTGCACAAATGAACCTGTTCCAGCACACAAACAGAGACCCATTTGCTTAACTATGACAAATTCGATGGTGCTTGCTTAAAAAGACCGAAACTTGCACTCCGCCATCAAAAAATTATCAAATCCGGAGCTTGATACTTTACAATGAAAGATCATCACTTGATAGACTCAGCAAAGGAACTGGCAATTTTTACTCTTCCAGTACCAAAAAAGAATTCATTTTGCAAATCCAATCAAGCCCATTTCAACTTGAGCAGAATTATTACCTTAACTCATTTAATCAATTTTCGTTAATCAAATCAAATAAACCAGGAAAAACTATAAAGAGACAAAAAAAATATTGTAAAAATAAAGGTCGATAATCACCTTCTCGTCACAGGAACGGCAAAGAGCGGCTTCATCAGCTGCACAAAAAAGAATTGCGGCGGCGCTCTCACACACGTCACAAATCGTTCGCATTTCTGGTTTTTTAGAATTAATTTAGGTTCTTTCTTTATTTTTATTCCCCCTTCAATCTCTGCTTTTTGCTAATTCTCCTTTCTCCATCTGAAAGCCATTTGTTGATATCCTGGAAGGATAAAATTGTTGAAGTTGATCACTTTTGAATTAAGCAGTTGGTGACATAATAATTCAGCAGGAGAGAGAGAAAGATAAAGATTTAAATGGTGAAGAGAAGAGAGTATAGTAGAGGAGTGGAGTGGAGAGGAGAGACGATTGGAGTTGTCTTGAGTCTCTGAAATTGAGCGAGGAAGAGAAAAAGAAGGAAAGAAGTCTGCTACTTCTGTTTTGATATTAATATTTAGTAACTGCGGTGTATAATTTTTTAAAAAAAAAAGTGCTATTTATTAAAAACATATTTTGCATATTAACATATAAAAAATTTAAAAATTTAAAATAAATAATTTAAAAAAAAAAAACTCAATTTCAATAACGTTTCCATACAAAATCTACAAGTTTGTAATTTATGTTAATTTTGCTATTCTTTTAGTGCATTTTTAAAGTATTTTTTATTACAATAATATTTTTTTTATTTTTAAAAAACTATTTTAATTTTTATACATTAAAATAATATAAAATAATAATTAAAATTTAAAAAAAAAATTGAAAAAAAATACAGTTACATCACAACAACAAACATCACATTACTCTAGCTCTCCCGTCTTACTTTTTGTGTTTTAAAGGAAAAATGTTTCCTTTCCATTCAAGTCATGGAAAACAATTTTTTATGCTCGGCAGGGATTGATTATCATGTTAACTCATTTAAAATTTATATACGGTTGAGAGAATATTTTTTTTATAAAATATCATTTTTTATATGAATAATTTTTTTTAAATTGAACCATAAGGATAAAATTGTTTAAATGAAAAAAACTCATACTCCTTCAGTAAGTTTAAAATTGAATAATTTTTTATTTGAAAAATATAAAATGAAAACTCCTTGTTAAATTAGTGTAAAGTTCATCTTATAATATGAATTTATAAATAATAAACGTAAGATTTAGATTTTATATTCGAAGTATCATTTAAGAGGTCATTTCTAATATTTTTCAACTATGATGTTTTTATTAATAACAATTATTTAATAATAATAATAATAAGTTTATGATATATTATTTCTAGAGAGATAATTGATTTAGATAATTATATTGTTGTCTGTTTTTATGAATTTAGCTGTATTATTATCTGTTATTAATTTTTTAAATGAATTTAATTCTAAATACATCCATCTGTTTTCGCTGCTGTTTGATCAAGAGACACGAAAATGGTATAAAAAAGAGAAGAAAAGAAAACTGAAGCAGTAAATAATTTTATCTTTTGGAGAGGAAAGAAAAAATCAGCTGTGAAAAATAAAATGGTATTCCCTCGAAGGGATAACGCTGCCCCGAGTGGAGTGTTTTTGCAGCGTGTGGTGGAGGAGTCCAAAAGGATGAGCTGTTCATGTTTGTGATTTGTTCCGTTGGTGATGGTGGTGAATGGAGGATTGCCACGCTCTATTTGGTGCCGTGTGTGACACGTGGGGTATGGACTCCACGGCTTCGTGGTTTCCAGGCACGTGGGTTCCACGATCATACATGATCGCTCTCACTCTAGTGGTGATTTTTTGATTGGACAAGTAGATTTAGCGGTATTTCTATTTTAGATCGGAGTGTAGTAGTTTGTGTATTTTTTATAAAATATATATGTTTTAAAAAAATATTTTTTATTATTTTAACGTGTTTATATGAAAAATAAAAAATTGTTTTAATGTACTTTTTAAAAAAAATTAGAAAAACATATACACTGATAGAACCGGCCAAGATTATAATCCGCTGTGAGCAATCACTTTGAACTTCTTTTTGGTTTTTATTTCTTCGTTTTTAGCATAATCACGAGGACTCGAGTACAATTCCTTCGTCTTTGGCATAGACCCGGTGCGGATTTGACCGGTATCAAGAGACGTCCACATTGTGTCATGTATTTAAATAATTGATCTACTGAATTATTTAAATTTGACTAGGTAATCTTTTAAAATAATTCTAACAAATACTTTGTTCGGATCAGTTTCATATCAATAGGTAGGTCCAAATTGTGTTTGTAAAGGATTAATATTTAACCTCCGACCTAGAGCCAGATATATATATTTTTTTTAATTTTGAATATTTAAGTTAATTTATGTCTATCTTAATTAATTTTTTAAAATTCTAAAATCAATGAATAACCAGATAAATTTTTAATAATTTTAAAATTTATAATACTTGAATTAATAATATTTAAAAATATTTAAAACTTGATTAGTTAAATAAAATATAATTTATTGTATCCATGGAATGAGATGAAATGGGATAAAAGATCATCTTTGTAGCATTTTTATCAACTATCCAGTCTAGTTCAATTACATCTAATTTCGTATCCTCGCGTAACATTGTTGATTTCCAATTTTCAAGAGCTCAAATGGGTTGTCCAAATTCTAAAATTAGAGGAAGTAATTTTTGCAACAAGAAGGTAGGAAACCCGGTGGGCATGGAGAACTTGATTAAGAAAAAGAATTCTAGAGAGGGTGAATTCTTCAGTAAATAAACTTGTATGGAATATAGTTATAATTATTTTTTTAAATATTTTTTATTTAAAAATATATTAAAATAATATTTTTTATTTTTAAAAAAATTATTTTAATATTAGCACATCAAAATAATCTGAAAATACTAAAAAATATTAATTTAAAAAAAATTAATTTTTTTTAAAAATATTTTTAAAACACACTGAATTTAGAGCCACCATTACACATTCCGGACTTTGATGGTGAAACTGGGGGCTATAAATTTACGAGCAAGGATGATGGTGACGTGTATCAATTATTTTAAACTTGAGTCATGGGTTTTAACTGAAACAATTCTTTTTTATAAAGCAAAATAATATTGTTTTTATTTAAAAAAATCAAGAAATTACAATTTAATTTTTTATCGGGTCATCATGTTAAACATAGTTTTTTAAGGGATTTTTACATTTGCTTATTTTTATATTTCTTGTTAGACTGGACTGAATTTTAAAATTATAGCTATTATTTCACATGGCAGAACAAATATAAAAGAAAATCATATATTTAGATCTCACCAGATTCTAATAAATTGTGATTCGTGCATGTAAGGTGACAAAGTATGCATGTACGGTCATGATGGATAGCAACCCACATTCATTATTGATTTTAGCTAGCTATCATGACCTCGGTAGACTAGAAACTATTAATAAACTCACGCGAATGTTATCGTGGGCCCACGTGTAAAGCCAAAAGCCCAAATAAAAGTCAAAAAGTTTGGTACAGCAGGCTTATTTTGGTACACCGATTTATTCGTGGCCACAGACTTCAAAGATGGTGTGTAATGAAAGCTCTTCTTGATTGATTCTTAGCCACCACTCTCATCTCTTCCCCTTGACCCACGTGCCCCTGTTCCAGTTTTTGTTTTTGAGGCCATTGTTTCTTCCTCTTTTTTCCTACTCCCTTTCCACGCTCTCATCTTAACAGGCCAGGAGTTTGTGTGTTTGTACTTGTGGTACAGGGAAAACCGGTGGAAATTATATTTTTTAAAAAAAATTATTTTTAAAAAGTTTTAAGTTTAAAAATATTTTAAATAAAATAAAATAATATTATTTTAATTTATATTAAAATAAATAATATTTTATAAAAATAATTATTATCATAATTTTTCACATATTAAACTCTTTGTGGAAAGCATATTTAATTTAAAAGTTATTAAATTAATATATTTTAAAGGATTTTGTAATGATGTGATGTGTTGATAAAAAAATAAAATAAAATATTTTTCAAATATATATTTTACAGCTGTGTTTTTGTTGCGTGCAGACATGGGAAGTGTTTAGGATTGTGTTTTGTAAGTGTTTTTAAAAAAAATTATTTTTTTATTATTTTAAATTAATTTTTTAATGTTTAATATTATTTTGATGTACTGATATTAAAAATATTTTAAAAAATAAAAAAATAATTTTTTAATATATTTTAAAATAAAAATTATTTTAAAAAATAATCAATATTCTCTCTCTATATATATATATATATATATATAAAAGGCTTTGTGCGTGGTAACCTAATCACCACTTGTTTGTTTTCCTTGAAAAAAAACATGTTCTGTTTTGGTTAACATAGATTGGTGGCCGTGATTTGATATGAATCAGGTCAATTTCTTTGCGGCTAAAAAAATTAATGTAAAAGCATTATTATTGTATCATAGAAAGTTAAAAAAAATTAAACAACTTGATATAATAAAAAAAAATTATCGTTAAATTCTATAAATTAAACTATCAAACCAAAAAAAAATCCATGAAAAAATTTAAAAAAACAAAACACCAACAAAATAAAGTAAAGCTATCAAGACCACGTAAAACCTTAAATAACAAACAATATTAAATTAAAAGGTAGAATGGAAAATAAAAATCAAACTCATAAAAGAATTCAAAACATAAAAAAACAAAGAAAAACATTTTTCAACAAACTCGATGATGATAAATAAAAATTTTAAAAATAATTAAAAATAATTAAAGCGAAAATGATCCAACCTTTAAAATTTATGACACAGATCATGAGGTCAGATTACAACACAAAGGAAATACAAAAAAAAACAACAATGTAGAATTCTAAATCAACCAAAATAATTAAGGATAGACATAAAAATACAATTTTAAATAATATATGGATTTGGAAAGAAAGATAACAAAATTTGACATGGAAAAAAAATTATAAATGATGAAATTGAAAAACAATCTCAGTTAAAAAAATGATAAGAACAACTAAAAAATAATAAACAAAAAATTGAGGACCATGTTCGATGTAAAAATAGATTTTCAGTGGATTAAATCCAAAGACAAATTAATTCAATAGATGATTTAAAACTAAAAACATCACAATTAAAAGAATAAAAACCAAATCCAATAAAAAACAAATTGTAAAGGGATATAATTGAAAAAATAATTAATTTAATAAATGTTATAAAACTAGATACATTGCAATTAAAAGAACGAGCACCGAATCTTATATAAAAAAAAAGTATTAAGAAATAAAATTGAAAAGGTAAATTAGTTCAATAACTGATCCGGGACTAAATGCATTGCAATAAAAAGAATTAGGACTTTATTTAACCTAACAAACAAATAGCTGGATTTTTTTTGTTTTTGCAACGACCGACATGTTTTTCCAGGTGTGGAGAGGGAAAATAAAAAAACTCTTCATCAACATCCCTCTGCGTGCTGCCTGCAAACTTGTGCCAAACCACCATAAATAAAGGTGGTGAGGCGCATTAAACGCCACCTTGAACATCCGTATTTTATGTTGTGCGGGTGCCATACAAGCCACAAAAAGTGCATAGGTGATGCCTATTTAGTGGCATGTACAACATCATTTTGAATTTAAAATTAATTTATATATTAAAATATAAAATCACCACTAACCCTAAATAAGAACTACAAAAAAATTATAACAAAAAACCTAAAATGACCTTGTAAGAGAGGTTTTTTTTCAAGGACAATGAAGTAAGTGACATGGGTAAAAAAAAAAAGGAAAAAACCCAAAAAGCCCTAAAACCAAATGGAGTTTTTTTAAAGAATTATATGATAATTATGCTATATAAAAAACATAAAATTACTAATTAACACTCAATTTTAATATAATTACTGACAAGCCCGTGAAAAAAACTCGGATACTCCTGCAACCAATCTTGTACACTGAAAGTAGAGTTAGCCTTTCACTGTGAATCAGTAAAAAAACTAATACCTTTTAATTACAGTCAATTGAAAATTGTTATTACCGGGAAAATGAAATTGAAAACTTTTATAGACCACCATGTATTTTTTTTAATTGTTATTATTATTAATGATGGCGGGGTAGAAGGCTGTAATTGAAACTCAATTCAATTTTTATTTATTTTATTTGAATTGTTCGTGTGAGGTAGAATGTTCTGGACAACAAAATATTCTGAACAATTTTCGTGCGTATGTACGAACAAAGCAAGTTGTATGCTCATCAAGACAAGAGTTACACAAACGACACGAGTTATTCGAAAAACAGTAATGCTTGTCTGATGTATTTAAAACTAGCAAATCACTAAAGGGTGACTATCATCACTTTTGTTATTGTCTGCTTTCTTGTCGAGTTTAATTTTCCTCTTAATTCAACTCTTCAACGATCTTCTTTTTTCTTTTTTCTTTTTTTTTTTATCTTTAAATATTAAATTGTTTTAAAAATTATATTTTATAATTTTTTTTATTGAATTATATATTAATTTTATAATTTTAGTTTTTCTATTGGTTTTATTTCTTAATATTAGAATTGCTGGAAATAAAAAATTTTATATATTTTTTATTATTTTTTTCTATGAATTTATCATAATTTCATGATTTAGATTACGGATTTAGTAAGTTAACTTTGATTGACCCAATTTATTTTTCCTTGCTTTTTTCTAGTTGATTTTATTTTTTTATTTCATCGTTCAACACTAGATTGGTTAAAAACTAGGTTTTGTATTTTTTTTAATTTGTTTCTTATGAGATTATCTTATTCTCATGATTCGGGTTGTAGGTTTGACAGTTTGATTTTGGATGACTGTTCATTTTGTTGTTTCTTTTTTAACTTGAATATTTTTTTAGTTTGATTTTATATTTTTTTTATTTATTTTATATGAGATTATCTCAATCTCATTATCGGGTTGTGGACTTTACAAGTTGACTCGAGCTTTTTTTATATAATTTTTTATTTGAACATATTTTTTTCGATTTTACCTTCCAACAACTCAATCTTCTTTTTCTTTTTTAGTCTTTTACTCAACTATATCTTTCAATATTAGGTTGTTTAGAAACTGGACTTTGTAATTTTATTCAATTTGTTTTTCATGGAATTATTTACTTTAAAATTTAGCTTCGTAATTTTCTTTAACTTGTTTTTTCATGGAGTTACACTAGTTTAATAAAAAAAAAAATTTATATAATTTTAACCTTGAACATTAAATATATTGAAAACAAAACTTCATAATTTTTTCATTTGTTTTTTTATAAAGTTATTTTAGCTTTAAGATTAAGGTGACGGGTTTAATATCCTGGTTCTGGTTGACATGTTTTTTAGTTGATTTTTTTATTTCATTATTCAACACGAGGGTAGTTGAAAATTGAGTTTTATATTTTTTACATGGGGTTATCTAGATCTCATAACCTAAGTTACGGATTTAACAGGCTAACCCAAATTATTAACTTAAGTAGTTTTTTTACCTTTTTTAATTTATTGGGTTAATTAGAAAATGAGTTTTATAATTTATTTTGATATATTTTTTTAAAGACTATCATAGTCTCGTAATCTAGACTGTAAATTTAACAAATTAACCAAAATCAAGTTAATTTAATATATTTTCATCTCAGTCCTTTCTTTAAAAAATTCTTCAAGATGACACTGTTATTTTAAAAAATTGTTCAGCATGGATTATTTTTGAATTTATAATTATTTTTTATTAAAAAATACATTAAATAAAATTATCGAAGAAAAATTGTTCCGACCTGTAATACAATGCTTTTCAATTACACATAACGACGCTAAAATTTTAATACAATAAAAAAATATTAAAAAATAATTTTAAATAAAAAAATTCAAAAAATCTGGAAAACGGGCCATCCTCATTCCGAAACAAGCTCGGAGTACATGTACCTGCCAGGGATGTGCAATCTCCAGCAGTAGTCTGTTGTGTGGAAGACATAATAGTTTTTCTTCGGGCAGGTCACACGGGCAAAGCCAGATTGTTAAAGATTTGTCTGGACTGGCAGGTGACCACATCATCTAGACAGGGACGTTCCTGTCTAGGCGTAAGTATGGTCTATCCGCAGACCTACCATCGACCCATCAAAATGACAAACAGTACATTTACTATACGCATATCTTCGAGAATCCATTTCGATTCATAACCATCGTGATATCACCATATCAAGACAACGGTGACCTATTCATACCTGGGATCCTTGTGCTGTAATCAGTTTCTGAAACAGTTAAAGACAGAGGAGGCCACTTGTCAAGTCACTTGGCTACAGAAATAACGTAAAGGTACATGGCCTGACCAATTATTTCACAAATAATATAACTACGAGGGCGTTGTTCGAGTTTATATATATATATATATATATATATATATATATATATATATATATATATATATATATATGTTGAATGTGGTAGCGTGGTAAATCTAAGAAACGCTGGGTTGACACCAGCCAAGCTAGTATGTTTTCTGGGCCTGATAGTATATAGAGCCTGATATTAAGATAATGTGAGTTTGATATTTATGTCAAACTCAAGGTATTTTAATTTGATATGCTATCAAATTTAATGTAACATGAATTTGATATATATACCAGTTCTAAAACATTTAAACTTGGTAACCTATCAAATTCAAGGTAGCGTGAAAATGATAAACATGTCACACTCAAGACACTTGAACTTGGAAGTCATTCAAGTTCATGGTAACATGAGTCTCCCATACATGTCTGACCTAAAATACTTGGATTTAACAATTAACAAAGTCTAAAGTGATGTGGATCTGACAAACATGCCATATCCAAGATATTTAGACTTGGTTGTCAGCCAGATTCAAAGTAACGACCATCATCCATTACCATGTCTAAATAAATAACCAACTTTTCTTAGGTTTAATTCCGATAAAGAGCTCAACCTTTATAAATTTAGTTATATTTAACGTATTAAACTCTAATATCTCTATACTTATTTTAGGTATATAAAAGTCATTCGAAAACCCACCACATTCTCATCTAACATTAATATAAATATAAAAGATATTTATCATTTATTAAATGTTATCGGTATAATTATATTGCAGGCCCTTCTTTATACAAAAAAGATAAGATTTATAAGCTATAAATACATAGTGAGATCTTCAAAACAAAAATTCATAATTTTTATTTTCTACTGTACATATATTTTTAGAACATCTCTTTTTATAATTTTTTTTTTAAAAATATATTTATTCAAGTATTAAAGAATCCTCATCTCCATCAAATAAAATCTTTTGTAGATATTAATCACAAACAACTTTAATATATTAAAAATTAAATGTAAGCTATCAACCACTTTTAAATAAAAAAATAAAAAAAATTATTAAAATTAATTAATTAACTGATTATCCAACCCAAAAATTTTATTCTCAAATATTTCTGGTTATTCATCATATACATTTCCTTCTTTCTAAGGGTCCTCCATCCAACCTCGAAGACTTGTTTTATAGATTCGTCAGCTATCTTCCGTCAATCTTCATTCTGCCATGTGAAGAGTAACATTGTCTCTTGAAGTTAACCGAGTTTCATCACTATCAAACAATCTTTTTAGTAAACAGACATAAGTTTTTTTCCTGCTTCGAGAACAATCTCAAACCCATAACTCCTGCCGTGTTAACTCATATATGAACAAGGTAATCTTAAAAGAGAGAGAGATTGCCACGGGCCGGGCTTTTCCAAATGAACAGGTCAGACATGGCTGCCTTTTAAATTGATTAGGTACTGGGCCAGGCTAAATTTGGTTCGGCCGAACCAGCTTGTTCACCCATTAAAGGCTCTACCCATGCAAAGGGCAAGCATTTGGTCATTACCAGCGAGAACAGTTCCTCGGCATTTTCATTTCAATAGACGAAGGCTCAAAGGTCCAGGTTACTATATATATCTCATATATATATTAGTTTGATCAATCGACGCAACAAAAAAAAAACAGAGAGAGAAAGAGAGAGAATAAAAATGCTACTGGCACACCTTTTAATTTTATCCAATGTAACACCAGTTAATTTTTTTTCTAGCTCAAGGTGATAAAAATAATCATACAAGGTTCATTAATCATAGTACTGATTTCACTGTATAGTATTGAAAAAAATTACAGACAGGTTTTTTTTTTACACAGAGACAGATGCTCAAGTTAAGAAATAACTATCCGCTCGATCACTTCTATTCAAATTTAAAACATGATCGGGACTTCTACCGAGTACATAACTTTTAGCTGAAGCTGTTTTCATATCAAATTTCACAATAATTATGACAATTTGTTCGTGAAAGAAATGTGCAAGCTACTCCCTCCTTTCTCGACGGTGATCATAATCAATGGCCTGACGTCATGTCAGCAGTGTCACTGTAAGATGAAAGGCTACCATGTGAGCCATCCTTCAACCCCCACCCTTCCCGCGCAAACTCCATCACTGGAGATCTGTGGTGCTCTCGAGAAGCCAATGCCATGCTCTGTTTGGATGTCTTGGTGCTCTGGCACGAGCAGTGCAGGGAGGATTGTACGGGAGGTTAATCTGGGCATCTTGTCGAGGGAGAGAAATTCAAAGCATAGTTCTAATCACTGTAATGAGCATTAATTCATTGTCATGGAGTAATTATTGTTGGTGATGGGATATTGGATGGATCAGGAGAAAGAGAAAGAAGCTTCTGAATTGACTGCAATTTACCGTGGTAGTTTCACCAGCAACAAGTTCACAGATACAAGTGTGTTAACACTATGAATAATATTATTTTTTACACCTGGATATTTTTTTATCTTGAATTTTTATTCGTGATATAGAAAATGTTAAAATAAATTAATATATAAACTGAACTCATTTATATACTTTTCTAAAATCGTATATAAGAGTTTACTGCATAAAACACTACACTGTAAACTTAATCAATGAATTGCCCAAAAATTGCCACGTGTTGAATAAATAAGGTTTATCAAGTTCATATTCTCTCACACCATGATTCCACATATCTAATACATGGATCATTCAACTACATAATATATGATGTAGATTCTGCAAATTTATTTTTTTAAATGGTTGTTTCTGAACGTGGTAGCTACTGTTTTTTATAGTATTTTTTTTATTTTAAAATATATTTTTTATTTTTTTAAATTTATTTTTGGTATTAATATATATATATATATATATATATATATATAATTAAAAAAAAAACAAAAACAATCTAGATGTTTGAGCCTGCATTGACAGTTTGGGTGAGTTAGTGGTTCCTAATAAGTAGTGATTAATTACCATAACAATGGCACGTGGTTAAGACCGAGTTCCTGGTATAATAACTTGGACACGGTACATGTAATTAACTTTTGAGTTGGCCTCTTCTCCAAGACTTGGGGGCCCACCTTACAGGTTCTCCGCTGCTGCTTCTTTTAAAGATTCTCACGCCTTTACAGGTTTTTCAATAGAAGCATGATTATTAAACTTATCCTTTCATGGTTGGTGTACCAGGAAACTTCATTAAAATTGAATTTTAATTTGAATAGAAAAATAATAATAATTAAACACATTTGATTTATAATTTGATTGATTAACAAGTCAATTTATTACTTGATCATATTAACAATAAATATTTTTTTAAAATAAATAAAATACCATATTTTTTATACATGATATATGATTAATTTGAGTTTTCCTGAAAATTTACTATAACCTTTTTTTCAAGTGCCCCGAATCAATCTGACAGGATAAGGGTGCTTTTATAATATTATTTATGTTTTTCTTTTCTTTTCTATTTTCCCCTGATAATAATTAATTGCCCGACAAAAGTGTTATCTCCTTGACTCACGGCACAGAGTTTTATTATTGTATTGCTGATTTGGATTTTGGTGGCTCGGATGCTCCTTTGGACAGCATGCTTCATCATGGCTAGTGGTTGCCGTAGCTGATCAGTAATCGGATACAACGACAATATAAAGAATCTTCTTCCTCGTTGCCACGAAAACATTGTACTGAGAAGAAAACCAGAAAAACAATACTGTACATATGGTTGAAAACAAACAGGAAAAAACAAGAATCTTGACCAAATCAAAAGAAGAATCAAGAATTCCTCTCGTTCTGCTATTGGTTACAATCATTCACTAATCAACCACCCCTGCATGTATACACATTTGCATTATGAACACATATAAAATATTTTTAGTTTCTTGATGTAATATGATGTAATATACATGTCTCAATATTGATATAACACATATAAATGCATGGTATTAGTAATTTTATTTTATATCAAATAATAAATAATACTTAAATAATAAATATCATATTCGAAACTCAACATTTACCGTATGGAAATAAGGAGATATTTACCTATTATTTAAAATCTATACAGGAGAAACACGATAGTAGAAATTGAACTTGTATACACCCATTATCATTTATAATCATTACATGGGGATATTTACTTCATTTTTTAATTAATTGCAGTCTAATTATGTCGTGATAATTAATGTAATTAAGTAGCCGACTCATCACTCCCTGTTCACACCAACTATCCATTCCCTCCTTATCTCTACCGTACATCAACAAGGGGTCCAAACTCCAACGCCGGCAGTCATCGACGATAGATTGGCGCCCCTCCAAAACAACAAATACACGTGGCGCCAAACAAGAAAAAACCCAACCCTCGTATCCCTACCCCTACGTGACTTCCTTCCAGCCTCGCAAAAGGGAAAACTTCAATTTAGCCCTTATATATTCACCATTATTTCACCTTTACACTTATATGTTAAATGTCTTCAATAATAGCCCTGGATGTTCCAAGCATTTCCAGGACTGCCCTTTTCACCTTGAAACAATAAAAACTCTTAAAATATGAAACTATAAAATAATGATTCTAAAGGTGAGCTTACTACTTGCTACAATCAACTATTTGATGAATTCAAGGACCATACTGAAACCATTAGGAACTGTACGACTAAAACCAAGAAGTCTTAAACTACAGAGACCAAAGTATAATATTACTAATCAAAAGGGGCAAAAAAGAATTTTGCCCTTGACAAATAAACCTTCGATAGCAGAACTCTCCATCAGATTTGCCCTGCACTGACACAGAATCTGGAGAGAGAGAGAGGTACCAAAACAGCTTTTTTTTTTTCTGCCCGTTGACAGATAGAACCTCAACTGACTCTCTCTCTCTCTCTCTCTGTTTGAGAGATCGTGCGAGGAGGAGAGTGAAAAATCTCGCCGATTTGTACTGTTCCATTCGGTTTGGTCTTTCAATACCAAATTTACCCTTCCTTTTGACTGACATTTTTCTTTTTTGCAACGCGTAAAGCAATAGTTTTCACATTTCTTCTTCTTTTAATTTCTCTTCAAAGCCAAGTTTCAGTTCATGTTCAAGCGCAGCTAAATCAAATCATTTTTAGTTCATCTGCGCTTACTAAATACACAAAACAGATTGATACATCAACTCATGTACGCTTACTAATCTTGACTCCTTCAAGGTAGAAAACAGTTTTTAATTGTAATTTTGCTTTTACCGCTGCATTTCGTAACGGTTAACTGCGTGAAGTTCGGGGGATTAAATAATTTTTTCAACTGATTAGTAGTATTCTTAAAAGTTGCGTTTTGGTACTGATTTCCTTTTAGCTTGCTTGTTGCAGTTGCGGGCTTGCAGAGCTTGAGATTTGGAGAAGGTAAATACTCTCTCACTTTAGACCAGAAAGCAAGAGAGAGAAGCAGAAACGGTGGCGTTTTGCAAGAGGAAATGTAGAGTATCTTATCTGAGCTGCATTGCTTGCTTCAACTCTGTTCACTTAGTTTCATGACAGTGACCCATGCTTTGTAAGTATGTTGCATACGTATATGTATGTATTTTATATACACATATATAGGCACGAGCTTGTATTTATGAATATGTTATGTCGACGGGGACCATGTACTAGTTTAGTCGCTGCTATGTGCTGCTCTTTTTCTGGTTGTGCATTGAAATTTTTTTTTTCAAAAAAAAACTACGGAATTCTGTTTCTTAGTTTTCAAGCATTGTAGCTGGCTAGGAACCACTTTTTAAGGAAGAGACTAGAAATTTAAATATGGGTTTCTAAAGGTTTGTTTCTTGTTTTGTTTGTTTTTACAATTTTTAAATAATGCAGATGCTTGTTTTTTGGTTGTTATCTATTGCGAGGGTGATTTAGATAGAAATCCAAGATCAGCATCTTGTTGTAGTTTCAAGTCTTTATCTTTTATGGGCTTTTATTATTTATTTAGATATTTTTTGTGATTTTAAAAGGTTGTCTGGGCGGTTGGTTGAAAATGATGATTAGATGTAATTGTTGTCGTTGTTGTTGATATGGAATGTAAATTGCCTGTTTTATGGTTACTTCCTTATGTTTTGGGTTTGTTAGATTCTTACTATGATTAGCTTTCTTATTGCAGAGACTGTCAAAGTAAAATGATGGGCCCGCTGTCATTTAGGCAAACACAACAATTTTTTTAAACATCTAAACTGTCTCCTTGCATTTCAGAAAAGCAAGAGTACCTGTGAGTTTTTTGACTCATCGACTTAGATTTTTCCTTTTTACCAGAATATTTGAAAATTATGGGTCGTATTTCATTTTATTGAGAAGAAGAACAAGCGTGGACTGGGAGAATGGGATCAATTGGCAAGGAAGAACTGCTGAAGATGGAGAAGATGCAAATGGCGAGTGCCCGCGAGGAGAAGATTCTTGTTTTGGTGAGGCTAAGGCCTTTGAGCGACAAGGAGATTGTGGCAAATGAAGTAGCAGATTGGGAATGTATCAATGACACCACCATCTTGTACCGGAATACCCTCCGTGAAGGCTCCACGTTTCCATCAGCTTATACTTTTGGTAAGGAGATGCTCAGTGATTCGTTTTTTTGGTGTCAAAAATGAAAATGAGAATGATATGTCCCTCTTAATGAGGCCAGGCCTTCATGTTATGGGTCTAATCCTGTGAGTTATCTGGCATCATACACCAAGAGCAACTCTATTTTCTGGCAAATATTTGCTCGGTCAGATGGAAATTATAGGTGGCAATTTAATATCTCCAGGATCATCATGTCAAACATATAGCTAATTCTGTGCATATACTCTTGATACAATATGCCTGGAGAGCTTTTCAGTTCCCCGTACTTGGTAATGTGCATAACAAAAGCTAGGATGTTTTTAAGACTGGACTAGTTCATTTTGCTTATAGGCTATCAACTTGGTCAATGAACAAAAGGGAAAACCATGGTGGATTTCTACCTTACATATCATTTATCATGATGCCTTCCAAATCATTTGTTTTTGGTTAACCCTCCTGAACTGACCTCAGAAGCGGTGAACTGTTTGCTAAGCACAGTCCACTGTCAGATAGTTAGAGCACTGTGAACAGTGGTGTGCCAAAAGCACTAACGCTAAGTATATATTTGGTCATAGCTTCTTCCATTGGCTCAATTTTTAAATTTAGTGTACATATCATTGCATCAAACTTTATAGAAGTCAGTTAATTTGAATTAACAGCCAGCTTTTAGTAACATAATTCTCTGTTTAAGCGTTTCATCTCATTTCATTTGCCCATGTTCTGGGGATAGACAGAGTATTTCGAGGTGACAATACTACAAGGGAAGTGTACGAGGAAGGAGCCAAGGAAGCTGCCCTTTCAGTTGTCAGCGGTATTAACTGTAAGTATGATGCTCAAGTCCTTTTTGTCACTTTATTTGCCAATAAGCGAAGAAATTTCACCTACTTTTGCTATTTCCAGCAAGTATCTTTGCTTATGGGCAAACGAGCAGTGGAAAAACATACACCATGATGGGAATAACTGAGTATACAGTGGCAGATATATTTGACTATATACATAGGGTAATCAAAGTTTCTAATCAGAACTGTTTCTGTTTCCCTTTTGTTTTCTTAATTCCAACCTATCTATAACTATTTCTAACATCGCAGCATGAAGAAAGAGCATTTGTTTTGAAGTTCTCAGCAATTGAGATATACAATGAAGCTATCCGAGATCTGCTTAGCACGGACAGCACTCCACTTAGGCTGCTGGATGATCCAGAGGTGAATGCTGTTATCCTTTCTAGATTCCACAAATATGTTGACGAACTGGTCTGATTCTTTTTCCTGTTTTGGTCAGAAAGGGACTGTAGTTGATAAAGCCACCGAGGAAACACTAAAGGACTGGGACCATCTAAAGGAGCTTCTTTCTATTTGTGAAGGTAAAGCATTGTACAAAGTCCTGCTGTTGTTATTGGGTGGTGTTGTGCATCTACTTATCTTGTGGTTATTATAACAGCTCAAAGACGGATAGGGGAGACCTCCTTGAATGAGAAAAGCTCCAGATCCCATCAAATTCTTAGACTAGTATGCCCCTTTCCTTTCACCTCTTACCTAGTACAATTGTACAAGCATTTAGTTGTAATGAAAATATGTGGAATTTGAATTGGAGTTATTGCTTTTTTTTTTTTTTTTTTTTTAAAATTCTCGCAGACAATTGAAAGTTCTGCTTGTGAATTCTTGGGCAAGGAAAATTCGACCACTCTTTCTGCCACTGTGGTACGGATCATTTCAACTTATTATCACCCATGAATTTAATAAAGTAGGAATAAAATATTAATAACAGAGGGAAGTTTCATTGAGTTCTGGTTTTGGTGCAGAATTTTGTTGATTTGGCAGGAAGTGAGCGCGCATCTCAGGCAATATCCACTGGAGCAAGATTAAAAGAAGGTTGCCACATTAACCGAAGTTTACTGACTTTGGGAACCGTTATTCGCAAGCTAAGGTGGCTATTTTTTATTTTCTTTTCAATGTTTGGTTTTGTGTCTGTGACATAAATAATTGTGGCTAAAGCATGTGGTTATTGCAGTGTGGTGATAATTTGACATTTTTCATCTGCATCTAGATTTTCTAACACAGCTGATATTCACTAACTATTCTGCAATTGCCACTGGGATTAAATTTAGTTTCTTTCAGCATTTGTTTAGGACTCGATTTTCTGTCAGATCATTCACGATCCTAAATTGTTTTTTGAAAATGCTTTACTTTTGGTATATTTTTCAATAACAAATTGATAAGTCTAGATGTCAAATTTGTGGTTGAAATATTGCCATCACCTATCTTGCTTGTTATTACTGAAAGTACTAAATGGTCAAGTGTCATGCAGATTGTTAAAAATGAATATAGGAAGATTGGCTAGTCTCATGCATGCTTCAAAGGATATTAACCGTGTTGGCATCTCGTGAAAGTAAAAATACAAGCAAATGTCCCTGGAACACAGAGGCACACACCTTTCATATGAGCTGTTTTAGAGCATTTTGTTAATGGTGTCTGTTTAGGGTTACTACACACGAATCATGACATAGCTGCTTTTACTTTATCTTGCCCCCCTTCCTAAAAATTTTCTTTGCCACCTTTTTTTTTCTCTGCAATTGGTGTAAATTGAAAGTTGAAATCTTATCAATTTATAGATTCACGCGATCATATCTCATATCTGGCTGATGCAATGATTTGTGCAGTAATAGGAGGCAGGGACACGTCAATTACAGAGATTCTAAGCTGACACGGTTACTGCAGCCTGCATTGGGTGGCAATGCTAGAACTGCCATCATCTGCACATTGAGCCCTGCACGGAGCCATGTTGAGCAAACTAGAAATACTCTTTTGTTTGCTTCTTGTGCAAAAGAAGTTACTACAAAGGCACAGGTCAATGTAGTCATGTCTGATAAGGCATTGGTTAAGCATTTGCAAAAGGAGGTGGCTAGGTTGGAGAGTGAGTTGAGAAGTCCTGACCTTGCTTTCTCAACTTGTGATTACACATCTGTACTGAGACAGAAAGATCTTCAAATTCAGAAGGTAATTATTTGTTTTCTGAACTTTTTTCTGCAAAATGCTTTACCCATGCGAAACATGAACAAAAAATTAATAGCAACCAAGGTGGTCTACGGACACTAGACACTGTTGATTTTTCAATTCAGAATCAATAATTCCATTTTTGAACTCGGCCAATAAATTTTACCAGTGGAAGTATTACAATTATCTCTCAATCAAGAATGTGTCGATAGCTTCTTTATTGAGCAAATCTGATATTCTGATGGTTGTGGTTATTATGGGTCAGCTGTGGGTACACAAATACCCACCCCAACCCATCGCCATTGGTTGGCTGAAAGGATTATTTAATTTCCTCAATGCATAGATGGTCTTAGTCTGCATTTCCTAGACCCTGCTGTATGATTGAGCTTTATGGATGAACAAAACTTGAAGATATATTATGACATATCGCGTAGAAGATTCTACATGATTGCCACATTATATATCGACTTACACCTTATCAAGTGGTTCCTTTCATGCAGATGGAGAAGGAGATTAGAGAGTTGACTAAGCAAAGGAATCTTGCTCAATCTCGAGTAGAGGATTTGCTGCGAGTGATTGGAAATGATCAAAATTCAAGAAAGGAGGTATTTTTACTAACTAACCTGGAAGTGTCACTACATGTTTGATGATATCACTCCAATTGTAATTGTTAAATATTTCTTCATGCTCTTAATTCAGAATGGTGTCAGTCATTGTCATAATACGCAAGCAGGGGCTACTTGGGAAGATGAATGTTCAGTATCCAAATCATCAGGCATGGGTGATCCTCATTATCTGAATGGAGGTGCTGGAAAGTTTGGTCCTGCTTGTTATGGTGGAGACAGTGGGAGCAATGATGAGGAACCCTACTGTCTTCTTGACAACACCGACAGACATGGTTTATCTGATGGTACTTCTCCTCCAATGTCAATGGGAAAGAAGATCGTCAGATACAATTCATCTCAGAGTCTAGAGGATGCTGCAGAAGATGCTGATGACTACTGTAAGGAAGTTCAGTGTATTGAAATGGAAGAGACAAGGAACAGGAGCAATTTCAGACACCATTCGGTATCAAATGGTGAGAATGAAGGAACTTTGGCTTTGACAGCATTCAGGGACGGAGCCACAGCAGGTACTGGAATATCCACTCCAGTTAATAGAGATAGGGAAGGGAGTCACGTGCAAAATGGATATAATGAGTTGGAGCAGAGATTGCATCATGTGCAAAGGACCATTGATGCTCTGGTCAGTCCTTGCCCTGATGAATCATCTCCTCAGTCCTCAGCAGCTGATATGTCTACTTCTAGAAGCCTGAACTTAACAAGGAGCAGGAGTTGTAGAGAGAATTTCATGAATGACCCTTCTCCTGGATTTGAGAAGGCAGAACAAATTGATAGCACACCACCTAATGGATCTGGGAAAAAGTTTACCGGAAGACCAGCAGGACCCCGAAGGAAAATTCCTCCACTTGATTATGGTGCCACTGCTACAATATTGTCAAGAAATGACTCTCAGTCATCTCTTGGAAGTGCTTGCACAGATGACTTCAGAGCACGGAGCATTGGAACTTGTGCAGATGAGGATATTCCTAGCATACACACTTTTGTTGCAGGACTGAAGGAGATGGCCCAGGAGGAGTATGAGAAGCAACTTGTTGATGGTCAGGTGAGAATACTTTCTCTCTTCAATGTTTTTGCTTGAAGTAGCATTCTTTGTGACCGAGTTTCTCTCAGGATTCACTTTTAGCTTGGTTTGATTGAACAACAGGTTCAGGAGACACAGGCAACGACAATGGGTGATAAATATGAAAAGAGTTCAAGAGACATAGGATTGAATCCTATGCATGAATCTTTGAAAAGTTCTCCCAATTGGCCTCTTGAATTTGAGAGACAGCAGAGAGCAATGCTGGAACTCTGGCAAACTTGCAATGTGTCATTGGTCCACAGAACTTACTTTTTCTTGCTCTTTCGAGGCGATCCAACAGATTCCATATACATGGAAGTGGAGCATAGGAGACTGTCCTTCCTCAAGGAAACATTTTCTCAGGGAAATCAGGGCGTGGGAGGTGGTCGGGCTCTCACACTAGCTTCAAGGTAACCTCTCTCTCTCATCCATGCATGTTCGATATGTGTTTTCACATGTATTGGGAACTTTGAAACTTTTTACCCAATAATGCATCCAGCATGTATATCTCACATGATCTGCCAATAAAGCAAGAGAACCTAACCAGAAACAAGGAGAACAAAAAACAAAAATAATCTGTTGCCTTTTCGGAAGCACGTGACACTATTGGTGTTTTATAGTAGTTTTCTTACCAATTTGTGGCTCTGCGATGCAATTTTTTTTCCCTTTTCAATACCAGAAATGGAGTACCTTTTGAGCCTTTGTTGTTAGGTAAGACATTTGATTACATAATAAGAGAGAATGGTGTTGGGTATGATAATGCATGGTATGGAATGGCTGCACTTCAATGTTATCTGGAATCCATCCGGTTCCCCACTTGAAAATTACAGGGTGCCCGGTGATTTTTTTTTTCCGGGCACTTCGATTTGCTTTAAGTTTTTGCAACACTAATATAAGTTTATCTGGGGAAACAGCATCAAGGCTCTTCATCGTGAGAGAGGGATGCTAAGCAAGCTGATGAACAAGAGGTTTTCAGAAGAAGAGAGAAACAGACTTTACAAGAAGTGGGGTATTGCGCTGAACTCAAAACGTAGAAGGTTGCAGTTGGCAAACCGCATATGGAGCAACACAAAGGACATTAACCATGTCACGGAAAGTGCTGCCGTTGTCGCAAAGCTGGTCAGATTTGTGGAACAGGGACAAGCTCTCAAGGAGATGTTCGGGCTTAGTTTTACTCCCCCGACCTCAAGCACAAAGCGAAGGTCCTTGGGATGGACATACAGCAAGTGATCCCTTTTGTAGGCTTCCTTTTGTGCCATATAACACAACTGGAGATGTGATTTCTTGAATCAGGCCCATGTATCATTCATTGTTTTCGTGGATGAAATCCTCTGCCATTGTTAGAGCTGTAAAAATTGCAGGAAGCTTGAATCATGTTAGAAGTTGAACTGGGTTTTGCTTTGCCCATTATGTTCATGTTTGTGCATTTGAAATCTACTATTATATTTTTAAAATTTGTTTCGTAACGCATTTTTAGGTAGTTATTATGTTATGGAGGCATAATTTATAGTAAGAGAAATTATTGACTATCCTCAGTGTAATTTTCTGCTCTCACCCTAATTCATTTTGTTCCGCATGAATGGGACGGAGGAGCACTGTTTCAAAAATATCAAACCACCATTTTTTTTTTTAAAACCTCAATCGAGTTCATAAAATATTATCAATCACTTTATGGTTGATGTCAGAAGAAATTCACTAGTAATAATTCGAGATAAATATTTTAGGATACTCGATTCGAATTATCTCTTATATACATTTTTTTTACAACCGATCGATCATAAAAAATTAAAGAATTAAAAAAAATATTTTGAATGTATATGTTCATGTGCCGGGAAGGGCCGGGTCGCTTAGAAAAATCTCTTAAGGGTCTTTAGGCCCAGAACCCACGACCACGAAACAATGGATGGCGAGCTGGCAATTTCTAGGTTACAAATATTAGTAAATTTTAGCGAAAATGGCTATGGTCCTTATGGAGTGGAAACGACGCCGTTTGCCTTTTCTTTTAGATGACATTGCATTTTCTCCTAGCTTCAGCAGTGAGAAAGTAAGAAGAAGGCTGTAGAGAGAGGGAGATCCAAACAAGAGAAATAAAAGAAATGAGCGTAGCAGCAGCGGGCTACCTGGCTCGAAGAGCAGCACAGAAGGAGAGAGTGAGGATCCTCTACCGCCGTGCTCTCAAAGACACTCTTAACTGGGCCGTCCATCGCCACCTCTTTTACGAAGATGTAACTAATTTCTCATCCCTCAATCAGATCTCACTGCTCTATTTTCTTACCAATTAACTCTCCTTTTCCCCCCTCCTGTAACCAGGCCGATCTTCTCCGCGCGAGGTTCGAGAATAACAAACACGTGGTTCGTTCTCTTAACTAATTAGAAAAAAAATGTTTTTGACATTTTAATTTAGCGGTATAGCTCTGTGATTTTGGGTGATAATTTTTTACTTAGGTAATTTATTCAGGATTTTTTTACTATGTATTTTATTTCCTGGAATTGGAATAGGAAGATCCGGATACAATCGATAGAATGATAGCAGATGGCGAGGCGCAATATAATAAGTGGCGCCATCCTGATCCTTATATTGGTAAATTAATTTTTATTTTCTATTTCACATTTTACTGCCTGCTCTTATCCTATTTTACTCCGTGTTTGGGTTGTGGTTTTTTGGGAAGGTCGGGTTGAATTAAGAGTAGTGTTAAATTATGTAAGGGAGGAGAGTGATAAGGACTGACTGCGGCTTAATTCAGTTTGTCAAACTTTGGGTCTTAACAGATTGTTAATTTCAAACAAATTATGAATGGAAGACAAAAAGAGTAACATCATTTCTAGTTGGCAGCATTTCATTGCCATGCTGTACTATGCACTGAAATTGTGAAGTATAGGAGTATACAAGAGGGAGGAAGGGGGAGAGGTGTTAAATAGGATAATTTTTTTCTCTTGTTGTGTCTTTATAAACATAATTGATTCATGTGGTTTTGAGAATTTATGAAGTTTTCTTGTCGAAGAAATGTATTTTAATGTATAGGTAGCATTCTCAGGCTCTGATCTCATTTGTGTACAGTTCCTTGGGCTCCTGGCGGCAGCAAGTTCACTCGGAACCCAACTCCACCTGAAGGGGTAACGATCATGATTGATTATTTAATTCATTATTCTACATGTTCTACCTTTTCTTTTCACCTGCCCTTACTCTCTGTCTTGTTTGGGGATGACATGGAACTTTTTAGTCAAATCCTTTTTGTTGGCTTCTTGTGTTCTATGCATTTGCACCATATATGTGGATGTTAGAATTTGGATACCCGATCAATGATTTCCTTTTCATGTTTAGTAGCTTAATTAGATAGTGTAAATATTGTGCTTCATTCATTGTGGTTTAGCTTTCGAAAGAAAGAACACTGTCCTTCACTGTGTCATATATGAGATGCATCAATAATCTCTATATGCAAACTTAACATGGTGAATTTATATGTGATTGGCCCTGGTAGATGTTAAGCCTTACGAACATGTGCCGTTTTAAAAAAATGGAGGATGGGTGTATATGTAAAAGAAGGGAGCTTCTTATTGTTAAGTATCATCTTATTAGGTTGACCTATATTCTTAAAATGCGTAATTCTTGGGAGCATCTGGGCTTCTTTCATTAGGATTCCACTGTTATGTTTTTAGATTTGTTGTGCATCTTAGTGAACAGTACCTAATATTCAATTGATAATAACACTGATTACTGATGGATATTTGGTGCCAACTTCGTCAAGGTAGTTATGTTTTATGTGCTTTTATTTTTTTGGTATCATTCTGATTATTTGGTGTTGTTGCAGATTGAGATAGTATATAACTATGGCCGAGAAGATAATGACTAAAAACCTCTTTTTTCACATGCAAAAATAAAGGTTAGAACTATAATCATTTGCTTGACATATTGTGTTATTGGCTGCATTTCTTCTTCAATAAACTTGTGTCAGATTGTATCTCTGCTGACCCACTCCCAGCTGCCACTCCCTAATCTGGTTTGATGGTAATGAAATGAATCTGGGATGGCCGTAACCTCTTCTTTTTTGTTCCCAAATTGGTATTTTGGTGCATTTGTTCTCGTAATTTTCTGCATCATAGTGATTATAAGATTGCAAGGAGATCAATGAGGCTTGCTTGCTGGGCAACCTACATATGATTATAAGATTGCAAGGAGATCAATTTTCTGCCATCATTGTGTTGTGCTTATGAATTGGGAGATGCTATAGTATCTCCTGTTATCGTGTTCCTGAAAATGGTTTTTTTACCTAGCATGTTGCTTCTTGAGGAACTCGTCAAGTTCATTCCTCTAACAGTGAAGTTGGAGCCATAATGTTCTTACAATAGCTGCAACTTTGTCTCCTGTGCAGATTGAGGTGATCTATGACTGCTCCAGAAATCAAAGCCAGCATCCGCTTTGTGTAATTCAAGTCAAGGCAGATAGTGGACATTGTTGTGGTTCTCATTTTTCACTGTTGTGTATTTTGTTTTTTCTCTGAACATATATTTGTGTCCTGCAAGTACCAAGTATTCATGAGATGGTGCATAACTGGATTGAAAACGAATCCTTCAAGTGAATAATAACTTTTTTTAATTTGCGTCTTTTCCATATTTTGTCACAGAGAAGCATAGGGCAGGAGGTGGACACCTGCGTGTGGTTCTCACCCACGTCTCTCGGGTGAGAACTAAAGAGCCTTTTTAGGATGGAGAGTGCTCCGCATGATCTTCTAATACTGCTGAGCACTTCATCTCTGAATCTGGAGAAAATCATCAGCGCTGCTGACCCTGATAGGTCTACAGCCGATTCTTTCTTCCTGAAAAGCCAGTAAATATTGTTAATGTTGTCATTAACCGAGGGTTTGAAACTGGCCATAGGTATAGTAGATTTGGCATGGTCTAACAGGCGTTGGAGGAGGGGAGCTAGGAAAGGCTGTTGATCAGGCATTTTTTTTTTGTTTATAAATTTAATGCAGGTGCGATTATGGAGGGGACTTTGGTCCGCTCCCTGTTACTGGCATCTGGTTATGGAATGAAAACTCAATAATGCAACTCATTAGAATCGAAGCGAGCGAATTATTTTGAAGCTTGCTTATCGAGTCTCTCCATGAGAAGCAAGCGTCATGTTTTTAACTCTACTGCCATGAAATCATATATAAACTGTACCGGCAATGGCAGGAAACGAGTTTTATTTATGAAATACTCCATAATGTTGCAAAAGATTAGCAATGCCACCCATCAAACAAGAACCAAATGAGTGTAAATCTCACGAAAGTTTGACGAAAGATAAAATGAGAACATGGCTTTCAAATTTGTTGGGTAACACTGGAGGCAAGCGATGTCCAGCACAGCAACAAATGTAAAGAACACATAATCTGCTTATCCGTGGGGTCAGATAGAAATATGCACTGGCTTTTTTAATGCATGTGCATTTTATTTAGGCAGAAATGTGAGCCAGCCCCAGGATCAAGCATTCTTTACATCAGCCCCTCTGGGTTCAGTTATTTCTCTAGCCCTGTCCTATGAATGACAAGGCAGCAAGGGAAATGTGAAAGATGAAGCATAAGGGTACTGCTACCGTACATGCAACAAAATTGCAAATTACTCTGTCGATTGTTGCCATTTCAATGCTCTATTTGCAGTCTGTAGTGGATTCAAACTCGCAAAACATTCAAGCAGATACGTGGCTTATTCTGACTGGGCATTTTGTATTGTAATTCTGACTGTGGTCTTCGGATTCTAGCTTCTGATACTGGGGATAGCAATAGTAGCGGGCTTATTTCTAAATCTGTCAGATCAATTGCAGGAGGAAGCTCGAATTCATAAAGGTAGCAAACCAGATTGCATTCAGAATCTTGTTTAGTTAGGCTCTCAGAAAATCCCTCTCAAGTATCTTGTTCTAATTCGGTGATAGTTGGTCCTAGTCCTAAGACAATAAGAACTAACATAGACACAGAATACAGAGACCTATTATATTATCAAGCACAAAAACAACGGGATCAGGAAAGGTTCTGTCAAGTCTTCACATGTCTTGTCAGCTTGTTCCATCTTCATCATTCTTTTTTTTTTTTTTTTTTTTAGTAATTATGAGTATCTGAACTAGTTTACACTCACTTCGACTAATCCCCAAAATCATGAAGTTAATAACCATATAAACTTTTAGTAATCCTGAGATTTAATGAGACTCGAACTGGTAATCTCTGTAAAGAAAACTCAGAATCTTACCAGTTAAACCACACCCCTCATGGTTCCATCACCACCATTCTTAAACCTCCTTCATGTGTACTGTCTCCAGTCACCATCTCTATCTCCTCTTTCTATGTTCTATTGTTCATTCAAACCCACTCTGATAGGGTGAGGGAGACAAAGACGACGACGATCTATTGAATTATAGCATCATGGTGGCCAATTTATACAGGATTTAGGTTCGCAATGGACCCTAAAGAAGATAGCAAACACTATATATTAACCATTACAATTGGAATGGACACTTGTTTAGTTCGTCATTTGAGTTGCTCTACTCAAAGGGCCAGGACTGGATTTGCCATGCCAATTGCAGCAAAAAGAAAAGAAAAAAGAAAGGGAATTTGCATTCGTCAAGGCAAAGAAGTGGTGCCAAGGTTCTGTTTCGTACAGCAACTACAGACTACATCTCCAATCACATCAATATAGCCCTCTTGTAGTCAAATTTTCTCCCAATCACAAAAAAGTTCAAACCTAAGTTACGTAAGTTTTCACACTAACAGGAATCAGCATTTTATCTTTGAGAAAGTTCAAAAACTGATATTTACCATCACCGAGTTTATCCCATTTCATCTTTGAGACACTACAATCATTTTAAGGAGAAACTAAGTTGTCTGATAACTTTCTTGTTGGGGCCAGTAGTTTTTACAGTTCCCTACATGACCCACATTTCATTTATTTCTAGGCTAAATTGACTTGACATTTGAGCTCGACAAAACTCTGCAACTTTAAACTATCTCTAAAACAAATAACAAAATAACTGGCCTTGATCAGGAACTTCCATAATCTCGACACGAAACATCAGCAACCAAACATACAACATCACTAATAAAGAACCACAAATTTTAATTACAACGTTCAAGTTTACTACGAGGATTCATCTCCAATTAACAGGAATCCATGCCCCTTTAAAACATACCAAACACAAAAGAAACAGTAGTTTTATTCAAAATTCATCACAAAACACAAATTCATTAAGAACCCACATCAAATGTACATGTTCTTAACTACGCGAAACTCTAAGAAGGAAAAAAGGGCAGCTGCTACAAATAACATCGAGCATTTCAGTCATTAAAAAAGAGAACACGGTAACAATAAACAATTTGTAATTTTCATTAAATGAGCTTGAAAGGGAGAGGCCATGGAGTGGACCTGGGCACCTCAACTTTATCTTTAATTCTTTCAATCTTCTTCTCCTTCTTTGGCCTCGCGTTTCCATAAGTTCCTTTAAATCTTTTCCCTCTCTTTGTTTTCTTGTCCCCTCTTCCACAAAGGATCGGCGCCATCTCTGCACCACTTGATACTGATGATGTTGAAAATACCGCTGATCTCTGACCCACCATCGCCCTCCTCGCTACCGCGCCGCACCACTGCATCACCGTTGCCATTTCTCACTGACAATCCTCTTCTGTGAAGTGGAGTGATGGATTTTATTTTCATTAGTGGATTTACAGTGCATGGGCCTCCGTTGGTCCTTTTGTAATACCAATGGGCTTCTGGTCCATTCAAAGTCCAATTTTTCAAATTATCTTGGGCCTCCTCTGTGGGCATGTCTCATGCTCTTTTCGCAACACGAATTGGCTTTATGACCGATTCAAAGTCCAGTGTTTCAAAGTTTGTTTGGGCTTCATTTGTGGGCATATCTCAGGGTCTTCTGTCGCTCTAATTCCTACTGGGCCTATCAGATCTTTAGCTTATCTTATTTTATAAAAAGAGCTGGTATCTATTGTACATTAAGATATGCCACTTTATTTTCGCCAACAGTCCTGGCTGGATTAATTTGATGGGCCATTTCTTTGTTTAATATATCATCAGCTGTTTTAAAGTGACTTTTGGCACTGTATTTAAAAATTATTTTTAAAAAAATTTTATTTTATTTTATTTTAAATTAATATATTTTTAATATTTTTAAATTATTTTGATGTAATAATATTAAAAATAATTTTTAAAAAATAAAAAAATAAAAAATATTATTATAATATTTTTCTAAGATATTAAAAACAACACAAACCCGTGGAAGCTTGGAGGCTGCTGGCTCTCATTTTGCTATAGGCCAATTTTGGTGTAGATTGTTGGACAAAATCTGGATGCCCAAACAACAACGGGTGATGGATATGACGTTATAGTTGCTGTGGCTCCAAATGAAACACGAGGATAAATGAACTGACAATTCTTTAGTTTTGTTCATTCATGGATCAAAACCCATCCTTGTAGCAGCAGACACAGAGACGGCAAAGTGTTGCTCTTTGTAGTGAAAATGGAGTCGGTGTCAAATAGAGTAACTACTACTTTAACATGGAGCAACTCTATCTCTACTTCTTCACTCCAAATTCCTCAAGTCTTTTCAGTTAGTTCTAATCACTCTACTTTGTGTTTTCATCTTTGTTTTTGAAGTATTGACATTTCTTGTTTGCTTATGCAAGGTGTATGCTATCTTTTGTTGCAGATTCATTGTACTAAGAGATTGAGGGTGTGTTGTGCCTCTGACCAAACCCAGAAGGTAGATATGTTCTTTTAGATAAATAAATTGTTGAATGCATTAATTTTGTGCTTCGAATATAATGAAAGATGAGAGGTTTGATTACTTGGAGACTTTGATGTTGGGAAATCAGATGACTGTATCAGTAACTGGAGCTACTGGATTTATTGGTAAAAGATTGGTGAAAAGACTGCATGCAGGTTCGTTTCTCTTCTTCTTGTAATTTTTCAAGATTAATTGTCATTCAATTCATCATCTTGACAATTAATTAGCATTTAATTCTTAACTTTCTTGAGATAGCTGACTGATGAAAAGTAAAAACCACTGTTTTCATTGTTGAAATTTTATTTTGGAGTTGATTTTTATTTTTTTTAGATTTTAGCTTCTGATTAGTTGAGATTTAATTGTTAAGCCAGAATGATGTTTGTGGGGATCAAATGAACTCAGCTAGATGTTGCTTAACAACAACGTAATTTGTGCGCAGATAAACATTCTGTTCGTGTATTGACGCGTTCAAGATCGAAAGCTCAGTTAATATTTCCGGGTAAGAAGGTAATGAATACTTCTAGTGTACTGCATTTTTTAACAATTTGCGATTTTTTGATAAAAAGTTCACATTTCCCCCCCGAAATAAGCATAATTTTCAGATAAGCTATCACAGTTGTCCGGTACTGCTTTTATTATTTTATTTTCTTATGTTTTAATTCTAAGAATATTTCTACTGCCTGAAATCTGTAGTCAAGGAATTTCCTGGGATTCTGATTGCGGAGGAGCAAGACTGGAAAGACTGCATTCAAGGTTCAAATGCTGTTGTAAATTTGGCTGGACTGCCCATTAGTACAAGATGGTCACCTGAGGTTTGTAATACTCACTGCATCTCTTAGTGCATCCCTTTTTTCCAAAAATGCCTGATTGGTTTGAGAAGGTGCATAATGCCTCAAGATGTTTTCTACATTTTACATGGATATGTCGCTTTCTTCTCTCAGGCTGTCAAAACATTAGTTGCTTGCTCAGCCTCTCACTAGATCTGGCTCTTGTGCATTTCAAGTTCCGATTTTAATTATTACTTACATGGTGAAGCGGACATTAGTATAATCATGAACTGGAAGAACACTGCTTAAGGCGCTGTTTTATTAAATACAGTGAACAATGTTCACAATAAACGTGATTAATAGAATTCAGTAAAAATATATGTCATGATTTCATGTCCCAAACAGCTCCACTATAAGTATCAATTTATCTTTTACTTCAATTATGACGTGGTACATATTTTTCTTATGGATAAAAAAAAATTGCAATTTACCTTAAAAGGTCTTATATCAACTCCTTTTGTCTTGCAGATCAAGAAAGAGATCAAGCAAAGCAGGATCAAAGTGACCTCAAAGGTAACTATCTTAGACAATCATATTTTTTCCTTTCTTCCGGAGAGTTTGTTAATTATTCTTAACACAGGGTCTGTTCTCTCTACTGTTTTTTCATCCACATTATAACTGATTTTGAAGGTTGTAGATTTAATAAATGGTTCACCAGAAGGAGTTCGGCCTACTGTCCTGGTTAGCGCAACGGCTGTTGGTTACTATGGTTGGTTTCTATTGATCACATGACATCTCATTTACTTTTCCTCGAAAATAGTCATCTCAAAATTTGCTTGCTTGTTTTACTTGGGAATTGTGTTGATATATTCCTATTGTCTTTCCATTCAATTTTAGTGTTTTTATGCAATTAACTTGGAATAAAATGGTTTGCTAGCAATCTTTTTTATTATTTTTTTCATGCAGATGTTTATAATTTCAAAAGGACACGAACCAGCAAAAAGAAAAGGAAAGAAAACTGTCATTAGTTTTATGGGTGAAACTTAAAAATGGAACTGGAAAGATCATGAACCATAATGTTTTTTAATATTCACTCACAAGAAATTGAATGGATCATAATATATTTTTCTTTTACTCCCTCAAAAATGCTCAGGCAGCAGTGAAACACAAGTTTTTGACGAGCGCAGTCCATCGGGAAATGACTACTTGGCTGAGGTAACATAGGCATGATTCAATGCCTGTATTTTCTACTGAATAGTTGCTTTCCATTTGGTTTATTCTGCTATATGTAAATCTATACTTAAAACGCCCACATGTCTATTCAGGTATGTAGAGAATGGGAAGCAACAGCCCTCAAAGTAAATAAAGATGTGAGATTAGCTCTTATCCGCATTGGTGTTGTCCTTGGCAAAGATGGTGGTGCTTTAGGTACTCAATCTTCCAAATGCTTTTACTTGCATTTCATGCTGACTTTCAGTTGCATTGCCAGTTTCTTGATATATAACCCGAGTTCAAGTTTTGTTGGATCATCCTACATGTAGAATTGTAGAGAACTGTTAAAACTTAATCTATAGGTCAGAGTTGTTCTATCATATAACAGATACAATCAGTGAGGAATTCATACATTGTTTGAAGTCATTTGATCTGGTAAAGAAAGCCTTTATTTCCCAACTGCATAGGACGGATTGTTCCTACTGTGAATTGTTTAAGATATAAAAGCGTTCACCAAATGGTTCTTTGAAATGGTATTCTGCCTCTTTCATGGAATGGCTTGTTTCCTTGCAGCTAAAATGATCCCTCTCTTCATGATGTTTGCTGGTGGACCTTTGGGCTCTGGACAGCAATGGTAAATTACTATTTGTACAATAGAAGAGTAAACAAAACTTTCTGCTACCAAAGCTCTATCTGTTTAGTATTTTGGAGGAAAGATTTTCTTGAAAAGTCATCAGCCTTCTATTTCTGGATCGAAATGTCCCTCAGCATAATTGCAGAACCTTAGAGATTTCAGTTCCCGTGGAATTTTTTTTTCTCCTGTTGTTTCTCCTACAAAACTTAGAAGATATTTTTGCTAAATTCTTTTTAAGCCAATCAGTTCATTTCAATCGTAAGCAATCAGTACAGTGACCCGTGATGAACTTCCCCTGTGATGTTCTTGTACCTGTGCAGGTTTTCCTGGATTCACTTGGATGATATTGTGAACCTAATTTACGAAGCTTTAACAAATCCATCTTATAAAGGTAATCTTCTCGTTTTTTAACAAATTTCTTGTCTTGATTTCACATGGCAAATAAGGGCAATAAATTGTTGCTGAGAAAGTTTGATATTTTTACTTGTGTTTCTGACGGGCACATTTACAGGGGCAACAAAATAAATACATTAATGATTTCTTCCATTTAACCTTCTTTTGTTTGGACATGACCCTATGCTCACTTCAATGTAGAACTTCACAATAATTGAACTCAGTTCTATTGACCTAACCTCAGGAGTCATTAATGGAACTGCTCCAAATCCTGTTCGATTGGCTGAGATGTGTGAACAATTGGGAAATGTTATGGGCCGGCCGTCGTGGCTTCCTGTACCTGACTTTGCCCTCAAAGCAGTCCTTGGAGAAGGTGCTTCAGTGGTAAGGACTTGCACACTTTCTGTTCTCTCTTTTTCTTCCACGTCACCATGCTGAAACAGGCACATTGAGTTCTTTGCAGGTATTGGATGGTCAAAGGGTGCTTCCTACTAGAGCCAAGGAGTTAGGTTTCCAGTTTAAATATCCCCAAGTGAAAGATGCTCTTAAAACCATTCTTTCATGAGAGCGAGACAACTCATTTGTGGCTTTATTTGATACGAGGATCTAGCTTCTACCAACATTAGAGGCACGTACTTGGGACTTGAGATGTAAGAGTTTCGATGAATGATGTTATTTGCGAAGAAAACATGGCGTTTTGCTCCTTTGGAAAGCAATTTTTTTCTAATAATAATACGTTAAATCATTCTTGGCAGTAACTTGCTGTACATTGCAGCTTTGGTTCCACATCGATTACCTTCTCTCTGAAAACCTCCCCCCCACCAAGTAACATATCCAAATCGAGAAATTATTCCTTTTTGCATTCCAAATTCCAAATATGATTCATGCAGGATGAGTTATCGACAGGTTGACAGTCAAAGCCCCTTGGTGTTTTGTTTTAAGGTTGGTAGCCTAGCTTGAGGAAGACGAGATAACAATCATCCATGGTTATGAAATTTCTCCAGTTGAAATGCATGTCAACTGTTCAAGGAACGACGAAACACTGATAGGTGGTAGCTAAACTATATTCTATATCACTAGCATAATGAATAGCTTGCCAAATCCTAAAATACCAAAAGCCGCTCTGCAGTGAAAAAATTCCAGAGGAATTCCAAAGCAACCAGCCTCCTTTCGTACCAACAGTGACCCACTTCCACTAGGCAAAGGCGACTGCTGTGGGAGTTTAAAGACCCACCAAAACGAAATTGTAAAAGAAAGAATTTCAAGATAGGAATGAACTAGCAGCTTCTCCACCATCGAAAGATCAACAGATTTGTGCTATAACTGAGAAACAACTTCCTTCTACCAAATTAATGTCACCTACGTCGCCATCTAAAGATTTCTCAAAGAGAAAGACGATGCCAAGACTTGTTTCGTATACCCAAGGATACCATGGATTGATTCAGGATACAGTAACCGGGCCCCCCTTCGAATGTTTTCTGCCCATTAAGGGATGAACCTTGTAATTGTAGCCCGCAATTATTCCACTTGAAGCAAACCTACCAGTATCCAACATGGCTAGATCATGCCTAAAGTTATCATTTTATTCCCCAAAGCACAAAAAATGGAGTTTTTTTTTAGTCTAGTGACTGGAACAGATCATGAAGATAGGGTGGCACAGAAATGTTTCTACTTAGAATGAAGATACAGAGGAAAAGGCACAATTGCAAGTACAATTGGAAGCTTAACAATCATGTCAAGCACGCAACAACACTCCTTTTTCCTGATGAGAACCTACTAACCATCATTTGGTGATACAACATCTCCGATCAACATATAGTCCTATTGTTTTTATCTGATCCAGAAAGGACAGGCAATGTATGACCAAGATGAGGCATCGATTGTTGGAAAATACAGTCAACCTTTCAATGAGTACTTCTTCCCGGTGAATGCCTGGAATTTTGGCTCTTCTTTCTTTTCAGGCTGCTCTTGCTTGGTCTCCTTTCCAGATTCCTGCAAAATCAAAGAAACAATAAATTAACAGTTTTTTGGTATCGTCCTTACACTGGCTCCGTGTGGTTGACAGTTAAATTCAAAATGATGAATGGAAGAAAAAGTACCTCCCTCTGTGTTTCCTTAGGAGTGCGACCTGTATTGGACCCGAACACAAGCTTTCCCTGAGACTTGCGTGCATTATTTTGTAAGCTAGACCCCAGAGATGGCTGCCTACTGCCATCGGCAACAGTGGGTTGCTTGTCTTTAGACACTGATGAAGATGATGCTGGTGGGGGCTGATAGCTCAAAGGTTTCCCATCCAAGCGTCTTCCTGCTCCTGTAAAGGGATTAAATTTTGGTTCGGTCTCAGCTGGAACCTCTTCAGCTGCAAGAATCAAATATGGTTGGTTTTGTTAAAATGAAAATGCAACCATCTTTACAACTTGCCCATCAAATTTCATATTATTCAATCATTTCACATGAGCATTTTTCATCCAAAACAAATCTTCCAATTGCCTTCTATGTTTGCGAAATGAATATTGCTGAGGTAGGCATTGCATAATTTTTATCAAACACAAGAAATGTATAATCATTCCATGCTTCTGCTCCAGCCATTGGAGCAGAAGACAGATTTTACTCAGATGAGTGAAGAAACATTCAAAGACAATAGGTCAGTAAAAACATGAAGAGTTAGACTAACTTCATAAGACTACTGTACTTGTTCAAATTAACCAATTCATTACTACAAAACAAATTCAAGGAGTGGATATAAATGCACCTTGGGAGGTTGCCTTGCTTGGAGGAACAGATGCAACAGGCTTTTCAGGCTCCTTGTAATCTAGGGGAGGTGCAAAGTCCACTTCACAGTCTGTCTCAATGATACTTATTGCGTTTGAAGGTTTTGTTTCTATGATATCTATGTAGTATTTCTTGTTGTTATAGGCCACCATAATACTATCCCCGGTGGTTAAGCAGGAATAATTCCTTAATGTTGTCTCTAAGCTGCATGAAAAAGGATGTCCAATCACATTATAGGATATCCACCTTAGATATGCACATACATAACAGAGATTGGCATACAGTTAATGTTTAAGAACAAGAAAATGAGAAACAGTGAGACAATGAAAAAAAAATGGTTGCTGCAAAGCCATCCACTAATCCTAGAATTTCCAACCAAAAATACAATCCGACAGGAGAGAACCAGAGTTCATATCATGAAGTTAACAAAAAATATGAAGATAATACTGGAGCTTATGTAAAACATTTATTTTTTTTGGCTGAAAACTCAGAATGGCATAATGCTTTCTATTTGAATATTACAATTGCATATCAACAGTTTCATTTATATTTATTACATCTCAATGGAAAATTCCTGCAACTGGATTGGTTGGATCATTTTTAGGCTACAAATGCATGTTAAAGGTTCTAGTATAGCAACACCCCTCGGATTACAGACACTACAGTACCAGAGCTGCTCCAATGACAAGAGTGCACATTTGTTAATACTCAAACACTAAGATACGAACTCACATAGCTTTTGGGTTGGATATATCCAAAAAGTCCTTTGTGTGAGGTTGCAATTTAACATATTTTCCCTTTGGAAGAGTAACATTTTTCACTCGCACTGTATCTCCCTCTTGTAGAAGCAGGTTCTCCATCATCTGGAGAGAAAAAAAAGATCAGCTATTAACGATTTTGATGTCTTTGTTCTTTGAGTGGGATAAAATAAAATCAAAATAAATATGTTAAGAATACGCCAAAAAAATTCCAATCCATACCCAGTATGGCATATAAATCATGCCTTCCTCTGCAATAAACTCCAGAACTCCACAGTGAGAAACCCGCTCAGCAGCATCATTCTGAAGCTCAAACAACATTGGATAATCGATATGCAGGGATGCTGCAAGTTTTTGTCCAGGATTGGCATTATAGATCTCAATCACAATCCAAAAGTAAAAATCTAAAGTACTATTAAAAAAACTAACCAAGACGGTCTAGAGCTGAGGGAGGCATTATAACTGTTACAACAGAAATAAAATCAACATCAAGTGGTTGATATAATATAAATTAAAGAAATATGCATGGCTGAGTATGATTTTGAAGACTTACTTTTATCACCACTCTCAATTTGTGGCTGCGGGGCAGTAAGAAAATCAAATCAGTGTCACCAGAGTGTTATTTTGAAAATAGCTCATATAATACTTGGCTCAAAATGAAGCAGAATGGAAGAAACAAACATATGGAATATCCTAAATCCTACTAGGAGGGGCAAAGACTTAGTTCAGCTGCTGCTTATTATATCTACTTGATCATTTGCAGAACAAAAAACAATGTCTTTCCCAAATAAGTAGATAATTGCCATAAAATTTAAAGCCTCGCAATCCACAGATCAGGAAAATGTCAATTAGTAAACAGTCAGATAGACAGCCATTCTTTTCCTGACTAACTCAAAATCATATCAGTGAACTGAAATAGCAGAAAGAAAAGGGAAGAGAGAAAAAAATCCAACCTTTTCAATAAATGAAGCAGGGTAACATCGATATGTCTGCTCAAACGATGTCCCGTGGTATCCATATCCATCGAAAAACTGCTACTCCACACACAAAAAAAAAGGGCGTCATTCTTAAGCGCCAATTTTCAATAAAAAAAATATCGAATAAGGCGTAATCATCATGAAGTAAAACATACCATCTTGTACTTTGAGTGGAATAAATAGACCGACAAAACAATCAATCAAACTTCACGCTCCCTATTCAAACAAGACGACAACAAAAAAGTGTGAGTCAAATATGCACGTGAATTAAACTCAAGTTCACAGCTTTTACAGAATTTATTAAAACCCATAACAGCAAAAATAGTAATAAAAAGTGGGTTGAATTTATTTCAAAATAAGGAGCTCGAGATGGAAATTTCAATCACGATATTTTTTTCTTTAAAAAAAAAAAAAAAACCCTCTCTTCACTGCTAAAACAGTACAAAAATTGTTTCAATGTATATTTTCAAAAGCAACAAGATTAAAATTTAGCTCGAATTAAGGAATTTAGAAGCCAAAATTTAAAAAGAGAAAACATAATTAAACACGACAACCTTAAATTCGGCTGTGGTTGGATTAGAGGACAAGATAACTGTAAAGTCGTCGGATCTTAGGTTAGTTAAATAAAAACTATAGAGAAAAAAGGGAGAGAGAGAGATAAGAGAAGGAATGGAATGGAATTACCTGGTTGACGAGGGAAAGGAATTTCTTTTGAGAATTGGAGAGTAGGGTGGGATTCTTAAGGATTGCCTAACAAGGGAATGAATGATGATTTTGAAGGTGAAAAAAAGACTAAGATGCGCTTCTGAGCGTATTGCTCACGCCACGTCGCTGTATGCCACGTGTATGCTCATGTGTTTGGGCTGTTACTGGGCCTCGAAGGCCACCCTGCTTGGGCCTAGAACTAGAATTAGTAAGTGTTCATCTGCTTCTTTTTTTAACTGAGCAGTGCTAATTTTGCAGATATTTTTCTTGAAAAACAAAATCCTGTTCATTAATAAATTTAATGAAAATTGATTCAGTCAGTCTAATGGAATTGGCCAATATGAACCCTCCAGCGTGGCCAGTCCTTATAATCATATTCCAAATATGCCTGCTTGCGTTCATAAGAAAAAAATTGCCTGCGTGTGATTATGATTTTATTATTATCAATAAAGATGCAATAAATGATGGGAAACATTGGACGTGCTTCAAAACTGATATGAAACAATTATTATTAGTATTTTTACAGCTTTTCTTGAATCATTGTTGCAATGTTCCTAGTGTTATTTTTACTGGGCGGGGTATGGAAAATGCAGAAGAAATATCTAGTTGGAACACAAGGAGAATCCATGATTTACCTCCAGGAAATCACCTGCAATTTTAAAAGAACTGGATTTAATTATAGCATTGTACTGTTCATATAAACAATGAAGTATCATTGGGTTTTTTTAAAAAAAAAATTTTCCTTTTTTCAATTGCATTATTTAATGGGCTAGTTAGATGGAATTCGTATTGAAATCACAATAGAAGTACTACAGAAAAAAAAGGGACTAGACTGTAATGCAAGGAAAACAATAGGCCTGGTCCTAATTTTTTTAAAAATTTATTTTAATCTACAAGTTCATCTTGTTTGTTTTTTAGTCCTTGAATAATAGATAATAGTCGAAAAATAACGGTTGAGAGAAAAAGTGATCGATTATTGCGATTCCAACCATGAAATTATCAAGTTTGATGTCTAAATGTTCCATTCCAATAAAAAAAAAGTTGAATATTATTGGTTATTTGCATTAAGATAAATTAAGTCTTTGAAAGATTTAGATCTCGAGTTAATTTTTCTGATTTGTGACTGGTTTTGGACAACAATAAGGGCCCATGCTTGTTTTAGTGAGTTTTTTATATGCTTGCAAGTGAGAAACTAGTTGAAAATTTGGTTATTTGGTCCTGAAAACTAAAAGTGATCATGCCTAATTTCTAACGCTTCGAGCTGTTGAAAACTAGGTACGCAAATGACTGAGGCAAACGATGCATAGTTTATATTTTATTTTTTAAAATAAGAAGCATACATGTCATTCATCCTATTAATCAAAAATTTGTTTGTTTTTGTATTTAAAAAATAATTTTTTTATAAAAAAAAATTTATTTTAATTTTTTTCTATATTTTCATATTGTTTTAACATGTTAAAATCAAAACTGATTATTTTAAAAATACAAATAAAAAATTATTATTACCATACTTCTAAACACTCATTAAAAAATAAAAAATAAGAAGTTAGACACATAGTTCCACCTCTAAGCCTTGTGCACCTCACCTACTAGCTACCCGCTTTGGGCCCAGCCCTTTCATATCTTTTTCTTTTTCTTTTCTTTTTGGTTTTCTGCACTGCAGAAAAAATACCATTATGATTCATTCATGTTTCATTTTTTACATGGTTCTTATATAACAAAGTAGACTTTTATTTGAATTTTAATAATTTATTTTTAAATTTCCATGTATTGAATATGAAAATAATAATACTAATAATAGACTGTTCATGAAACTTCCATAATAATATATACATTTTAAACTAGAATAATTGTTTCTGTTAGAATATAGCTGGATAAAAAATTAGAGTCCAGACGTGAAATTGTAAAAATACAAGTTCAATAAATAATACGATCACAGGTGCATCAGTCAAGATTTGAAGTTTCTACAGAAGTTTTTTTTTCGTTCTTTAAAATACAACGATCGACAGAGCCCAACAAGGACAGCTTGAAAAGCTTTTATTTTGCGAATATAACTCAATCCTACTCCCGCAAACAGTACAAAGAAACCCCCCAAACGCTTGGCAGAGCAGACACTTCCGTGAGAAATTCTGAGAACGCTGCAAGACAAACATAAATTTTCCTCCGAAGCGACACCGACAAGCTATAAAAGAATAATAGTAGGTAGCAATCTCCCTTCTTATTCTGCCCTGGACTGGCCGGCACGGGAAGACAAGATGATGCCAACAATAAGGCCATAAAGAGCCAACGCTTCGGCAAAGATGAGGATAAGAATCATTCCAACAAAAAGTTTAGGCTGTTGAGCATTAGCTCTGCGAGAGAGAGAAAATGTATCAGTATGAATCGCAAGTCAAGAGATTCTTCTCCCTAAGTTGCATTCTTGCAAGTGCAAAAGATATTGCAACACAATGGAAAATTCTCCTGTGTAAGTGCCATGCAGCCTCCATCAGAGATTTCTCATTTTGTCTTAATTTTACAGAAAAATACCAGACATTACAAAGTTTGCACAGCAAAACTAGACAACAAATCTATATAATTTAGAAACCATTGCATCATATCGAGGGGAAAACAGTTCAAAGTAAAAAACTAACAAACAAAGTATGACACTAGTAAAAAAAATAAATACAGGTTGAGACACATTAAACATACCAATACCGTATTGGTTAATAACAAAAATCACATATTACATATACTCTACATAAAAAGGACAGCAAGCATACCTGACACCAGCATCACCAACAATGCCAATGGCCATTCCAGCAGAAAGCCCGGCAAGGCCACAAGCGAGACCGGACGAGAGATGTGCATACCCGTCGAAAAGGTAATAAGACTTAGCCTTAGGGTTAATTCCGGTACTAATAATAACAGCAATAATCAACCCATAAATACCCAACACACCAGCCATAACAACTGGAACAATCGACTTCATCACCAACTCGGGCCTCATCACTCCCATCGACGCCACACCAACTCCACTCTTAGCGGTTCCATAAGCTGCTCCCATACCTAAACAAACACCAAAACTCCAATATTACACCAAAAACAAAACACGCAGAAGCATTTCGATAATTCTTCCTAGAACTAAAATTTCTGCAGATGTAAGGAATTTGTTAAAAATCTAATCTCGATTAAGCAAAATGGTTCTATAACATAAAGATTATCAAATCAAAATTTAAATCAAAATGATTTTTCCCGGGTCATTAATAAATGTCAAATTAATATCATTTATTGACAAGTAAGCTAATTGAAGATCAATATCAACGTAATTAACGCAAACCCATTATTAATTACGCATAAGCACGGCCAATAATCAAATTCAATGAATAATTGCTACGAATATAACATTAAACTAAAATGAAATCACTTTAGACATGTATAATTGCATCAAGATCGATCTGATAATCATACATATAGCAGTTCTATTTTCCTTCATTTTCTAGGGAACCAATCAAGATCATGAATAAATAAAATAATTAAAAGATCGAATAAAAGTAAACGAAATGTAATTATTTACATGAGAAGACGAGAGCAGCAGCAGCCCCAAGGAAGCCGAAGAACGGTGCAGTTTCATCGCCACTGAAAGTAGACATGATTGATAAACTGGATCTGAGACAGTGTCGTTTTAGATCTGAAGTTTGCAGATAGCTTTTTGAGAAATTAGAATTCCTTTGCTCTCTCTCCCTGTTTAGAGAAGAAACGGGTGGAAGACAATCATCCATGGATATAAAACGTCGCACGTGTTAAATTGGGCTTGTTTGTTGTATAGTGGGCCAATTGTATGGGCCAACATAGGTGGAAACTACGAATTAGAGCCCACAAGAGAAAGAAGTTTGACAAGCTATCAGTTCTTGAATTTTTTCTAGGAAATCTCTTCAATCTTCATCAAAAAAAAAATTAAAAAAAAAAATCACCCATGATGATTGATCTATCAAGTAAATCTAACAGTCAAAACATGATCATATGCAGGGCTCACAGAAATTAACAGAACATGCAAGGTTATTACTGATAGACCAATGCTAGCTAGGTGGTGAAAAAAAAATATTTTACTTTTGGAATTAAATTAAAACATTAGTAATAGTTGGAGGACTGACTTATAGTAGGTCAAGCATTAAAATATCTTGCCGTACCCGGAAAAAACAATCAACAGAAGCCAAATAATAAAGAGCCAACGAAAGGCCTTTGCTCTTGCTGTGCTCTTACTACCACTACTACTATTACTTGGGGCATTGGATCGACTGCGTTTTGTTGTGGAGAAAAATGGCAATAACACTTAACAACGGATTCAAGATGCCAATTATTGGTTTAGGTGTATGGCGGATGGAAGGAAAAGAAATCAGAGACCTCATTACTAATTCTATCAAGCTTGGCTACCGTCATTTTGATTGTGCTGGTACCTCTTTCCCTTACCCTTTCTTGTTTTTGGTCACTTATTTTCTGGGCTCGTGGTTAAATCATCATAGCTTCGAAAGTGTTCTAGCATTTTCGGGTTCTTGATTGATGAAATCCACGTGGATTTTGCTAGTTACCAATAAAGTTCTTGTCTTTGTGGGAAATGCGGAATCTTTCTTGATTTTATTGCTTCTTCTTAAGATAATTAGCATGTTTAGAAAATTTGAGACAATGGGTTGTTTGGTAAATTGTGTTTGAGGAGTTCCTTTATTGTGGTTGCAGCTGATTACAAGAATGAAGCAGAAGTAGGGGAGGCATTGGCTGAAGCTTTTAAAACAGGGCTTGTTAAGAGGGAGGATCTTTTTATCACTACCAAGGTTTAGTTTAATCACAGATCTTAACAACACTCACATGATTTATTTTTAAGTTATTATGCACAATGGTGATTGTTTTTCCTTCCTTTCCACCTGGTTTGCAGCTATGGAATTCAGATCATGGACATGTTGTTGAGGCCTGCAGGGATAGTTTAAAGAAGCTTCAGCTTGATTATCTTGATCTTTACCTTGTGCACTTTCCTGTAGCCACAAAGCATACTGGTGCTTGCTTCTACTCACTTTTGTTTTGCCTTGTTATTATATATATTTATGTGCATCATCAGTCTATGCCTTTTGGTTGGATGTCCAACTCCTTTTATCAGTGTAGTTTGATAACTGATTAGCTGAAGATTCTTATGATGAATATAGGAGATGGCTTGGAGGGATGATGAAGATTTATGATTAAACTTTATCTATTTCATTGCTTGGATGGTGCACATTCTGAATATGAATTTGTAAGGAGACTTGATGTGAACAATTTCTTGGGAAACATGGATAAAATCGTAACAAGGATTTTTAAACTTGCAGTTCTAGCTATCATAGAAATGGTTTTGTTGGCTCCGCTGCATAATATATGGGGCCAAAATCAAAACAGATGGAAGAAAAGACATATAAAGTGGGATCAATTAGCGAGATTAGATACACGGAAGTTAGATGGAAAAAAAGTACTTGTGTTTCCCATTTAGCTTCTCTTCTTGTACGCCTGATTTACAATTTTCTACTTCAACCAGTGAAATTTGCACCAGGAAGTAAATCTTCTGTTTAGTTGATTAGAAGTCTGACATAAACAATAATATTGTGTTCTGAAACTTTATGATTTGTTTGCATGCGAACAGGAGTGGGTGCGACTGGCAGTGCATTGGATGAGGATGGGGTGCTGGATATAGACACAACTATATCCCTGGAAACCACCTGGCATGCCATGGAAGATCTGGTTTCCTTGGGTTTAGCTCGCAGCATTGGAATCAGGTGAGTTGGAAGTCTAAAATGAAAATCCTATGGATACCCGCAACCTGGAACCTTATTTTGAGTTTAACCATTCTTGTTGTCACATCTGTTTGAATCACATTAATTAAAACTTAACTATGGAGTGGATAAATAGTAAAGAACTTGCAGAAGCAAGTTGAATTTGTTCATATGGCTACTTTGGAATTTTGGTCTCATTGAAAGTTTATCTGCAGCAACTATGACATCTTTCTAACTAGAGATTGTTTAGCCTACTCGAAAGTGAAGCCCGCTGTGAATCAAATTGAAACTCACCCGTACTTCCAGCGTGATTCTCTTGTCAAATTCTGTCAGAAGCATGGCATCTGCGTGACTGCTCATACTCCTCTTGGAGGTGCCGTGGCTAATACTGAATGGTTTGGCACTGTATCAGTATTGGATGATCCTGTTCTGAAGGTATGTCATTTCTTTTTCAGGTGGATTATCTGTCAGCTGATTATCAATACCTGAGAGAAAACTGTTCTCTGTTGGTGCTTTTTATCATCAGTCTTATCATCTCATTTGCTTTTATCGGTCAGGGCCTGGCTGAAAAATACAAGAAAACCGTGGCCCAGATTGCTCTCCGGTGGGGCATCCAACGAAACACTGTTGTTATCCCCAAGTCATCAAAGGTCGAGAGACTGAAGGAAAATTTTGAAGTTCTCGACTTCGAGTTAAGCAAAGAGGATATGGACCTGCTGAAAGAGTTGGACAGGAACTACAGGACCAACCAACCCGCCAAGTTTTGGGGAATAAACTTGTATGCTTGATCATGTCCATTATATCATTTGAAAATGTTCCCTTGCCTCTTAAGAATAATAGCAGGCTTAGCAGCAGCATGGATGTTTTGCTTATTGTGCTTGGTTTCTGAAACTGTGAGAAATTGATTGACATCATGGTCAAGGGTTGATTAGTATCATATGCTTTACTTTGGTAAAATGGCCTCTACCTGTATAACCTGTTTGCTTTTCAAAAAAAATGATTTTTTTTTTATTTTTTTTGCTTGTATCAAATTATTTTATTTTTTATTTTTTTAGATTATATTAATATCAAAAATAAATTTTAATAACATAAAAAATATTATTTTAATACATTTCCAAAAAAATATATTTTAAAAAACTAATATGCAATTGTTTACGAATTTAGGTCAAGCAACAATTTGAATGCACAATTCATTATAGTAATTGCACCATCCAATTGGATGAGATGTCTGCAGCTTACAGGAACTACACAATCAGATAAAATTCAATCGCCTCTGAAAGGACATCTGAACATAACATAAACATTCACCAAACTAATTTGCTTCTCTAAGAAATTTTTTCGTACCTCTTGTCAAGACTTTGCTGTAGCCATCATCTTAATCACGTGATGGCAACTGCATGCAACAGTGAAAAAACGTGTTTTTGGACTTTTAACATAAAAATGGAATAATTGCAACACGGTTGCTTGGATAATTGTCAAATTTCTGAAGATACCACCTGTGTGTTTCTGCAGCTGCAAACACCAGATTTGACACCTGCATCCAGAACAAGATTTCAGATCTCGTGGAATAAGAGAGAAGGAAACCGCAATCAGGGAGGGGGGAAAAGACATCTTGTGAATCTGAAGAGAAACATACCACAAATCCAAAAACTAACCAAATGGTGAGGTCTGCCCCTCCACTAGCAAAAACCATGCCAGCATATATAACCTGTATCATTTGCATAAAACACTTCAATCTCACTATGCGCAAATCAGAAATGAGCTCAAGAGAGAGTGGCCGGAACTTACAATCTCTGCCAAATAGTGTGGAGATGAAACAATCTCGAACCAATCACCACGGGGAATTACATATTCATCAGCCTTTCCCACGTGTTCCCTTAGTGAGCCCTAATCAACCAACACGATAGTGAAGGTAAGAATGCTAGTTAGTCTTGTAACCTGGCATCCTTTTTCCACATAAATGAAATCAACAAAGATACGTGGACACTTATGGGTGCCTAGTCGACTGATAGGACCCCAGTTTATGATGATGTTTGAAACAAGTTGATTTGATATATAAGATTATAAGAACAAAGAGGAGTGTTCAGAACCAGAACACGGGCGTAGTGTTTTCTACTAACTTATTCTCATGGCCAGCTGTAAAACCAAATAGATTCAAGACCGATCAAAAAAAGTGCAGCAAGTGAAAACATTAAACAGTTACATAATGCATCAAATCAAGATAAGTCGGAGAACATTCAAGATGAAAATGTGTTTCATCATACAGCTAAACATTTTCACTAGTATGATACCAATAACCAAAGCTCCATGGTCAATTGGTTTGGAGTTGCATCTCGAGCCATTAAAACTGCATTCAAGCTTTGGTATTGACACAATAACAGCAGCAAAACACCAATAACTGGCTCACATATCACATACCAGTATCAGAATAGAAGTGAATTCCGTCCTGCAAACATATAGTAATATGACTTCATTGCACTGAAAATCATCTAATTTCCACAAACTTCCTTTTGGTAGCTTCACATTGCAATGACCACCTATCAGAATTATGCTTTTATATTAACAAGTAGTTATACTTTTTAGTGTTTTCAACGTAATCCTCTCTTGAATAGCTGAATTATAACTATTTCAACTTTCCCATCCAACACAGAGAAAAGTATCCTGTCCAGTGTCCACTATATTTATATTCATTTTCATTAACTTAAAGCTATTAACTACCAGTTGAGAACCTCACCTTCTGTTGAGTTTACCGCAGTTCAGATATCACTTGTTAAGCTTGATGTAGTTTGGATGCCATTTGTTAAAAATTGAGCGGAAAAATTTGGTGAACTTAAATAAGAACACAATCTTACCATATTAATTGCTACAAACTAGTAGTCCAAATACACCCACTATAAATATATATAACACTCAGAAACAAGCACCAGCACAAACAATTAAAGAATACTCTCACATCCTATCTTTTATTTAGTGACCCATAGGAGCTCTCCCTAGCTCTCTACATCACTTATTTTCTCTGCCAATCACCACACTAAAATAAAGCATGAACCTTCCTTTTTATAGCTGGTGGAGAGGCCAAATTTAACAACGTTAAATGTTTGCTTCTACCAAAACATGCACCAAATTTCCACATCCAGATATTGTGCAGCTGGTGACTTGAAAAGCTTGTCACATAAAGACAAACTTGTAACCATGCAGGATAGGAACATTGCCGTACAAAATGTTAAACCATTAAATGGCACACAAGCACGCAATTGCTAGCCAATGATTGTGACATCTTCAACACCTTGGTCATGATATAGCTACAGGCATAACATTTTTGGCAAATTCTACCAGAGAAGTAAACGGTTAATTCGTTTTCCTTTTCTTTTCTTTTTAAGGGAAGCAATATTGCCATCTGACAAGTGATCATAAAATAGCGATACTCACAAGAATTGCATGGCAACGATGCTGATGAATCCAACCCCAAAGAAATATAACGGCGCCAATCCACTGGCACCATCCAAGCTTCAATAAAGGGTTAACAAAGTCCCACCAGTAAAATTCAATGTTTTGCATTGAGCTTGTGCCTTTAAGGATGAACTCAGACACTTCATTTATGCCAAATTTGAGTACTTCGGGTGCACAGGTACAGCAGAGTGTCAGAGGCGCTGCTGTGTAGAAGCTAAGCTCAAAAGGAAACATCAATCAGCACAACATGCTAGAAAATGTCCCCATGTACAACAAATTCATGGTAAACAAAAAGGAAGAAGATTGTAACTACAAGTGCTTTGATCACAGACATGGATTACATTGGGATTTAAATGTTAACAAGGCTGCCTGGCAATATGTTATGAAGCATATTAACCAGCATGAATCAGAACTTCCAAAAAGACACAAATTATACATGTTAATGAATTATATAGCCAGTTGAAATCAAGCATAAAATATTCAAGGAAAAAAAATGCTTCCGACAGCAATTTGACATGCAGCGTGTGCAAGTTAACATGGGGAGAAAGACTGCAGAAAAAGAATTAGATCAGAGAGCTTCAAGATACTCACAATAAGCCAGTAAGATAGCCAAAAATGTGCATCCGAGCAGAGGCGCTATATTTAAATACATATGCTGTCTCGAAAAGACGCCTCGAGACTTGAACTTCCATTAACAAAAGCAGAAACACAGAAAGCCAAACCCTGTATCTATTCTCTAAACTCATCAACCGTGATCGATGAAATGAGAATATGTTTGATCGTCCTGCCAAGTAGCTGCCTAGATCAGAGTAGAAAAACGGCTCAGAAACTATTGGTGTCATTCTATAAGCATATATCGATGTTCCAAGAAGCAAGAGAGTTGTCCACGCCACAGCCACCACATAGAAATGAGAAAAGAATCTTTGGGGAACAGTGAATTTCTACAATCCAAAATTGAATCAATCAGAAAATTTGATGAATCAATGACAGAGTATCATCAAAACCACAAAATGAACATTGAGAAGAAATTTAGACACGAAACCGATAGCTATAAACCTCAACAATCCACAAGCTATCATTAAACTGAAACTACATTCATCTTAAACTGGGATCCAGTAGTATTTCCCAGTGCATTAGCAGGGGCAAACATGCAAACTATACTATATGAATAGTCTTTCCCTTTCTAATTACCAATAAAACGTAAGAAAACGATCCGACCAAACTAAACCCAACAAAACTATCAATCTCACAGAGCTTAAACAGGTCCTGAAGTTCAAGAAAATAGAAAAAAACTCAGAGCTCACACGATGAGATGATGATTGCATGATCTTTCCTCTCCTTGCAAACCCCAAAACAAGTCCATGAAAAGAACCCAGCCAAGAACATGGCAGTGAAGCTATAAGTATAGGCAGTGTCCCTGCAATCCAAGCTGCTCTCAACAACTCCACAAGCCCAAGTTCCATTTTTTAACAGAAACCCAGCAAAAAATACGGAACTTTACAAGTTATGAAAAAATAATTTCATACAAAGATAAGAGCATCGGTGGTTAAATTGGGTATTGAAGGAAGGAATCACCTTGTTCAAGATAAATTGATGCGAGGCTGACACGGTAGTGACGGGGTGCTTGGTAGCGGTTGCTTAAAGTATTTTTTTTATTTAAAAATTTCTAAAAATATAATTTAAAATAAAATAAAAAATTAAACTTTTTCAAATAAGTTTTATTTTTTAAAAAAATATATTCTATTATTGCAAAAAAAAAAAAAAAAAGTTAAAAGACATCGGAAAAACACCATAGCTTTCCTTACTTTATTGCATTGGTGTTTTCTTGTATTGTGTTTTTTTTTTACACGTGATTTTTTTTATTTTTTTTAATATGATTTTTTAAAAAATTATTTTTGTTAATATTTTTTTTAATGTTGAAATACTGAATTAGTGTGGTTTGCGAGTCTGTTGAGATAATCCAGGTTGCTCCAATTTATGGATGTGGTGTGTTTTTTTAATAATATGAGGAAAGCACTATAACTTTCATCGCAAAACACTATAAATTGCTATGGTATTTTCTCGTGTTGTTGTTTTTTTTACACATGCTTTTTTCTCAAAAAAAATTATTAATTTTATTTTTTTAATATTAAGGTGATTGAGAATTTAAATTTATAATTTTTTTCTTTTTATTTTATCTTTCTACAAGATTAGCGTAGTTTACGAGTTTATCGAGATAATCTAGGTTGCCTTAGTTTATAGATATGGTGTGTTTTTTTTTTAATTGAACTTGATTTTCTTATAATTTATTTTTTTCTCGTATTGTTAAAAAAACAGTTTTAGAGAAAAATCATATTATTAAACTTTATGAAGTAACAAAAATTAAAAGAAGTGGGAGAAACCACTATTCATCCAACACTCGCTGCGTTGTGGATTACAATCGTAATTCACAGTGTTTTTCTTTCTTCTTTTATTTTTTAATTCTTGTTGTTAATTTTTTTTTCAAATCTATTTTTGTTGATTTTATCTTTTAAAATTAAAAATGTTTAGAATTTAGCTTTGTAATTTGTTTTTTTTTTATGCCTTTAAACAAGGCTGGTGTGGTTTACAGATTTGCCAAGGTAACCTAGGTTACCTCAATTTACGAGTTTGATCAGTTTTTCTTTTTAATTGAGCTTGAATTTTTTTATAGTCTAATTTTCTCTTTCATGGTTAAAAAAATAGTTTTTTTTTTTAGAAAAATCATGTTATTAAACTTTATAAAGTAACAAAAATTAAAGGGTATGAGAAAACCATTATTCACCCACACATATTGCAATATGAATGACAATATTAATCCACGGTATTTTGCTTTCTTTCCTTTTTGTTTATGTTTTTTTAATTTATGTTATGATTTTTTTTCAAATTTATTTATGTCAATTTTATCTTTTTAATATTGGGATGATTGAGAATTTAGCTTTATAATTTATTTATTTTTATTTTACTTTTCTATAAATTTAACATGATTTGCGAGTTTGCTGGACTAACCTGGATTGCCCTAGTTTACGGGTTTAGTGAGTTGTCTCCTTTTTTTTTAATTGAACTTGACTTGTGTTATCGTCTATGTTTTTTTTTCATACAGTTGAAAAAAATATTTTCAGAAAAAAAGTTATGTTATAAAGTTTATAGACCTATTCACAAATTTGGTTGACTAACTTGGTTCGCGGATCTGACAAGTAAAACTTTTTTAAATTATATTTTTTTATCCTTAGATATTGGGTTAATGATAATTTAGTTTCATAATTAATTTTGTTTCGCATTTCATGAGGTTATTGTGATCTGAAAAGGACTTCGGTATCGAGTTGGTGTTTAATTTCACAGTCATCTATTTTTGTTATCATATAACTAAATAAAAAATAAATTTTAAAAAAATTACAATCCTAGTGGAGCCCATAACTCAACTTCATAGGTTTGGTGTACTAGCTTGGCTTACTCGATTCACAGATTTGACGAGTTTACTTGTAAATAAAATATGTTTTTTTTTTTGTTATTTGAATTATTTTTTTTTATTTTTTTATTTAATATTAGATTAGTTGGGAAATGGATTGCATTAATGATTTTTGTTTTCTTTTTAGGGATAATTATCCCAAATAAGTATTTATTTTTATGTTGTTGCTCAATTTTATAAGCATATGTTTTTTCATATAATTAAATAAATAAATAAATATAAAATTGTTAAATCCAATAGAGTTCATTAATTAAATTGCAAAGGGGCGAGGTCGATTATTATCTCAATATTTTTTTAAAAAAATTATAATCTAGAAGTTTTATTAGAAGTTATGTCATATTTTTATCGATCATCAAGGTTGCATTTAGATTTATGAAATCGATCAATTTAAATTGAGCTATCTCACGGTTTAATTAAAAACTTGAGTTCGACAAATATTTGAGTCATGAGGTTTCAAAATTAACTCATTTGGTCAAGTTCAATAACATTATTAAAAAATTCTTCGTGCTGTTAATATTATTTTTATATATTTTTTAAAAAATTAATTAAACCTATTGCAAAGCACTGTACAATATACTAATAATATCTTTAAAAAAATTAGGAACAGGAGGTATCACCTTGTTCAAGAGAAATTGACGCGGGGCTGACACAGTGGTAATAGTAGTCGTCCATGCCATTTTCACGAGGACTGTCCAGAGTCATTTAATACTTGTTAATTTGAGACTCTTTTCATTTCAGTTGTTAAATCTGTGCAATTTAGATGTTGTTTGTTTTTATTTTTAAAAATGTTTATTTATTTATTTTAAATTGATGTTTTAGTAAAAAAAAATTAAATGCTAGTATTATAAATAAATTTTAAAAAATAAAAAAATATTATTTTAATATATTTTTAAATAAAAAATATTTTAAAAAATAATCATTACTATAATATCAAACAACCTATTAATCTACCTGTTCAAGTTTATCTACATGAATTTTCATATAATTTAATAAAACCTAGCTATAGTTTGATCAAATTCTAAATTGACTCACCAAGAAAAATCAAGTTATTATTGATATTAAGATTAGATCTTCAATTGTGTGGAACAGTTACATTTTACATATACCATGCTAGATTAAAATTAAAATTAAAAAAATAAAAGATTGTTAACTACAATTGCTATTTTCTTTATTTATAATAATTTTTAAAATTTATTTTTTTCTACAATTTATTTTTTCATTTTTTTATCTCATCATATTTAATTTTTATTCTTTTATCTTAGCATATTTTTTAAATTGATATTGTTTTTCATTATCATCCAATATTAAATTAATTAAGAATTAATTTTTCTCATTGAAGCCGTATTTTTTAAGGGTTGGAAGCTTGGAAGATTAACACAAGCATGCCAACAACACTTCTTCTCTCTTTCCTTTTCTCCATTCCGTCACACACACACATACTTTCTCTCTCTTTTCTTTTCTCCATTCCGTCACACACACGTTTTCTCTGTTTTCTTTTCTCCATTCCGTCACACACACACGCACGCTCGCACGCAAGAAGACTCAATTCTTCTTTGCTGGAGGAATTCAGATCGTCTCCCATGATATTTGAAGCTGCAGGGGGGCCAAAAGCGCAGATGTTGCTGCAGACGTCAAAACACCTCTTGCCCCCATGACTGAAATTCTTTTGGAACGATATTTTCACTGACCTTTTGGTCAGCTTTTATAGCTCAAAAAAGTCATCAAGAGACATACATGGATGGATGATCGGATAATTTAATTGGGTGTTTTTTCCTTACATATATAATCATGGAGAATCTCATATCCATTTGATTACCATTAAATTCCATTTGTATATATTGAGTGTCTGAAGTCGCAGGACTGGAAGTGTTACGACGAGGAAGCAGAACTGGAAATATTAGCTTTGGAATGAGGAACTAGTTATGGATATTTATTTTATTAAAATAAATCAGTGAATGATAATATCTTAATTATTATTCACATAAATTAGTATCAGAAATGTCAAATTTATTCGGATTAAATTTAGAAATCCTTCTTAAGGAAAAATAGAAATACAGATGAAAAATTGATATTTATTTATATTTTGACCATAAACTCATAATCGTCAAATTGGATCAACATAAATTAATTAATTATTTGAAATGTCCAATTTCTTTATCACCTTTTATCAGCCCAATGGCATCATTCAGCCACTCCAAGCCCATCACCATATACTGGGCCTAAGCCCATAAGGCTCGTTACTGGTTCGGCTTTTATCCTGCATAAAGCAGCGGTTTTTTTGGCTTCTCTTCCTTTTGTTCCATCATTCTCTCCTGGGCTTTTGGCTTTAGTTCTGCGCCTTTATACCTTTTCTGCTACAGCCTGGATCATCCTTTGATTTATATACAAGCATGGAAAGAAAAAGAGCATGAGGCATGAAATAAGAAATTCTTGACTGCGCATAGCAAGCATGCCCCAACTTTAAAACATAGTTTTCTTACCTAATTTGGGGACCGGTCCGAAAAAGAATATGAGTTGTTGAATTATTAGGTTAACTCAAGAGTCTTCAAATTAATTCAAATTAAGAGTAATTTTTTTTATTAAAATAATATTATTTTTATATAAAAAAAAATTAATATTAAACTAATTAAATTTAATAAAATTAATTGAGTCAATATCCTTTTCAACTTAACTTAAAATCTAACTGGAATATAATAAGTCTTTTTAAAAATATAATTATGGTTATTTTTTAAAATGTTTTTTACTTAAAATTTTTTTATATTTTTTTAAAAATAATTTTTCATATCAGTGTATCAAAAATGATCTAAAAATATAAAAAATATATTATTTTAAAATAAAAAAATAAAAAAATTTAATTTTTTTAAAAATATATTTTAAACATAAAAATAAACAGGTAATTAAAATTAAGAGTCCGGAAGAAACCCCAACTACGTGTCGTTTCCCTAAAATCCACGTATTAACCCAATCGGCCATTTCTCACTCTCTCTCCCAGGCAGGGAAAAAAAAAAAAACGAAGCTTTCTCTCTTCAAATCCATGTCACTTCTTCAATGACGTAAAACAGTAAGTTCATAAATTATTTCCTTGATCTATGTCTCACTTTTAACATCCTCATGCATTTTTTGAGGTTTTCTATGCTATGTGTTCCTTATCTTGACTTTCTTTTCTGGCTCAAAAACCCTATTTTCTAGTAAATTTTATTCGAAATTGAATTTGTTTATTGAAAATTTTCTTGCTTTACTTGAATTAATTATTATTTTTTATTTAGATTAATATGGGTTGTTGTTAGATTTTGGGTTATTTTTTCAGTTGCTAAGATATTGAGGTTTGTTTACTTGAACTGGGTATGTTTGAAGCTTGATTTTTTTCCCCTATTCAAGGGCTTCTTAAAAGAAAAATGTGTCAGTACAACCCAAGTGTTAAGGTTACGGTTTCTAATGAAGGAACTGTTACAGTTGACAAAATTATTGTGAGATCTGTCTTTATTGTGTATATGCACACGAAGACAGCCCATGTGTATTAAGGATTGATGTCCCTGTAGAGTCTTGAAAACTTTATTTAAGTTTTGGATGCTTGATGCTTATTAAGTCACTGATGCTACTGTCTAACTGTTGTTCACCAGTTCATGATCTTTGAATTAAAAATGGCAGTTGCTTGTTTGTTGGCGGATATTGCAGAAGGTAACTTGACATTCGAGAAACTTTTGTTACCGTACTGCATTGAGCTAGAGATGGGTTGTATCTTAGTTGCTTTTTGATTTTCTGAATTTCTTGAGATCTAGGTGGAACTGGATGTACGGTGGCGCTTTATTGTAATACCTCATTATATATTTGTTTCCAAGTGTATGCTTAATGTTTGATCTGTTGGATTTTTACTATGCAAAGCTGGATGCTTTCCCTGTTAATGGTTAGCTTTGTTGTCTTTTTGATGAAGCCTTGTATGGTTTAACATTTTGGCATTTTTTTGCTCTTCTCTTTTTGGTTTTGTCCTTTCTTCTCACTGTTGATTGTAAAAAACTTGAAATCTGACTTTTGGTTTTCTTGTTTTCAAAGTAGGGAGATATGTCCTCGTTCTAGAAAATCAGTGGATGCCCAAACTGAATATTCAACATTGAGGAGTTGGCTGAAACTGATAATAAAGTGGGAACAAGATGGATGATGGCGGGCAACATCAAAACGGAAGGTATAAGATGGACTATTACAAGGCAGCTCACCCTCACCCTCACCCTCCAGCGGTATGAAGACATTCGCCTCAGATCCTTATACATTTTTGTCTTTGTTTTATAATGAAATTCCAGATGGACACAGGCTTAAGATATAATGTAATTTGCAGTGGAATATGATGTCTCAACATCAAGTGAAGGAGCAAACTAATGCCTTAGCAATGAATAAGAAGATAATGACCATCCTCATTGAGAGGGATGATGCCATTCGAGAACGGAATTTGGCACTAGCTGAAAAGAAGGAAGCCTTGGCCGCACGAGATGAAGCAATCCAGCAGCGAGAGAAGGCCCTAGTTGAACGGGATAAAGCCTTGATGGAGCGAGACAATGCTCTAGCAGCAATTCAATACCGTGAAAATGCAATGAACTATCCCTTGAGTGGTGGAAGTCAGCGGGGATCGAAGCGCATTCCCCATCCAGTATACCATTCAAATGGCATGTCAGAAGCTCTCGACACAGGGGAGATGCACATCACTGATGCCTTGCCCATATCATCTGTTACTGCTGACACTGGGAAGGCACGCCAGACAAAGAGATCAAAAGAAAATAAGGCAGTTGGGTTGAAGGCAGCCAAGTCACCAAGGAAGGGGAATAGAGTGGGCGAGGATCTGAATAAGCAAGGTGCTTCTGATGGGAAGAAGATTAAAGTTGAGTGGGATAGTCAGGATGTGGGCTTAAACCTTATCAATTTTGATGAAACCACCATGCCAGCACCTGTTTGTTCATGCACTGGAGTTCCCCGGCAATGCTATAAATGGGGAAGTGGTGGGTGGCAGTCAGCCTGTTGCACAACCACCATGTCATCATATCCACTACCACAGATGCCAAATAAACGACATGCCCGAATTGGTGGCCGGAAGATGAGTGGCAGTGTCTTCACTAGATTGCTTAGTCGGCTGGCAGCAGAAGGTCAAGATCTTGCGATCCCTCTTGACCTCAAGGATTACTGGGCCAGACATGGGACAAATCGCTATATCACCATTAAGTAGATGTTTTTCTTCTGTAGTCTTTATTCGATCTTAAATTTTTCTCTATGTTCTTCCTTGTATCTCGAACTGCCTTGTAACAAAACCTGTACCTTCTTGATGGGAAGGCTGTTTCCTCATTTCACAGTAATCTGCGGTAATCTCTTTTAATAAATTCATCCCCGTTAAAGGGGATTTGTAAAGTGCTGGCCCTTTTAGAAGGCTGCATTCTAGATGGCTTATGGCTATTTGCATTGCTATTAAGCAAAGTGCAATCTTCAGAGCCGCCCTACCTGCAGCATTATACGAAGACCGCGTTGCCTTTTCTTTTGAAGGGTTGCCTTTTCCTTTTATTCATGGTCGTTGTTGTTTTCTCCTGAAAAGATCGAAGTATTTTCTTCTAAAGTTACATGCTGCTACTGATATAGAATGGCAATGGACTAATTGCTGACACCTATGTTTTTTTTTATAAGTTGAAAAAAATATTGTTTTAGATAAAATATTTAAAATAAAAATAAAATAACCATTGATCATATTAACTTGGGTTTTTAATTATTATTTTTTTAAAAAAAAAAAACTCTTGCAGATAAGATCTTGAGTCAACTTACAATGTAAACTTTTGTTTTTGTAGCTTTTTTATTTTTTAATTTTAGTAAATAACATGGGGTGGAAAATAATGATAAAAGCAAGCAATTTTAAAGTATATTTGAGATTGTGGTAGATGTTTTTCAAAGTATTTTTTTATATTTAAACTTTTTATATTAGCATATTTATATTAAAATGATCTAAATATATAAAAAAAAAATATTTGAAAAATAAAAAACAATAAAAAAATTATAAAATTTATCATGCGCGTTCTAGGCTTGGCTCAAATTGGGGCCTTCATCACAACGCTCTTAGAAGCCGCCCACGTTTATTTCTTGGGTCTCTCGATCTTGGTGTAATCGATATTTCCCACGAACATACAAGAATGTTTGCATTACCATATTTTGATTTGATGACCTTTGTTGAGCTAATTCTTGAATTGTGATTGAATAAATGTATCGATTACCTTTATTGCTCGAATTATATAATGGAAAGTGATAAAATTCATCACAAAATATATATTTTATATTTAAATTAGTTTTCCAATAATATCAATTATTTAGGGTGTCTTTGAAAATGTGACAACAATTATAGTTTAAATTATTTTTATTTTAAAAATATATTAAAAGAATATTTTTTAAATTTTTTTAATATTAACATATTAAAATATAGGAATAATACAGAATCGTGTCTGTTAACAATTGCTTCACTGTACTTCTACACAAGGCTAAAAAATCCCAGCTGAATTCGACACCAGATGGTGTTCAGAGTATAGAATCAGTGTCTCTTGGCAGGCTTTGATGACAAAAACATTTTGACGGCATGTTTCAGACTCCATAGCTTAGAAGGCAAGCTCCGTCAATCGCGAGAACTTGGCATCATAGCATATTCTTGCTTTGTGCTCAGTTTTTTTGGTATTACATCAGAACATATTCCCGGAAAAGAAATCAATATGGACTTCGAACAGAGTATTATATTACTTCATTTTTACAAACCACATTAAGAAAAGGAACTGTCCACTCGAACAAGTTACCCAAAATTACAACAATACAATAAATTAAGGAAAATCTTGCAGTTTTACATCGGAAGACTAACAAATAGATAATAAATACATGGAAAGAGTAGTCAGAACTTCAAAATCGCTACCTTGTTCAAGGTCGGAGGGAGATCAAAGTTGCTGATATGCAAGAGATATAATTATGGTAGTTTTATAATTATGATTTTTAAAAAAATAGATTTAAAAAAATTAGTTGTGATTTAAAAAAATATATGTTTGATTAAAATTATAATGATATTTATTTTACTTATAAAATAAATGAAAAACATGTTTATATAGATAAAAAAACAAATTATTTTAGATTTTATAAATTTAATATTTAAAATGCAATTATATGTGTGGTAGAAAACAAAAACTATTTAACTAGCTATAAAATTTTTTTATGTGTGGCATAATTAAAAAGAAAAGGTTACAGAGATATTAAGAGGTATTTGAGAGTATGATATCAATTATTTTTTAAAGTGTTATTTGCTTGAAAATATATTAAAATTATTTTTTTATTTTTTAAAAAATTATTTTTAATATTATCACTTTAAAATAATTTTAAAATATAAAAAATTATATTTTAAAATAAAAAAATAATATATTTTTAAAAAATACTTTTAAAAAACAAAAACAATAAAAAGTATCATAGCCGTACAGTGTCGTTCAAATTAAGGCAGGCACACAAAATTTTGGTTACGAGTCCTGCTGTTCACACGTTGGCTCATTGACACCGACGTTATTTAACTACAAAAAGTATGCTTGCTTGCCTTGATTGACGGTGGAGATCTTGCGTGCTTTCAGGTGTGATTACATCCCACGAGTTACTAGCTTCAATAACAAGTGAATGGAATTTGAGTTTCAGTGAGCGCTAGTTAAGGGACACGTGTTTCGTTGTAAATTTAATAAATTTTATTGGTAAAAATTAATATATATATATATATATATATATAAGTTTTTAAAATTTATTTTTTAAAAAAATTATAATTATAAATTAAAAAGCCTATGGGAACTATTTGTATTAATAAATACAAAAAATAAAATGTTTACACATCTATTCAATTTATCTAGTTTCAGGTGGAATAATTTTTTTTCCAACACATAATAATTAATATATAGATATTATCAATGTATTTTTTTACATCAAGTAAAAAATATAATTATAAATTATAAAGTTAATGTATATATATAATTAATATCATTTGCATTAATAAAAATACATAGAATCTCAAAATAATTTTTAACATTGATGAAAAATTAAAAAATGTTGTAATTGCTATAAAGAAATACTATTTTTCTGGTCCATGTAGAATACATTTCCAGAAACAAAACATACAAAGAAAAAACATTAAAAAATAAATTATATTAGAATAAAGAAAAGTAAACAAGAAGCATGAAGATCGGTTTCAAAAAATAATATAAAATTCAAAAATAAATAATAAATTTTTAAATAAAAAACATTTAAAAAAATAATTATAATTATTTCAAACATGCTATAAGTAATTTTTGGAGTACGGTGGTTTCAATTTTTGATACTTTACATGAATTTTTAATGTTTTTATATTTTTATTGTATTAATATAAAAATAAAAAATATAATTATTTTAATGAACTATTAAATAAAATATATTTTAAAAACTATTATGCACCATAATATAAAATATATTATAGGAGGGGATATTTGATCCCGGGTTTTTATAGCAGTTTACTGGATTAATTGTCTGGCTTTGAATTTTACGGGACGTGTATAATAAAAAATAATAGTTTTTTTTTTAATGTCAAGGGTACTGTCAAGCCAAACTGGCTTGTTAATTAGTACTAAATATATATTTTTTCTCTGATGATTTTAAGAATGTATATCCCATATTAATATTATATAGTTAAATAAATCTGATAAATAAAATTAGAATCTAGAAAAATAAAAATATAACAAACCTGCGTAAAGAATCTGTTGAAGTAAAACAAAAAAAGCTCTTTTTTAATTATTATTATACGCGCAACTTGGAAAAAATAACATTTTAGACGCAATGTTGCTTTTGAAAAGATGCACTGAGATTTTTGAAAGTCTCAACGTAGATTTTCATAAAATACTGTTAACGAGAATCACGAGTAATGCGTCCATGTCACTGTGTTTTTGGCATGCAATGACAGGACTGGTTTAGGCAAATAAATTATTTTTATTTGAAAATATATTCAAATAATATTTTTTAATTTTTAAAATTAATATGTAAAATGAATTAAAAAATAATTTTAAAAATAATTTTAAAATTTTAAAAATTATTGAAACGTAATGCCGAACAAGATATTGCAAAACAGGGATACATTCAATCCTTCATCTCGGATCCAATCAATTAGATGGTAAGAGATTAATGGCGCAGTAACAAAATCTCCCTTGGAAGACAATACGACATCGTTAGTGGGGTTGATAAAATGACAAAAATGTCTCTCTTTCACGTTTGTTAGGTCATGTCCATCTCTAAGTGGGTCCAGTCAGAAGAAAAATTAAATGGGCTGTGTCTGCTTTTTTGACTGACAAGTGCTTCAATTAGAGTGGATAAGCTACCCTTTTTCTTCGAAGCACTAAAATGCGCCACGTGCTCCTTAAAGCCACTATCGGTTCTTCTCGACGCGTGTCCTCGTAGGTCCTACTCGTTGGGGTCAACATAAAAACGTCTTCGATGGTCTTGCAAGAGCCACGTGGACATCTTAGATGATTGTTTCTGTATTTTAAAAATATATTTTTTATTTTCAATTATTTTAGATATTTTTTTTAATGTGGAATATTAAAAATAAATTTTAAAAAATATCTTATTTCAATGTATTTTCAAACATCAAATATTTTAGAAAATAACTATACCCATTTCATATTTTTTAAAATAATTTTGTTTAATGTGCAAAACTATTCATATTCTTTGTAATTATATTTTTTCTTTAATTAAGATAATATATATATATATATTAATTTCATTCTTATACGTGTGAAAATAAATTAAGATCCAGTCTCTTCATCAAAACAATAACAATCCTTCATCCAGATAAAAAATCGAGCTTATTATAAAAGAATTAAAACTAAAACAATAACATGGAAAAGAAACCTAACTGTCACTTGCATCAATATTATTAAAATTAATTGAGATGACATACACATTCATACACGTGTATATGCATGTTTTAACAGATGAGGTCTCTATTGAGTAATGATTTTTCAAGAAAATGAAATATTTTGTGAAGCATGATGAACGAGCACAAACAAGATTTCATGAAATTGAATCTCAGACTATCCATGAATAATTTGTTGGTTCCTCCCCTCACTTGAATTAAATTAAAATTGATTTTAAATTTTTAAAATATAATTTTATCGTATTTTAAAATTATTAATTTTTATATCAAAATAATATTTTTTTTATTTTTAAAAAATTATTTTTGAGATCAACATATTAAAATAATCCATAACATATAAAAACAGATTAATATTTTTTTTAAAAAAAATTATTGGAAACACAACTTAAAATTCTAATATTTAAAAATTCATTGAATTTTAACTAATTTAGTTGGATTGATCCACTAAAAAATAAAATTTTATATATTTTATTTATAGAACTTGAATTTATTTTTTTTAAAAAAATAATCGCTAAACTACTTGAATTAACCACCGTTATCTCTACCTCTATATTCATGGGCGCGCGTGTTAATTTGCGTTCTTTTTCTTCAATAAATTAATGCTCATTGATTTTCTGAAGAGGCAGGAAACATTGATGCACTTCGTCCGGTGCTAGTTTTGAATTTGTACAAGTAATGGGGCCGCATGCACAGAATTTTCGGCGGTGTTTGTTTTTGTATTTTCACCATATTTAAAAAATAAATTAATAAATAAAAAATATTATTTTATTATATTTATAATAAAAAAATATTTTTAAAAAATATTATTATTATAATGTTAAACAGAATCTTTATTTGCCACTCCTTGCCATGCAGTATGTTAAATCATTAAATTCTTGATTGATATATCATTTAATAACTTAATTGAGTTGAATTACATATCATAGATAAATTTAGTTGATTTAGTTAAAATTCAAGTGAAATTTGATTTGATTTTTTAAAAAATATAAAATAAAACGATAATATTGTAACTTTTACTTCAAAAAATGAAATAAAAAACATGTGACCCGTACTTTAAACAAGGTCGGGATTTATAACCATACTTTGTTTTCAAATTTACCTGGAAAATAATAGTTTCCAGGGCACCCTAAATGTGATGCCAAGTTCGCACTACAATTTTATCAAAGCAAGCAATCATTGTAGTTTTTTATTTTTATTTTTATTTATTTGTTGGAAAACATGTTCCTAGCGAACACCACCACTTGACGTTCCTGATACCAAACCAAGGACAAGTCTCCAGCCGAACATTTCTTGTGGCTCTGTCGTGGGTTTGGTAATTCCAACGTATCAGGGCCATGCATTTTCATATCTAACAAGTTAACCCTTGGCTTTCAATTAGGCAGTGCCTTGCTGCCCACCTTGCTTGCTTGCTTCTTTACATTATGTAGGCCAATTTTAAAGTTGTGGACAAGGATGTTGCTCATCGTCAATGCAATGGTCTCACTTTTGGTGACAATGAACATCAACGTTCCGGACAAGGCACCATTGCTGGTCAAGATACAGCTTTGATATTTCTCAGACACCGGCTCCTTCCGCCACTGTATTCTTGGGCCACGGGACACGGAGTCGACACCGTCAGGAGCGAGGACCCTTTTCTCATGGCTCGCTTCACTAGCAATTACGTGCCAGCTTCGGTGCACCGTGTAACAGTAGCCTAGCCATGAACCTGCTCCATGGTTTACATGTAAGCTCTTGTTCACAGGTTCGAGCGCAACTGTGAGAGCAGTTGTTTTGGTGGTAAGAGATTTCGTTACTGTTGTAAGTTCAAGTAGACTACGGTATTACAGTAATGAGAAAAAAGTAATATGCATTTTCAAAGGGAAAAAAAAAATGCATTGAAGGCCCATGAGGTTACACGTAATCAATACTAATTAATCGCTTTATTGTCTGTGAAGTTAAATTAATCAATCTTATTTCATATATGATTCCCATGCTCATTTCTAAATTTTGAAAAATTATGATGCGGAGTGCCCTTTTAAAATCGTTCAAATAGATTTAATCATAGTTGATGTTTAAGTTTATTCAAAGATGTTTTTATTCTTAAATAAAAAAAAAACTCCTTATGAACATACAATTCGAGCTCCAATGACCTATGTATCTTAAATCTAAATGCAAATATATTGTGAGATACAAGAAGTTTTTGTTTCTGTAATTGAAATTGTTTATTTTATTTTTAAAAATATTAAATTGATAATTTTAACATGCTATGTGAAAAATAATAAAAAATACCTTGATATATTTTCCAGGAACGCAGTCTTAGAATTATTTTTGATAAATCCAACACTTGTTCAGGGAACGGTGACGGCTAGGGATATAAATTCTTATAAAAATCACTGTGGTGATTTGCAAGAGCAGAAAATTAAAGGGGTTTTTTTTTTTTGACAAATCTCTCGTGAACAGAGTGAGAGTGGTGGGATTTTTGGGGGTCCATTCACTTGCCTGCCTTTTGGACAAGTCACGGATAAGAGTTGCAACTAAATGGAAGACAGATATGAAACTTTCCCAATCTTTTAGCTAGCTTATTCTGGTAGGGTGGTTGGCATTACACAACATAAGTCAACAAAGAAACATCGAACTAAATCTGATGTATTTTTCCTTTTTCCAATTGGAAAGCACTACCCATTCCCTCACAGCCCATGATCGGTAACATCAATTTAAATTTCATGTCCGAAGATAATGTATTTTTTTAAGCAATTTGATGCTGCTAGACGTGCATGAGTTCTCCAAACGTCAGCTCCTGCAGGTCTCGAGTGCGTCTTCTTGAAGTTATATATTGTCCTTGAAATTAAGTAACCCCTTGCACAAGATGTCCCTTCTCGATTGGTGCAAGTCACGAGAGAGACTCGGGTGATAATGACTCGGAACGCCTTCCGAATTCTTAAAGATAAGAAGAAACCTTTCCTGGAAAAAAAATTAAAGAAAAGAAGGCTAGCTATGAAGGTAAGCTACAGGCCTACTAGGATGCAATTTGGAATCAATAATGGATGCCCAAAATCCAAGCAATATATCCCAATACGAAAGTCTTTCCATTCAATCAAAAGCTTTTAAGACATCTCAATCCTCGATCTTGATGGACACTGGACGTGGGGGCTTGTTGCTCCAAGTGGCGTGAAACCATACATGCTACTCTCGAGAGAACGAGATGACTACTCGTTTAGCGGATTTTTTTTTTATTTAATGCATAGAAATACGTGTATAGTAGACTGGTAGTGTCTCTATCTATGTAATAATGAACGGTTTATTTCAAAAATATTTTTTAAAAAATAAAAAAATATTATTTTTATATATTTATAAATAAAAACAACTTTAAAAAATAATCATAAAAAAACATTCTCAAACCTGCTCTAAATTTTATTATACTAAATATGTAATGTGTTTTTTAAGGGTTTTTTTAAATTAAAATTATATTAAAATATTTTTTTTATTTGATATGAAAATATAAAAATTATTTAAAAATATTAATTTAGTTTTTTAAATAAAAAATATTTTTAAAAATATTTTAAAAGACATAAGCTATCACAGCATTAATACGGGCAATAAATAAATCATCGATTCAAAAATATATCTACAAAATATTATAAAATTATTTCTACATTCAGGTAGTTCGTGACCCGGGGTTGGATAGAAGGGATTATGGAAACTGATATAATAAGAAGTAAAAACAATTGCAATCAGAATTTAAATAAAATCAAACGAGGGTTAAAAAAGAAAACAAGAAAAATTGCCATGTCATCCGTGATTAAAAAAAATCTCAGGAAAACCAGAATGAACATTCATGTTAGAAGTTTCGTTGTTTTATAAAATAATTTTTAGATTAAAATATATTGAAGTAATATTTTTTTATTTTTAAAATTAATATATCAAAATGATCCAAAATATATATAAAAAATTAATTTTTAATAAAATTTAATTTTTAATTTTTATAAAATATGAATTACATCGCGTTAATAATTGAATCCATTGAAAAGAAGATCGTGGAAGGTAAATATCTGGGATGAAAAAATGCACACCAAATATAGCAAAACAACAATAATAATAATAATAATAATAATAATAAATGTTAATATAATGATGCAAATATAAAACAGAAAGAAAATAAATTCCATGATTGACCGGTATGGGTGCACCGCCAGACAAAGTATGGAAGAAATAAATTCCACGACTACCAAAGCTTTTGACTCGGATGACCCACTCTCTTAAGGGTTATGTGCAACGTATTATATGGGAAAATGAATCAAACACCGATTTCTAATTAAATTATATATTTTTTTGTTAATTTGCTGTGATTATATTCAAGAAAAACTTAACAAACATTTCATTTAAAATACTACCTGTCATGTCATTTAAAATACTACCTGTGTTGGAGATTTACATTATAGTCATGATATTTATCATGCAATAATAGAAATATAATAAATTAACAAGAATTTAAGAAAAAAATTCTACAAATATTAATTTCAAATATTTCTAAGCATGTATTATCAAACTATATAGATAAAATAAAATAAATTAATTCTTGATATTAACTACAATGCCTATTCCAAGTTGATTTCTAGGCATATTTTTGTTTTTTTTTTTTAAATGAAGACGATCAAATTAAAATAAAAAAAAATTACTATGAAAATAACAATGATTGATAATTATTATTTTTGTAATTTTAAAATTAAAAATTTCTATCAAATGTCAAATATATTTACTTTTTAGTAACTTATCATTTAAATTTAAATTCAAGAAAAGATTCGTGATAGAAACTATCCTTTTTTGTTTCATAAAAGATAATTCTTTCTTGATACACTAATTTCCTTTGAGAATGATACGAGAAAATCCACCATGGACAAATAAAGTAGAAAAATAAAAATTGAACCTAACGTGCATTAGACTATAATGGCAAGCGCGTGGATGGACAAATAAAGTAGAAAAACAAAGATTGAACCTAACGTGCATTAGACTGTAATGGCAAGCGCGTGGAAGGAAGAAATCCCAAAACTGGCAAAATAAATCCAAAAGATCGAAATTCTTGCTCAATAAGCTGCGGTGACAAAGGGAACAAAGATGTCAAAAATCGAGGTCGGAATGAAATTCAAATTCACACCCAATTCAAATTCACCACAAATTCTTCATAACTTCACGCGTCTCCCTCTACCGTCATAAAATCCGTGTCGTAGTCTTCGTCATCATAAAAAATAAAAAAATAAAAAACAAAAAACCTCACTGAAATCACGCACGGCCTTTTCATTTCTCCGAGAGAGAACAAATTCTAGAGAGACACCTAGCCCCTAGCTTTACTTATTTTCTTCGCCATTTCCGCCTTGAAAAACAGAGTGAAAAAAATCTGTGAAAAAAATTATCTTCTTATTTATATGTTTTCAGCAGTCTCGCCGGTTGGTGTCATGTTTTTTTGTGTGGAAACGAACCTTTTGAGTTAACAAGGTAGTCTAGTCTTTACTTATTTAAGTGAGAATCCTGTGTCTGCTTTCAATCTTCTTTTTATTTCAGTTTTTTTTTTTGTGGGTTTTTATTCTTGTTTTTGTATGTTCATTTCGCAGGTTTTCAAGGCTTAGTTTGTTTGTTTGATTGGTTTTCATTGTTATTTGATCAAGTTTTGGTGAGAAGTGAAGTGGGTTTATCTTGAAATTGGGGTTTAAGTCTGATCAAAAGTATTAAGGGTTTTGAAGTGGCATTAGTGAAATATTGATTACTGGGTTTTTGCTGGTCTAGAGGTAAGTGAAATGGGTGATACGGAGGATGCTAATAGTGAAATGATACACAGGTTGCAATCTTCTTTTGGAACAACACAGTCGTCATCTTCTACAATGTCTAAACAACCCTTTTCTTTGATAAACCAGTTAGATGTTTCTCAATTGAATTTGAACCAAACCCAGTTGCGGGCAAGGCATTTTGCGAATTTTTATCAGAATTTTAGTGGTGATAGTAACAAAAGAGTAGGGATTCCGCCTTCACATCCTAATCAGATCCCACCCATTTCGCCGTATTCCCAGATCCCGGTGTCTAGGCCAGCGAACCAGCAAATGAGTACCCAGAATTTCAGTATGGGACCTACCCATTCGCGATCTTTATCGCAGCCATCATCGTTTTTCTGCCTTGATTCCTTGCCACCGTTGAGTCCGGCCCCTTTTCGTGACTCCTCTTCGCCAACGGTTTCGGACCCTATTTCAACTGATGTGTCCATGGAGGATAAGGATGGTAGCTCTCATTCGTTGTTGCCACCCTCCCCTTTCAATAGGGGCAATGCTCCACGTGTTGGTGAGAGTTTACCTCCACGGAAAGCCCATAGAAGGTCTAACAGTGATATTCCATTTGGTAATGTGTTGCAATGTTCACCTCCCCTTATTCCGTTGAGGGGTTCAGGTGGCTTGGAGCGGTCGTTGTCCGGTAGAGAGAATCCAGCGATGGCTAAGCCAGCTCAGTTGGTAAAAAAAGAATGGGAGAGAGGTGGTGAAAGCATTGTGGAGGGGACGGGTGAGAGGAAATCTGAAGGGGATGTGGATGATTTGTTTTCTGCTTATATGAATTTAGATAACATTGATGCGTTGAACTCTTCGGGTACTGATGAGAAGAATGGTAATGAGAATCGTGAGGATTTGGATAGTAGAGCTAGTGGAACTAAGACAAATGGTGGTGATAGCAGTGATAATGAGGCAGAAAGCAGCGTTAATGAAAGTGGTGGCAGCGTGCCAAGAGGAGGATTTAGTTCTTCAACAGAGAAGAGGGAGGGGATCAAAAGGAGTGCTGGAGGTGATATTGCGCCTACCTCCAGGCACTACAGAAGTGTGTCAATGGATAGTTTCATGGGCAAATTGAACTTTGGTGATGAGTCTCCAAAATTGCCACCTTCACCAGGAACTCGTCCAGGTCAACTTTCACCCACCAATTCAATGGATGGCAATGCCTTTAGCTTGGAGTTTGGGAATGGTGAATTTAGTGGTGCTGAACTGAAGAAAATTATGGCTAATGAGAAACTTGCTGAGATTGCTACAACTGACCCAAAACGTGCAAAGAGGTAACCTTTTATCCCATTTGATCAATAATTCATGTTATGTTGCAGTTTGTGGCATCATAGGCAGATGCCAAAGTGGAGCCTACTGAGCGATGGTATTATTAAAATTTCCTCATATTTCCTAGGCGGTTGGACTCTTGGGCGGTTAGGCTATTAGGTGGTTTAAGATCTACACCACTTAACCCTATTCGTCTTATGAAAATAAAAGCTCTTTGCTCCTGTGCATGTAGGCACTTTGCCAAACCACGTTAAATCTTGTGTTTTTTCCAGTTTCTCTTCTATTTCAATATTCATCAATAATTGCTGCAGGTTTTTCTCAATATGCTATTAGCTTGGCCCCGATGTTTCATTTTCTTCATTTGTTGGTCAATATCAGGATTTTGGCGAATCGGCAATCAGCTGCTCGTTCTAAGGAGAGGAAGATGAGATATATTTCAGAATTAGAACACAAGGTTCAGACTTTGCAGACAGAAGCTACCACATTGTCTGCTCAGCTTACTCTTTTACAGGTAGTGATTTAGAGTTTTGAAATTTGTTTCCATGTATTCTAGTAGTCTCTTTTTTTTTAAAAAAATCGTTATTGTCTTCTCTCCAGAGGGATTCTGCTGGTCTTACAAACCAGAATAATGAATTGAAATTTCGCCTTCAAGCCATGGAGCAACAAGCACAACTCCGAGATGGTATGGATTCTCCCACCTGGGTTTCTTTGCATTTTTTACTATCTTGCATTTATAGGTTTCATTGGCACAAAAACAGGGTCGGAACCTGTTGTGTGAATGCACCATGCGTAGGTTGTGCTGGTAGAGTTAGGGGTGGTGGTGGTTTCCTGTTCTTTGTTGTCTGTGGAACTTGCATATCCAGAATTAGGCCTTAGTAACTTTTATCCATAGCGGTTAGCTCCTGCTTGTGTGGCCATGCTGCCATGGACATTTCTATTGTTAACTTATGTCCATATAGTTAGGTGAACAATCACTTGCTTTGAATGTTTATCTGTTGGTGTGTGATATTAACTTCCCTAATTAGTGAGCGAAACATGTTGAAAGAATTGCATTGCTAGGAGTAATACTATATATTATATATTAAGAGTGTGTTGATTTCTCGTGCAAGCTCTTTCCCATGTTCTTTGAAGCACATCTGTACCACGTGTTATTTACTTGTTCTTTGACATTCAGCTTCAGCATACTTGGTAGATTTATTGGTAATCCTGTTCAATTTTAACAGCTCTAAACGAAGCATTAAACGGTGAAGTACGACGGTTGAAGATTGCTACGGCAGAGCGGGGTGGGGATTCTGACCCATCCAAGGGCTTGGTTCAGCAGCAGCTTTCTGTCAACCCTCAGATGTTCCTGCAGCAGCCACGACCTTCCCAACTTAACAGGCATCAATTGCAGCAGCAGCAGCCTTCAGCCTCCCAAATCAACATGCATCAGTTGCAACAGCAGCAGCAGTCCTCCCAGCCACAGCCTCAACAAAATGGCGGTCCTAACTTAAAGTCAGATTCGAATCAATAGGTTGGGGAGAAAACATGGCTGCTTGGGTTATTAATCGTCTTACCAACTTCTGGTGCTTTACATTTGTTTCTTTGAATGCATTCATTCATTAGTTTTCCATCTCCAAGAGACGTCTTTAAGGTGTGGCAGTTACAAATTCAACCTGCATCGCATATCCAGCTCGGAACTTCGTTTGAAGTGATATATACATACAAGCCTCAATATATGTGTTACTTATGATTATGAATGTTATTTGTATCTGTTAGGTATTTATTTCCTAAAGGGAAACATTTCTTAGGCATGATATGTTTGGTAAGACGTTTTGAAGAAAACTCTTTCTTTGTTTATTTCAGTAAAGAATGGTTGATTCTCGTTGTAGTTACTTGTGCTTTTCTCTATCTATTTGCTATGTCATGTTTCTTGTTCTGACTTCTGTCAGAGAACAGAGTGCCATCTGGTGTAAATTTTGTAGAAGGGAGGTTCAAGATCCTCATAAACAATCAAGTATTACACCATCAAAGTTACCAACACAACCAAGAGATTAACTGAGAATAGAGAACAAAATCTTTTAACATTACCTGGACACAACAAAAATCAACTTTGAACCTGCTTCGTTGCTAATCTGACTTTTGTGTTCTTTGATTCTTTCCTTTTCTTCTCTCGGCGTTTCTCTGTCTGTGCTTGCATACTCAGTAGCTTGAATATCTTATGTTTGTAGCCTCTTCTTCTTCGCCCTGCACCTTTTGGTTGAATCTTGAATGCATGCAGAAGAAATTGCTGCCGCCTCCTTGCAACCAATAATTTTATTAATAGCAATGATAGCATAATCTTAAGCCTCAGAGATAGACAGAAAATTTAAAAATTGAATCTATCGAATAGCATTTGCTTCCTCTTTTTAGGTTTATGTAATTAGAATTTTTTCTTTATATCTCAGAAATCTTCTGAGCCGCAAGGACCAAGTCTCATTAATGGAAGGATTAAGACTATGATCTGATCTTAAAGCCTCTCTTCAACGAGAGGGACCCAACATTTTCGCTACTTAATAAAATCCATACCTAACTGGAAATCTGTTTATGCGATCAAGATTTTGTTAAAAAAACTTTAACGAATAAAAAAAAACACTCGTAAAATCTTAGGGTTGCCATATCCTTCTCACAGTACAATGGAGACACGCCTTTATACGAAACCAATTTTTACGTACCATCACATAAATGTTTTTAGTTAAGCTGTTAACTAAAAAAAAAAAAAGCAGCTTTGGCAAGTTAAACGACATGCTTATCCGCCGTTTTAGGTGCCCCCTGATCAAAACCCTACGAACCCTTCCTCCATGCTCCACCATTCACTCCATCATCAAAAACCCATGCACTAACTGAACAGAAACAAAACCAAGGCTGCCTGTAGCCACCTAGTTAACTCAACGCTGATTCAACCTGTCCACTATGGCCGAGTCACCGGCGGGACTTACCTCCCAAAACTGGAATCCAACTCAGGACCAGCAACAACCAACAGCAACACCAGAACAACTCATCGCCAAATCCATAGCTCCAGTGAAACCACAATTCCTCCGTCCTCCACCTTCTCGTGCCTCCCAAAACGATACCACGTCATCCACCGTTTCCGATTCTAATAATGATATCTCAAAATCTAATAACACTAACACTACCAGTGTAGTGGCCAAGGAGAAGAAGTCCAAACGACAGCTCAAACGTGAACGCCAGCAGGTTCTGATTTTCCATTTCTTACATTTTTATTTGGTTGTGATATTTATTTATTTATTGTTTTTTTTTAAAATAAATCTTATGACAGGAAAAGAAATCCTCAGTGAATCTCTGCCCTGAATTAGCTAAAACCGGAGATGTTAATTCATGTCCGTATAAAAATAACTGCCGGTTCAATCATGACTTAGAAGCATTCAAGGCTCAGGTAATTAATTAATTAATCAAATCACTGATTTGCCGATTTTTTTTTAATTATTGCCGCTCTACTTTGATTGAGCAAATGCTGTTGTGTAGAAACCGGAGGATTTAGAGGGAGAGTGTCCGTTCGTAAACGGGGAAGGGTCGTGCTGTCCTTATGGATTAGCTTGTAGATTTTACGGAACTCATAAGGGTCATGATGGTGTTAGAAATGGTAAAAAGCAAATTTCGGAGATTAATGGGTTGAATAAGGATGTTCAAAAGCTTTTGTGGAAGAATAAAATGAAGTTTCTGAAGGCGGATTCTGTACTCAAGTCTCTTGGGCTTACGGTAATGAATAAAACACCGGCAGTGCTGTTGAATTTGTGATTTTTTTTTTTTTTTTAATGTAGCTGATTTTTGTTGATTTGTTACCAAGGGACCGGGTAAGTCGAAAGTGAAAAAAGTGAACGAGGAGGAAGTTGAGAAAGTTGCTGATGATAATGACTCTCATGGCACTAATGAGAATGGCTGTGGTGATGGGGGCAGTGAGTCAGCTGGTAAATCAGATTGCGCTGCAGAAGTGCTTGGTGGTGGTGATGTGGATGGAGTACTAACTGATGAAGTTAGGCCCCAGAAGAAAGCAAAATCAGCTGTTGAAGTAAATGGTTGCTCTGGCGAAGAAGTCAATGGTTGTTGTCTTAAACTTTTGTTCCAAATTGGTGCATTTTTTGGAACTATATGTATCTCACATTGAATATGTTTTGCAACAGGATCGGGTATCCCAGAGAAAGATATTGAGAATAACTGCCCTCTAGAAACTGAACCAGAACTTGTAGCTGATAAACTAGAAGTCATAGCTGATAGTGTAGAAACTGATGGAAGTTTAAAATTACACCCACGTGAAAAAAAGCTTATCGACTTCAGAGGAAAGTTGTACCTTGCTCCTTTGACCACTGTTGGAAATCTTCCTTTTCGAAGAGTCTGTAAAGCTCTGGGAGCTGATGTTACTTGCGGTGAAATGGCAATGTGCACAAATCTATTGCAGGTCTGTTTTCTTCATCACTATCTCATTTTACACAACTTGCTGGTTTGGTTTCCTTGTTAACAAGGTTCTTTATTTTCAATTTATATTATGTTTAATGCTTGTAGCTTGCAAGATCTAAGATCATTAACTTTCCATAAGTATGTACAGTTTTAGATTTCCATTGTCATTTCTCGCTGTCAGAAATGGTTATATTGTGGATCATATGTGGTTTTCTTCCCATGATAGTCAGTAAATATATGCTCTATAGCCTAGTAATGATTCTTTACTCTATGCTATACACTATTAGTTTGATTTAACACCTGGAACATTGCTTAACCTCATTTCCTTTTGATTATAGGGTCAAGCTTCAGAATGGGCACTGCTGAGACGTCATTCATCTGAGGATTTATTTGGTGTTCAAATATGTGGGGCTTATCCAGATACAGTTACACGTACTGTTGAGCTTATAGATCAGGAATGCACAGTGGACTTCATTGATATAAATATGGGCTGCCCCATCGATATTGTTGTTAACAAGGGTGCTGGGTCATCTCTTCTTACAAAACCAATGCGGATGAAAAGCATTATAGAAGCCACTTCTGGTACAGTGGAAAAGCCTATAACTGTCAAGGTAATAGTTAAATATCTGTGCAAACCCCATGCTGAAGCAGATATGTTGTTCTGCAATTTTATAGTTCAGCATACTTTCTCCATAGGGAAATGCCAACTTTCACTTTTATGCTTGTGTTTCCAGCTTGCAGCCTTTGTTAATCTTGGGCTTCTCTGACCAAACTTAATTTTGATAGCTCATACTGCATTTTCTCATTGTAGGTGCGGACAGGTTATTTTGAAGGAAAAAACCGTATTGACTCATTAATTGTGGATATTGGAAAATGGGGTGCCAGTGCTGTAACAATTCATGGTCGAACACGTCAGCAACGCTATAGCAAGCTTGCTGATTGGGCCTACATATACCAATGTGCTAGAAAGGCCCCAGATTCTCTGCAAGTTCTAGGAAATGGGGATGTCTTTTCATACTTTGATTGGAACAATCACAAGTCTGACTGCCCTGAGCTTTCTTCATGCATGATAGCTAGAGGTGCACTAATTAAGGTTGGGACTCTGGAGCTGTGAACTGTTAGTTTCTACATTTTTATGTAATTGTTACTAGACCATAATAAAGTTTTGTAGTCTTAAGAATAATATTCACTGTATTTTGCAGCCTTGGATATTTACTGAAATCAAGGAACAGAGGCACTGGGACATAAGTTCCGGAGAGCGATTGAACATTCTAAAGGATTATGTGCGTTCTGGCCTAGAACATTGGGGCTCTGACACAAAAGGTATACAGTACTGGTCAAAAACGTAATTTCATACTGAATGGGTGATCGGGAAAGGGTTTCGATGTAACAGTAATTCCTTGTTTCAACATCTGTAGGAGTGGAGACAACTAGGCATTTCTTGTTGGAGTGGCTAAGCTACACATGCAGATATGTACCGGTAGGTCTCTTAGATGTCATTCCACAGCGGCTCAACTGGCGTCCGCCCTCATACTATGGTCGTGATGACCTTGAAACGCTCATGGCTTCTGATTCTGCTGCTGACTGGGTATGTGCGCTTCTCTAAATATATCTTAACGTTTAGCGCCGCTATATAAGCTGCTAAACACTACAGTTGTGTTAACTCGCACCAATTTATATACAGGTACGTATCTCTGAAATGTTGCTTGGCAAAGTTCCAGATGCCTTCACATTTGCACCTAAGCATAAATCAAATGCCTATGACCGAGCAGAGAATGGCTAATACGTGCCAATTCTTAATTTTCATCGGGAAACTAGACAGCAAAATCCTTTTTCCATATATGCAACTCCTTTGATTCTGGAATTTTATGCTGGTGCCTTTTACATTCGCAAGGGCTCTTTGGTACTTGTCTCTTGTAGCAAACGAAATCACGTATTTTTGAGCTGTAATTTTTAACGTTGCCAATGTTTTTAAGAGGAACAAGGTGGTTGTCCTCACCTGAATTTTGTACCATTTTCTTTTTCTAAAATGTTTGAAACATTGTACTTTAGAAATAAATAAAAGGCATATGATTTTAGGGAAGGTTGAGTCATGAATTAAAAATTTTGTTTAGTTACTCGACACAATAAATGAGGAAGTTTAATGTTATTACATAGCTCCTATAGCTTTTGTTTATGCCCGATTGATCTGCCTTCAGACTAATGGCCTAGCTTACGAAGTTAATCCTCTTGACAAGGTTTCAATTATAAGAGTAATCTCTTGAAGAAGACTTGGCACAACTGGGATGGATCTGCGAGGCTGGCTTGGTAAGCAGTTCAGAAGAACTTAAGAACATGACTGACATTTAGCTATCAGGATAACAAGAAGCTGCTAGAATTAGACACCAAAAGCAAAGCCATGAAGAGGTATCACCAACCTTAATATGAGAAACATACACACAGGCGAAGTTCCCCGAGAGTTGATCTGGTGGGCGTGTCAAACCATTAACCAGTAACCTGATTTTGATACCATTCATGTGTCATCGGACCAAAAAGCAGTTCCGGTCAGTTCATTAATGGCGTTACCATGTCAACATTATCAAAACTAGCCCTTAATGAGCATTTGTTTCTATGAACATAACAGTTCAGTCCAGGCTGAAAAAAAGCGAGAGATATCGGGCAGCTGCAGAATTCCCTTCTCTACTGTTCTAACAACAAGGCCAATGTTCTTACTATTGGAAGAAGCAAGAAAAAGGACAAGTTATTTCAGGCTCTTCGTTGGAAATTAATGCCATAAGCAGAAGCAGGATACCATTCAGCATCACTAATTATATGAAAGACTCGATTCACTTCCATCCATCCTAAGCAGTTGTAACCAGTCGAGTTTTGAAACACTTTTGAGGGGCTGATGCATGGTGAGATGCAGAGAGTTTCTAGATAAAAAGAAATGGAAACAAGGCTCTAGAGATTCAAAAAATCTCACTATCGAAACTTTGATGGAACAACTATCCCTGTGTATACAAATGTCATGTTAATGCCGATACAGCAATAAGTAAAAAATTAAACCACGCACTTCTAGGTTTAAATCTTGCAAAATTTAAAAGACCAAACAAAATTGTGCAACTTATAGATTTGGAACCTTAATTAATCCGAGCCAGCACACAGATTGTATCGAGATCATTATTGAAATCATCTACCACCTGGCCATATCACAAAGTAAATAACCATTAATCCCGCTGTCTTGAGCCAAAATCCATCAGTTCGGCAAATTTGAGGTGTTGCAGACAACATATATCATGTCAAAGAAGACAACTTTCCGGCTTCACTGACTTTCTGCACATCCTGATTCAGGGGTGCTTGCACCCAGCCCCCATCAATGGACCCTGGACTTCCATTCAATCCATCATCCACAAAATCACCGATCCTTTTCACCATAACTTCCTTTGGCTGGACAGGGTACTTCCCAGAGAAGCAAGCATAACAAAAATTCGGAGACTCCTCAGCCAACAATTTTTTCAGGCTATCCAATGGTAGAAATGCAAGCGAATCACATCCAATGAACTCCCTAATCTCCTCCACGCTCATTCTATTAGATATCAACTCCTCAGAACTTGGTGTATCTACTCCATAGTAGCAAGAAGCTATAATTGGTGGACTAGCAATCCTCATATGGATCTCCTTAGCGCCAGCCTCCTTAAGCAACCTAACAATTTTTGATGAGGTAGTTCCTCTCACAATCGAATCATCCACAACCACAACTCTCTTCCCCTCCAAGACTCTCCTCACTGGAGACAGCTTAAGCTTAACACCAAAGTCCCTAATCTTCTGTGATGGCTCAATGAAAGTCCTTCCAACATAATGCGACCTTATCAACCCTTGCTGAAAAGGGACACCTGCTTTCGCTGCATAACCAAGTGCAGCCACCACCCCAGAGTCCGGGACCGCAATCACCACATCGCAATCAACAGGAGCCTCAGTAGCAAGTATTTCCCCGAAAATATGCCTTGACTCATAAACAGACCTGCCAAATACTATTGAATTAGGCAAAGAAAAATAAATATGCTCAAATATGCACTGTTTCGGTTCAGGGTGGGGCATTAGGCAAAGAGATTGAACCCCGTCTTTATCCACCACTAAAACTTCACCAGGATAAACCTCTCTCTCATATGTGGCCTCAATCAAATCAAGAGCACATGTCTCAGAAGCAAACACAACAGCACCGTTACTCCTCCTTCCCATCACTAGAGGCCTAAAACCATAAGGGTCCCTCACAGCAACCAACTTATCCTCGGTAAGAAAGACCATAGAATAAGCCCCTTCAAGCTTCTCGCAAGCATCAACAATCCTCAAAAAGAAAGGTCTAGTTTTTGATGTAGCAATCAAATGCAAAACAACTTCAGTATCAGAACTAGTATTAAAAATCGAACCATTATCTTCAAGGATAGCCCTTAATTTCCTATAATTCACTAAATTCCCATTATGGGCAACCCCGACAGAGCCAAACCTATAACCGGCAACAAAAGGTTGCACGTTTTTAAGCATCGAAGACCCAGCAGTTGAATATCTAACATGACCAATAGCTAAATCACCCGGTAATTGGTCGAGTTTCGACTCATTAAACACTTCAGAGACTAAACCAACACCAGTAACAGATTGCAAAACCTTATTGTCATTAACAGTAACAATACCAGCTCCTTCTTGACCTCTATGTTGCAAAGCATGAAGGGCCAAGTAGCAAAGACGTGATGCTTCTGGGTCACCATAGATACCCACAACACCGCACTCTTCACGAGGCTTGTCGTCGTCGTCATTAAAATAAGAAGAAAAATCATCCGAGCTCTTTTTGTCTGTGGACACAAGGTCAGAGATTGGATTTTTAGAGGAAAGAGTGATGTGGGTTTTGTGGGTAGCGTGAGAAAGGTTGGGTTTTTGAAGGGTTTTGGGGAGGAGAAAAGGAGGGGCCTTCTGGGGAACTTGAGGGCTAGTGTTTAAAGAAAGAGAATGCTTTGAAAGAGCAGAGAAACTAGTGGCGGCGGCGGCGGCTGCCATAGATGGAGCTGGAGAAAAAGAATGGTGGGTGTTCGTGTATGCGTGTGTGTGTGAGAGAGAGAGAGAGAGAGAGAGAGAGAGAGGCTGTGAGGGAGAAAGCGGAGGAAGCCTGGGAAGTTTTGAGAGTAGTTCTGGTTAGATTCTATAGGTTTTGGAAGACTTTCACTTGTAGAAGGGCACGAAAGTCCTTGTGTTTTTTTTTTTGGTGGGACCTCAAGCCTGGATTGTTATTACTTTAAAAAGAAAAAAGAAAAGGTGGTGATTGCGCTTTAGTAATCTCTTCCTAAATACTATATAGTTAGTGGGGGAATCCTTGGCAACATAGAGGTCAAGAAGCAGAAGACTTGGTTTGGATTTACTTCTTAATAAAATTAGGTTTAGAATTAGGCTTAATTATGCTGTCTTTTTTGGGAGACTGTGTTTTGTCTTTATGAGAAAACAATGCATTAAAATTTCTGTGTAGTCTTTCTTTCCTTCTTTTTTTATTGCCGATGCTTCTTTCTCGAGACAACAACTTAAAAAACTCAATCTTTTAAAAAAAGCTCCATATGTCATTATACAACAATGCTATAATTTATGATTATTAGCTCTTACTACTTGAATAATTTCTTTTAAAAAAGGTAGGAAGTGCAAAGGCTACACGTCAATGTAATATCAAAGTTGTATCTTGTTTTATTCAAAATATTATCTTGGAGATCAAAATCAAGTAGAAACAGAAGCGTGAAAAACACCCCAAAGTTGTTTTATGGGTATATTTCAAAATAAACCGTGTTTTTGAATTTTTTTATTAATTTTTTTTTTTGATATTTTTAAATTATTTTGATATATTAATATCAAAAATAAATTTTAATAAATAAAAAAATAATATTTTATTATATTTTTAAACAAAAACTCTTATCACTTGGTCCAGGATCCTAGATGGAGGTCCAGCCACCTTTTTTGCCCAAGAAACATAGGAGTCGCCGCCGCTTGATTCAGCAGTGGCATAAACTGCCCGAAGACAGCTTCTCTGGAATTATAGTACTATGATTGGGCCACGCACCTCACAAGTAAAACAAACCCACGCCCTTGGATTTTGCTCAAGTTGGCAACTTGAATATTTGCATCAGCTCTATCTCAAACCCCCTCCTTTTTAAAAGAAAAAATGGCACGATTACTGCTTGATGCTTCCTTGTATTCTTCGATACTACTCGTAGAAGATTCGTTGAATCTCTTACTAATCTTTCTTTTTGAAAGAGATGGTTAATCTTGATTAATGTATAAGCTGACATGAGGACATTCTTATCATCAAATAAGAAAATTGTTAAGAACAAAAGTCGAAATAAAAATTTAACTTGTAGGGATCAATCTGAGTTTTATTTGAGGTCCAGGGATTCCTTTTTAATTCTTTGTAGGACAGACCCATGTCCCTGCTTGCCCTCCTTTAGATCCATGGTTGCATCATCCTACAAAAACCCTCTCTGATGTAGTTTTTGCTAAGCTATTTGTGTGTTAAGAGAGAGAGAGACAGAGAGAGAGAGAGAGAGAGGCCAGGGAGGGAAGTCATATTCTAGAGGACCATTTAACAGTTGTCTTTGAAAGTGAGTTCCCATTCTGTGCATGCCCAGAGAAATGGCTGATGAATGTACGGATGGCAGAGGTGATTCTCACCATTTAAGACAAGAATGAATATACCACCATCACTCTTCAAAACCCAACCCAGAGTCACTCGAGTCTCTTGGCAGCAATTGGATTGGAGAGAACCTGAGGCCACCGATTGCTACTTTGATGAGAAAAAAGAATAAGTTTCAAGATCAACCTGAACCATGAAACATTTACTTTTAAAATCTTCATGATAGAGATTCGATGGCCACAACTTTCTTTCTCATCAAAAAAAAGATCATTATCTTCATAATTAGAAATTCTCGAAATGAATTTCCAAAAATCTTGCCCTGTAATTGAAAGAAGGTCCCAGCATAAAAGTCCTTGAAATGGCAAAAAAAGCAGTAAAACTGAAAGATCGGTCAAAAGTGCACGCTCTTTTGTGGCAAAACAGTGGCTCAAAGGTTCAAAGTTTATGATTGGATGTCACTCCAAGCTTAAACTAAACATCAACCAGTTCTCTTGATTACGTTCTCTGGTCTCAACTATCTTTTAAGCACATGGTTTCAGCAAAATGTTTGTGCATCTGGCGACTGCCAATGAACTTATGGAAGGGACCGGTGAGAAGTGGAAAAAACCACATCAGGGAAGTATATATACTGAGAAACAGATACAGGAGCTTGAGTGATTTGGATTGAGAAAATATCAACAACTACTACAGAGCATTATATGACCCCATATAGCAAAAAATAGTCGCACAAACTGATAGATAGTCCAACAAGTAGTTTTACCAAAGGTCCTGCCAAGAAACAAGGCTCCGAGACATCAACTTGTCAATACTACTGAGATCCCACCACAACTCTCCCTCAATGTCGGATTCCTCCACTATAATGGCAGCCTTCTGCTCCTTGAGCTCATCAATCCTCCTGCCCAGATCAAAGGACTCCAACACCTTCCTAAATCTCCCCAGCCCATTCGCTAGAGAATCAATTCCGAAACCCAGATCCCTACACAACCAATAGCCCGAGCCTCTCCAGGTAAGTCAGGAATAAAAACACCCTAACGAGGTTCAGGGACAGGAAAACCTCTCCAGAACTCACCATCCTTTACATGAATCCTGGGAAGGCAACAATCATAACACTCCAGCACAAGAAAACAGTGGAAATAGCCCCTCGCATCTCCACCTGGAGGCACCTCAGAAATCCCAGTCCCATCCAAAGTGGATGTGTAAGACACCCGGGGAGGGAAGTTGCCTCAATAAGGATCTGCTGTTGAAGGATCTGAATTGATCACAATATCAATGTGCTCAATAAGAGGACTGAGAGGTCCCCTTGAAGAAGGTGGTATGCTAAATCCCTTTACCAGCAGTGGGACAACAGACCTCCCCTCAAACATTCACCCCTACCTGCCTAGCAGGGACAATCTTCTCAACTGTCTCCTCTTTCTGATGTATAGTTGTACTTGGTATCTAACCCACCAAGGGCACATCATCAATGTTCCAACCCAGGGGTAATACCCCCCTCGGTAGCCATCTCCTCTTTGGATGTGTAATGGCAGTAGCATCTACGCTTCCAAAGTCAATGACATCTACACTGTTCATAGTATCGCCAATCACAAGTCTTTAAAGCACATGTTGCTTCTTCAAAAGGTTTCTGCATCTGCCTACAATCAAAGAGACCAATGACAAACATGAAAAAGCCATATCATAAAGTGTGTATCAGGAAAAAAGTACTGGACTTGAATACTACAGATCAAGGGAAATAAATGGATGATTTTTACATGTTAGCAGGATTTTGACATTTCATAACACTGTGATGATTGACATTTTATAATCCTTCCAGATTCCAAACTATATCACATTCTTTGAATATTCTTCAGTCGGTGCTAAATTTTTGTTGTTCAGAGTACACTGTGAGAAAAAGATAATGACACTTGACAAATCTTAATCGAAAAATAAATAGACTGTTCCTACGACTTATGAGGTTAATAGGAGAAGCAGGATTTCATTCATCTGCTTCAGAAGAATTTTACCAGTAACTTCAGAGTGAAGCTTCCGCCAAGTATTACTTAATTGTTCCAAAGAGTATAACTCCAGACACTAAGGAAAAAGTAACTTCTATTGCATTTATTGTGACAATTAATTAACTTAACAGCTATTCAAAATTCCACATGCCAATAAAGTCCAATATAAAGAGACATCGGTCACCTTTCACATAGAGGAGTTCCACGCTGAACAAGATGACCACATTCTTTGAACAAGCTAAAACGTTGATGTTCTATTTAGCCATTGAAAGACCTTACCTATTCTTTAGGCCTTTTAGCTAAAACCAGTAGATGATAAAAAAGGAAAGAAGCAGGAAACAAATAATATGACTACTGATATTCATTCAATTCATAGAGAACTTGATTCACAACAAGGGACAAAATCTCATTCCAACTATTAAAGAAAAAGCAACAAATTACATCCCCAATAAGAAGAAGTTCTATAAGAGATATGAGGTGCTAAAGTCAAGTAATATGATATGGTTCATGTACTAGCTGTAAAAATCGAAGTTGTGTAGCAAAACATTATTGCCTCATGATTCTTCTATCCAAACAGAGTATTAGATAATATAGAGAAAAAATCACACATTTTATGATCACAAGATTAAACCCATCAAGAAACCAAGGGGATGAATCCCATCACTGCAAATATTGTAAATCTACAATCTTCTATCTAGCTATGAGGAAAAGCTACTCAGTTAGCAGAAAGTCATTCCACAGGAAAGTAGTGGACTCCCAGTGGTTTATATATTACCTTCAAAACAAAAGGAAGCTTTTTAGAGAGACAGACCTTGTTCGCTGCCATGCTTGGCTGAACTTCAATCGGAGAAGGGACAAGCAGCGTCGTGGAAGGTGGCTTTGCCAGTTTATGGTGGTGTTCGTGATCACCTGACTTTTGGGTGCTCTGCGGGCGTGGATAGCATATGGGTGGTGTTGCTTTGGTGTATGTACTCGTATGAGAATTTGTTGGTGTCAGTGACTAGGAGACGTACATTGTTTTTTTTTGGAAAAAAAACAGCACATCCCATATATTCTCCTTTTCTTCTGCTGTAGCTAGTTTTTTCTATAATAAATTTTTTTTTCCTGATAGAATTTTGGCCATTATATATTCCTAGCATTTTGAAAACTTATTTATATCTAAATTGATGAATGATAATTTATTTTTTTAATATTTTCTTCTTTCTTAGATTGGTTTTTCTAATCATAATCAAGATTTTTATTTAAAAAAAAAACTCCACCTGGTATCTTAAATTTAAGTTTTTTTATTAAATTATTAACAAAAAAGTATGATGGAGTCTGGACCCATCCGATCCAAATATAATGCGAAAAATATAACAAGATCAACTTTTAAAAAAATCAAAATACTTTAACCATTTATCAGCAATCCCACCCTCCAATAAGCGTACATCCAAGTTATCCAACGACTGGCGCTAATAAAGGTAGTAAGCTCCGGTAAAGGTGAGGGTACAGGATTAAAGGCATTTATTTATAAAGCAATCACAAGTCTCACAAGAGCCCAAAAGATATCAAAATCTAGGGCTTGTAATTTGGATTAAATTACAGGCAGGCTCTCTCTTGTTTCCGGAAGAATCTCCAATGGCGCCGCCTCCTGGACCTTACTCTGGCACCAGCACTCTCGCTCTGGTAAACTTTCTCACCTACCAACCGCTATCTGTTCGCTTCCCTAGAAAATGAAATAAAATATCTTAAAATTGATTTATATGTTTTGGGGTTTGTTAGGTGGCTCGTGTTTCTGCTTTCTCTTTGGGTCTCGTTTACGGGAGTGTGAAGCTTAAGTATCTCCAGGTACATTTACCCTGTTTTTTATAAAGAAAGTTTACATTTTGCTGCTCAAGAAGGGCCCCTTTTATTTACCAAGATGATTGCTTTTCTTGAATTAGGAGTAATTTAACAATGGGGAGTAACAGTTAGCTTCAGAATTTGAGGGGAAATGTGTTAATTAGATAGGTGAGGTAGCTTTGTATTACTAAAAATGAACTTATTTGACCACTGGATTCAGGGTTATAATTGCTACGCGTTCAAGTTAGTTTTGAGAGCTTGTTGGGGTTTTAAGCGGGTCCCACAGATTTAACTGTCCTGATTACGGATCGTAACCTACTCAACTCGCAGTGTTGTTATATAAGCTAAGGGAATTCATTGGTGATTGCTGAACTCGTAAGAATAGAGATTCTAAAACATAGCGAGGAAACATTATGTTGGAATTTGAAAGAAAGAACAAATCCGATCCTTTTCTTCTTATCTGTTTGAACCCCTTATTTGTTTTGCCTGAGAAGTGTTTTCACAGTGTTGCAATTCTCTTCACATATAGTTGTAGCAATACTTCTGTTGGTTGAGGTGATATCCTTGCGTTACAACTTGCTGTCATTCTTTCATTCTTTTGCCGAGGAAAACTTATAGCAATATTTTAAAGGCTAGAATCTGATTCTATCAGGAAATGCTTCTGCGTGTCTTCATTTTATAACTGTTTGTTGCTGTGTATTAAGTAACTCTTTCACAATGGCATTTAATCTTTGCCATTTTTTTGTCTACCAGCAGTTTACCCCACACTGATTTTGGCTCGTGATTGATTTGATTTATAAATGTTTATGTATTGGCCTTTTATTTTCAAATGCAGGCAAAGGCAAAGTCACAAAAGAAAGCTGAAGCAAAGGCAAAGGCTCATCACTGAAAGAAATAGTTTTGTTGAGTATTAGGAACGAGATGAGTTTAGTTGACAAGAAATAATGCATATCAACAGCACTGTACCAGTCTTTCATCCTGGTGTAAAGCTTTTATGCACCATGATGCACTGCTTCTGTTTCTTTAAAGGGTTTTTCTTTGGCGCAAGTTGTTGACCTAGTTTGTGAGATTTGTTTTCTTGATCAGCCCTGTTCATCATAAAAGATGTTAGTTTTGCCCTGGTAACAATGTGTAAAAGTTGGAAGATTGAATCTTCCATTGATTAAAATAATTGTCTTTGTGTCGTTGGGTTTTTCTCAGTTCCTAATTCTAGCACTGATGATAAGGTAACCTGGAAGCTAACCACCAATGAGTGGTTTTCGTCTAAGAATGTATTGGAAACAGGAATCCTCGATTTGATTGGTACTTTCTTAATTGGGGTTCATGGCACCTGCCCAGATACAGCTTTATTGCTTGGCTTGCTGTCTTGGATATACTCTGCGAAAGCAAGAATTTGGTTAGCTGGGATTCAGAGTTTCAACGGGCAAAGACTAACCTTCAAAAGAAGAGTTTCCTGTCGGTTCTGTCCGAGTTGCCCGGTGTGCCACTGTCTCTGCCACTGTCTCTGATCCATAAATGAATCTTCCCTTTGCAGCTTCCTTCGATCAATGAATCTTTTCATTCATCCAAAAAAAAAAAAAAAACTGGAGTCACGATTTCATCAATAAATAGTTCTGAACCTATCCATTTTGGAACAAAATTGTCTAATGGCAGGAGATCAGCTTGTTAGCATATGCAAGTAGGCTCTCGGGTAAGCTCTCCCAACCCGACCCGCAAGTTTGAAGCGAATTGCAGACTACTTGGGTCTAGTCCTCATCTTGAATAAGTTTAAATGGATCAAATTTTCTCTAGATTTGAAGTAATTTGGGAAATGATCTTTCGTTAAAAAAAGTTGGAATTGATCTCTTGTAACACTGGCTCCTTTGAATATGGATAATTGAGTTGGATTTTACAAGGCTTCGTCCGCTAATGAACATTTAAAAATTACTCCTCGTCCCTCGACTATTAAAATTTGGTTAGATTGAGCCATTTATAAATAATTTGGTTTTATTGAACCTTCAATTTGTTTTTATTGCTTTAAGCTTCTAGTCCATTATTACATGTGAAAGTCAAGTCCCTTGCGTATAAATTGATCCAAACTCTTAATTTATTGATTTATTTTTAAAGTCTTAGATGAATTTGACTTTTAAACAACAAAAATAAAAACTATACTTGAAAAGTTTTTCGAAGATATCAATAAATCTAAAAGATATATACACGATAAATAAAAAAAACAACAAAATTCTCTCCATAAAAATAAAGAAAAATAAATATTTTAATTTTCATTTTTAGTTTTCTAAGTTTTTTGTCATTTAATTCATACACGTAGCATTTACCTAGCCCTTAACTTGATCAATTAATATCTCACGGTTAATTTGAGAGAAAAAATAATAGATAAGCGGAGGTTTAAATTAATATAAAAAAATAAAAGTAAGATTTAAGAGTTCAGTTTGATCAAATTTCAATAATAAAGGGAAAATTGATTGTTTTTAAACATTAATTAATGAGCCAAACGATTTAAAATTTAAGAGAAATTTGACCCAATAGTATTTAGGATTATAATTATGATTAATTTTTAAAATATTTTTTATTTAAAAATATATTAAAATAAAAAAAAATATTTTTAATATTAATATTTCAAAACAATATATATTTATCTTGAGCATCCTCGCGAGAGAAAATTACAGAATTGGCTTAAAATATGTAGATTTTTATCGTTAGACGGGAGAGGGATCCATGATACCAAAGCCCAAAGCCCAAAGCGGGCTCATAAACCGCTCACATCTCCTATCCGGGAATTCCATTCTCAACGGGTAAGCCCTCATTTATTCCGAAATCAAGCTCGTGTGTCTGTCTGCCAATAAAGAATGAATTAGGTATTTTATGAGAAAAATAAAAAACTTATTCAGTAGAAGTTAACCCAACCCCTAAACGACACAACTTGCCTCAGATTTCTGCAGCAAGAAACATTTATTTTTATGTTTTAAAAATATTTTTAAAAAAATATAGATTTTTTTAGTTTTTTTCTTGTTTTTTATTAATATTTTTTTGATGATTTTAGATCATTTTAATGTATGATATCAAAAATAATTTTTAAAAAATAAAAAAATTATTTTAATATTTTTTTAAATACAAAATATTTTAAAAAATAATCAAGTAAGCAACAGATATTTTGTCCAAGCAACTCTTGCATGTCATCTATTAAAGGTTGCTGTTTTTCGAGATTTTGCTCAAAATATCAGAATCATGCTTGTCTGATAGGACGATAACATTATTTTTTTAAAATATATTTTAATATATTAAAATAATATTTTTTTATTTTTTAAAATTTATTTTTAATATCAAATTAAATGATACAAAACTTTAATTACAGTACCTAACACACTTTAAAAAAAAAAACTACTAAAACCAAAATGCACTAAGCAGAAGCACCAACCAAAGAATGTTAGAAGGTGGAAGAACACTACAGATGTTAATATGGGGCTTTATTTCTGCCACCACCAACCTTTTTTAATCGACTGTACTCGCAGTTACTTAAAAGTGGCTTTGTCTCGACTCTCATATTTAAAAATAACAAGAAGCATCAGCTATTAATTAAGTACATTTCATCGTCTTTTCTTTTTTTAAAATTAATTCTTTTTTATATGTTTTTATTATTTTGATATATATTAAAATCAAAAATAATTTTTATGTATTTTTAAGTAAAAAGTACTTTAAAGTGCAAAAAATATTCATTACTTGGTTTGCGAGTTTGACATATTGAACCAAATTATTTGATTCACGAGTTTAGCGGGGTTTTTAGTTTTTAATCCTTTAATTTTTATAATTGTTTTTTTATTTCATTCTTCTTCAATACTGGATTGGTTGGAAAATAAAATTCATAGTTTAATTTTTTTATTTTCTATAGAATTATCATGATCTTAAATAAATATATTTATTAGGGTTGGTACTCGATTTTGCAAGCATCTAATTTTATCATAAAATTAAATAAAAATAATTTACAAAAACAACAAAGTTATTAAACTCATTAAAGTCCATGATCCAGGTCGTACAGTGACCAAGATCAATCTAATCTGGAATCATCTCGCATTAAAACAAAATTATCATCTTAAAGTTTTTTTTAAAATCTATATCATGTTTTTACTAGTCATCCAATTTGTTTTTAAACCTATTAAATTAAATAATTCATTTTAAATTAGCTCTTACAAAGTTTAATTTAACACTCAAATTAAACAAGAAATCAAATTAATAGATTTTAAGATATAACCACTTAATTAGATTTAATAATACTGTTAAAACAATCTTCATTATCTTAACCTTTTTTATTAATTTAGAAAAATAATAGTCCAACCTAAGCGGATGGTGGGTGAATGTACTAATATTCTTTATATCAAGTGTATCTGCATCTAGTTTACCAGTAAACATAACAGCACCGGTGTTTAGCTTTTTGTTAGAGAACTACACCAGCTTTTTAAAAAATGAATCTTCATAAAGATCCGGGCTTCGATATGATGTTTTTGAACTGCCTTGAATTATTCAGACAGAGAATATAACTGCGTGCGATCGAGTTCATGGGTTATGGCGTCCAAGGCTTGATGGTTTGCATGGTAATTAAATTAATTATGTGTCAACGATTGTTTAAGAAAACATGGGTGGATTATTAGTGGGATATATGTGATACTGGAGCAGATTAATAGTCAACGAAAACATAAAATCATCTTTACACGGCAAAAATACAGGTGCATGTTCCTCCATGTTAGCCACCGTTAATTGAGGCAAGGTAATTAACTTGCAGGCACATATTCAAAAGACCTAAACGGTCGTTGTCACTCCTAATGATGAAGAGTCCCATTATAATACACAAGCCCAGTCATTTCAACACCCAGTGACCTCCATTTTTTCACAAAAAAGTCCAAAAACCATCAGCTAGTAGGGCTCGGGAGCCCCGGAAATTGCTCTTTAACTAAAAAACACGCTCAAAAAATCAACACGACCCGAGATGCATGACATGCTTACAGCCAGATCAGAAAGGGACTCGACCGATACAAGCGAAAATGATCCAAGCACATCCTCGTCCTTAAAAAAAGGATCCCATTGCTGTCTGAAGCAACCCATAAAGGACCTGTCAAAAGGTCTGCATGTGTGTGCTTATTTTCTGGTGTTGCGTTGTTATGCGCCCCAACTAATGTGAAGAAGACATCGAGATTGGTAGGAAATGTAGGAAAGGATTAGCTAGGACTGTTCTCTTATTCGAAGTCCTGTGCTGCCCCAGGTACAGGCAACATGAGTTCCTCTCTTAAAGGGACTAAGCTTTAGTCCCAAAAATTGTCCTTAGACCCAGGCTGACCATATCCAATCAGTTCATAAGCAGGCCCCAGCATATATTCCCCAAATCTTGGACTATTTACTAATTTAATCAGGATTACTGTGTTTAGAAGAAACTGGGAGATAAGAGATCATGGGAGCAGAAGAAACTGCAACAAAAACAAAATGTTTTAATATTCCTTTCAGTCACGCAATGTGTGTATGTATATGTTTATATAGACATACGTACCCAGATGTATTGTATAATATACACATATGATTTGTCCTTTTCACCTTCATCGACTCTTGGTAGTTAAGCGTTTTGACATTAGGAATCCTGTCAGCATTAAATAGCTACGAGTAGCCTGTAAAAGTCTCTCCATGTTACCAAGAAATACTTGAGACGGAAGACAGGTGAGAAAATTAATTATCTTAGCTTGCTGGAAACGCTGGTTGAAAACTACACAAGCTCTGCACTTTTATCAGAGAGCTGATTGGTGTGGATTTGAGCTACTACAGTAACATTATTACGAGATGTATGTCATTATACGTAAAGAAATTGATTGTTTGAATATGACGTTAATTTCTATAATATGTTTATTTTATATTACTCTACATGAAGAAAAAACTTATAAAAAAAAGCACCTCCACCGAAAAAAGTAAAGCACGTACTCCATGAACTACTAGCTGTTAAAGAACTACCTAATGTTTACTTTCTGTAGTGAAAATGAACTTGCAGCTTGTGCCTTGGTTGTAGCTCAAGTGAAGCATGAATTTAGGACTGGTATAGAAGAGATTGTTGAATGATCGTTTCTTTCCTCTCCATCTACCACAAATGATCGTGAGATCTAAAACAGAGGGCAATTTATATTTGCCAAATAGGGCGAGGAAGCTTTACTAGGTGAGAAGGGAAAACAAATAAGCTAGCCCTCGTTGAGAACTGATATTTTTTTTCCTTCTAAAAACCAAATAAAAGATAACAATGCTCTTACATGTAAAATGTAAATTCAAACGATTTTTTCTTAATTGTTTTGTCAAGGAAATTGACGTAGAGTTGCAACTGAGAATCTTTAAATATTTGAAAACCCTCTTTAAAAACAATGAAGGCACGATCCAAATTCTTTTACAAAGCAAGAGACTTGAGGTGTGCTCTCTTTCTTGTAAGATATCTATACTCTGTCAACCAGTCTGCTCCTCCTTGGTGGTAAGGAGAATCGAACACATCTCACTAGCAAGATACAGAAGGAGGTGGCTAATGCCTTTACTTCAAGTTCTTATCGATCATGGGCCCAAAATATATTATCATTTTAATCCCATTTTCCTATAGTCCATCTACATGCACGTTTATCAAGAAACTAGAGCCGTAAAATTATGTGAGTTAACTTAAATTTTAGATTTATTTTTTAATAATTTTAAGTTTATATTCTTTTAAAATTATTAAAAATTTATATAATTATTAATTTTAAAACTAACATATTAATAAAACTAAAGCCAACTAGTAATAAAAAATTAAATTAATCCGACGTTAGTGGTCTGCCCTTCACATGGTCTTGACTGCCACTGACAGCACGCACAATCTCGTAATTATCTCCAAAACCAAGCCCTTTTCTCTACTATAGAATCCTTTTAAACACCCACTTCACATTTAAGCCAGCATAGCTTGACATTTTTTTCTCAGTCTCGACTCCCTCGCTTTCTCGCATTTTCTCTCATTTCCGGGAAATAATGTCCAAGTGCAACAAAATCCGGCACATTGTAAGAATCCAGCAAATGCTTAAACGGTGGCGTAGGAAGGCAAGAGCCACAGCAGGAGCAACAAGTTCACGTACTGCTGCTGCCCCATCTGATGTCCCAGTTGGCCACGTGGCAATCTGTGTAGGAGCTAGTTGCAAGAGGTTTGTTGTCCGTGCGACGTACCTTAACCATCCCATCTTCAAAAACTTGCTCGTGGAAGCCGAGGAAGTGTACGGCTTCAAAAACACCGGGCCGTTAACTTTCCCATGTGACGTGGCTGTCTTCGAAGAGATTATCCGGGTCGTGTCGATATCCGATCCGATCCAATCGGGTCGGTTTTTAAATCTTGATGAAATTAAGAGATGCTGCCACGTGGGATTGAGGGGGAATATTGAGCTTTTGGGTGAATCAACGCCATTGCTTCATGGTTAGGCGGTTCTGGGTTGATTCAGCGAGTTACTGAGTCGTAACAATTTTAATAGCTTTTTTCTTAGAATTATATTTTGAGGCAGTGGGTTTTTTTAACTGGGTTATATAGAGTTTGTTCCCCCCCCTTATTGGAGATGGCAAGGAGGGGTTGGTTTTTTTTTACTAACTGAGTCATCCCGAGTTGAAGAAAAATGGGATGGAGAGTTCCTATCGTATTTGTATTTATTTAATTGTAAATCATGACTCTTTGAACTAATTGTAGAAGAGAGCGTAAAAAATTCGTACTAGATCAATTCTATAATTAACGGATAATATTCTGTTAAATCTTCCTCGTGTTTTCCTAGCAAAGTGACTGACTTTTTTTTTTCTTGTTTAATTGTTACTTTTTCTCTGGAATGACAGTTTTGAATCCTGTGAACCATGATTTGCCGTGACTTACCATCGACGTGGTAACTATGATGCAGTATGCCGTTGGTGCTAATGACTTAGCTCGGAAAACCACTTGGTAACGTAAAAACTGGAGAAATCTGATGGTTTTATTAGATCTTGATTTTTGTTGAGATGGCAAGTGGGTTTGCATTGCATTATCATTTAAAATTCAAATAAATAAAAAAAACATTTGAAATTTGAATATAAAAAAACTTTGAAAATGTATATTTGAATGCGGGGATGATTTGCTAAAAATTTGATCAAGTAAGGATTAACAATTTTTTTTAAAAAAAAATTAACTGTTAAAAAAAAACTTCAAAATTTATATGCTTGATTTGGAAATCAAGATTTGTATGTCATTGGATTTTATTTTTTAAAAGAAGAAGAAGAAGAAGCAAATTTATTGAGGTTAAACAGGTAGGTCAACTAAGTCAATTAGATTTCACCAATAATATTTTTTTGATTTAATTTAAAACGATGTTCCGAGTTAATTCAATTTAATCCATGGAGAGGGTTGAGTTTAACAACTCTGCGTAAGTTTGTGTGATTCTTTAGTCTTTCTGACTCATCATGTACAGGATTATAAATTACAAATTGCAGGGTCTCCAATATTAATAATTTATTGTCCCGATAGTATTTTCTACGATTTAGACGAAATGATTGCACAGACAGAGTGACTTTTGGCAATCTAATCAAGCATGGAAGGTGGCTTTTGAACAACTTTAGCTTAAACAAGATCACTTTTTTTCAACACGATTCGAAAAGTGTTCGCATTGTATTCTTTGTCAAGATAAGGTGGTTATTTATCCATTCAATTAAGAAGAAAAGTATGTTTATATTAGGTCAGTGCTTATTTGAAAAAAAAAATTGTTTAGAAATATATTAAAATTATATATTTTTTATTTTTCAAAATTTATTTTTAATGTTATTATATTAAAATAATATAAAAATAAAAATAAAAATAATTTTTTAAAATATTTTTCAAAAGCAAAAACAAAAGGCTTTAAAGTACAAAGGTAAAGTAAGGTGCTGTTACTTTGCATCATGTCATGTCGCTGCTGCCAGTTACTTATCATGGTATTTGGTCCCATCCATCGTTAAATTCCATCATAATTTTACCATCCCAAATCCAACAGATTTTATTAAGCCATTTGGTGAAATATAGTAATTGATTAGGTGAAATAGTATATTTTAATGATGTCGTGCTTTATAAACATATTATTTATTAAATTTTATATTTTAGAATAGCAACAAGATAATTGTTATATTTTAAAATAATAATATTTAATAAATATCACACCAAACACGACCTTGTCAAATTATCTTATTTTTTTCAATTATTCAACCAATTAGTTTTGTTTGTATTACTCAGTAGATCGTATCACACAAAAACTATAATTTTATAAAGTTTTTTTAAATATATAGTATGAGTTAAAATTGTTTTTTTCTAACTTATAAACTAAAAAATAGATTTTAATTTAAATCTCAAAAAGTTATTGTTCATGTAATAATAAGTAATTCCGAGCAGTTAAATATGAACCTAATATAATTAAATGGGGATTTGTACCAATCAAATTGTGTGGATAGCCTAGCAGATATATTTATAGTCTAGTGGAATAAATTTAGGTCCAGGAGTAAGTTTGGTCGCACTAGATCAAGCTAATGCTCAAAAAAATTATAATTTTTTATTTAACCGTTGGATCGCACTTAAATTTTTACAGAAGTTTCTGGAAGATGTTTTCCTTATAGTAGCCACTATATTGCTACATAGACAGACAAAATTTATATATTAAAAATATCATTGAGACGCCTCGGTTTTTGTAGTTTATAAATTTTTCTTGTTATTTTCAAAACCAATTGAGCCATAAATAGCATGGTTTGACCATGTCACGCTTAAAAAACATGTCATGGTCAAACAATGCTATTTTACTAAAACTTTTTGTTTTCATATTAATTCGTCAATTTTTTTTTTTTTTTTGCATGCTAATTACATAATTTATCCAAATTTTATTAACAAAAACATTAAAACATCTGAGTGGAAATACTGTAAGTGGACAGTCTTAATTTTTTTTTCCTATTCATAATTTATTTTTGAATTTTTTTCTATAATTATAGTTTAATTTTACAAAATTAATCTCCTATAAACCATAAAAAAAAATATTTGAATTATGAGCAATGGACCATCCCAAATATTTTTTTCTATTCATATTTTTTTAGTCGTTACTTTTTTATTTAAAAATTATAGTCTAGCTTTGTAGAGTCAATACTTAATAAATTCTGAAATAATGTTTGGAACTATAAACACGTCTAGCAAGCAATACTAGATAAAAATATATTTTAAAAAATAGAAAACAACATGGTAAAAGAGCGTTGTCCAATATAGACTGTATTATATAACCATTGTATTTCACTATCAGAAAATCAACAAATACAAACAAAAATATCGAGAGAATGTTTTTGTCGGTAAATTTCTGACGGGCTTTACCGACAGAATTTCAATGAAAAAAAAATAAAAACAATGCAAAAAAAAAAAACAATGACGTGTCATTTATACCAACGAAATTACCGACGGAATTTATTATGTCGGTAAAATTGTAAACATTATTCATCATGTCAATTGCAAAAGGGAATCACCAATGAAAAATTTTGTTGATATTTTCCAGAGAGCTCTAGAACTATTCACTTCCCAATTGCACTGTTAATGGTTGTTTTTAACAGACAAGATCACCAACGAATTGAAAAGTCGTTAGTGTTATTTGATGGTTTTTCAAAAAAATTTGATTAAATTCAAAATTTAAATTAGATATTATAGACAGAATAACCGACGAAATGATTAAATATATTAATATTTAATTATTCATCGGTAAAACGCCCTAATGAAAAGCTTAGAATCTCTAATTTCACAACAAACGAGGCTCCTTTGTTGTTCTTCTTTCCTATATGCAAAAAATATCAATATCTATTTTTTTATTCTCTCTTCTATCCCAAACTCCTTCTCTTCTCCTTCACGCTTAGGTATATATTCTTCTATCTTCTTTTTTTTTTCTTCTCATTTTTTTTAATTAATATACTTTATGATTTTTTTCTCTCTTCTTGGTTTCATTTGCAACTATATTAAAGTAAGATTTTTTCTTTTTTTTCATGTTTTTTTTTTCACAGTATTTGTTTTTTATTTTATTTTTAATCCTTTTTGTTCTTAATAATTGCATGAATATTGTTGTAAGGTTTTTTTTTCATATGAGATTAATTTTTAGTTGATTTATTTATATGATTTTTAAATTTTTAGTAATCACAACATCATTTTCTTCATATGAAAATTTTTTAGTTGAATTTATTTTTTTCATGTTATTTACTTGTTGTCAATTTATTTGAGTTGATTTTCTTCTTCTTTTTTTCAAGCGTTTTAAGTATTATAGAGTGTTGATGTATATCAATTTATTTATTTTATAGTTTTGTAAAATGATTTTTTTAAAATATATTTTTAAATAATTACTGATGGAATTACATACAGTATTTTTTTGAGGGAAATACCGATAGAATAAAGTAGATAATTTTTTTTACTTACCTTTCTCGTTAATAAATTTATCAATAATAATATTTTTTTTATTATAAATAGATTTATTAACGGATAAAAAATTACCAATAAAAAATTTATTAACAGAGTATTTCTATCAATAATTTTATTAATAAATTAATTATCAATGCAATGATAATACAAATACAAAATTCCGTCAGTGAATATAAAAGTCGTGGTTGTGTTTTTTCTCTCTTTCTTTTTTTCGAGCTCAGCAATACCAGGATAGCCAACAGATAAGCAACGAGAAATATTAGAGTGGTAATAGAAGCTTACCTTTGCAATCAATAGCCAAAACAGTCTGAAAATTTAGCATAATCATTTTTGAGTGACGAGTCGGTCAATGGTTGCCCGTCACGGTCTGTTTTGTCAAACAATAAACCAATCATCGTGCTAGAAAAAAGATTAGGCAAGTCTTCTTTTCATTCATTTCACCTCATCTCTCTTGTCAATGGAATCTCCTGCCTCTGGATATTAAAGCAGATAATTTCTTCCGACATCGCGATCAAATACAGATGCGATGAAGAAATCCATCCATGGGTGGAATATCCGATGCATCGAGGCAATCCATGCGTGGCCTGAGGGGAAAGGAAAGTGTCCACGAGACGTGATTTTATCCACACCTGTCACGGACCACAATTCCAGTGATGTTTTTGACCATTTCTAGAGAGATGGGTATCATTTCAATGTCTGGAAAGCCAACATCTATGTCTAAATCTTAGTTCGATCAATATTCATACTCTCCTCTGACCTAAGAGGATTTGGATTTGAGTTTTTTTTTTTATTATATATAAAAGTGATGGGATTTTTGGTATCATTTCTTATTTTTTATATCTGTTTAAAATAATGATAATCAGTTGTCAAAAATTTTCAGAACCAAGTAGAATGGTTTTAAAATTCGTTTTTCTTTTTCAATAAAATATTCAAAACATACAAAGTTTTTTTTCGTCTCCATAAATTTAAAACCAAAACAAATTAAGATATTTGATGATTCTAAATGACCTGTTTGTAATTTCAAAAAAAAAAAAACAGCTGGTATCTTAAATTTCAACAAACCTTGTTGGAGTTTATTTGTTTTTATGTTTTAAAAATAATTTTAGAAAAATTAATTAGTTTCTGGTTTCTTCATATCGTATTTTAATATGCTAGTATTAAAAATAATTTATTATTTTAATATATTTATAAATAAAATTATTTTTTTAAAAAAACACTACTACTATTTCTGACACCGCTCTAAAAATATCTTTTCTTAGAGGTTCATAGCGATAAAGCTCTGTTCAACAACATTTAGGCAGAGATGCATATGCAAAGAGTCCCCACAAGGCACAGGCAATGGCGGAGCTACAAATTTTAGATTGGAAAGGCCAAATTAGTTAAAAAAAAAAAATAGGGTCGGAAAAATTTAAAATATTTTATTTTTAAAACTAGAAATCTAATTTATTAAAGGAAGTACCTCTACCCGGACCAACCCCTGCCCACTTGGAGCACATATTTTAAATTTTTAATAAAAAAAGAAGTATAGGCTTGGATATTTAGTGGTCGAGATTAGATTTTTTGGGGGCTGAATTGGTTTGGCAAAGGGATTAGGGATAGTTACATGGAGCCCATAAGCCCAAGGAATCCAGACTGTTTCCTTGTATCCTGAACTCTGCTAGCCACGTGCCTGGGTTGGTTTTGAAGGAACTTAAACTTGTCTAGTCTAATCGCCACGTCACTTTTTCAGTGATTATTGGGTCGGATCAAACAAAATAGGGCCCATCCCATTCACGATCAATAAAGGTCTTAAGATTCCAACTTTGTCTCAACAGGCCCTTCAAGTCTTTTCCATCCGTTCTCAAGAAAGATAGCCTTTTTATCCCAAGTGTCCATCGATGATTGATTGATTATAGTGAACAACTTTTAACCTTTTTCTTATTGGGTCTAGAACATGTATTTGAAATTATTTATTTATTTTTTAATATTTTTATATTATTTTAATATATTAATATCATAAATAAATTTAAAAAATATCTAAAACTGTGATAGGGTTTTTGTTTTTCAATATCCAAGTACATATCAAAGTTTGTTTTGTAAAACTGTCAACCACATCTTTTTTATATATATACAATTTAAATTAAAACAGTTATTGAAATTTAAAAGGCATTGCGTTGCAATCATTGGTGTTTGATTTTAGTTACCATTTATTCCTGGCCTCTTCTAATTGTCTAAGAATAAAAAAACTATTAAAAAACAAATTATTATTATTATTATTATTATCATTTTATGTTTTTAGTTAGTTTTGATATGATAATATTAAAAAAATTTAAAAATAAAAAATTATTTAAATAAAAATTATTTTTTTAAAAAAATCAAGTATAGTACTAAAAGCAATAATTTTCTTCGGTAGATTGTTGGATATATATGGTAAAAATATATTCATGGCAGAGTATTGCTCTTCGTAATTGACTTCGTAACGTCCCAGGATTCTGTGCACTCCTCAAATCCAAATGGCCCGCAAGCAATGCCAAGTGGGCACAAATCTCACGTTCCACTAGTTTCTATAATGGCCCATCTGCAGGGAAACAATCACATGCAGCTCATCCCTAGTAACAGTAATACTCAGGCTACCCCAAACCAATATCTGACCATCCACCTATTTACATCAAACTTTTGGGTGTCTTTTTCGATGTCCCCTTCAGTTATTATAATACACAAGAGTGCAGGTGAATAGGTGCACTATCGTGCCCTTACAGAAGGCAAAAAAAAATAAAAATGTACAGAAATGACAGGCACCAGCACCACCAGTACAGATTCGTACTTTTCGGTAACAAGACAATACTGTCCTTGTTTTTTGTACAGCCCCTACTCCTGGCCTCAGAAATTGAAGGGGATGTTTTTGGTTAAAAGTGGAACCAACATATTCTCGAATCTCAATTCTCTGATAACGATGTTGCTAGGACAACTTGCTTTTGGGACCAATGTTTTCTTTCGTTTTAATATTTCGCTCATAATATTTTCGTCCTCCATGTTTTTGCTTACAAAGTGTATACTGCTTCAAAATTACTATGTATAATTATTAATTACAGTTTATTTTCACTGTAAGAATTTTTTTTTTCAAAACTATGACTACATAAGATCGTACATTCTCACAAAAGTTCTTTTTTACTTTAGTGGTGAAATTGAATCATCAAAGTAGGGGTAAGATGGTAATTTTATGAAATATAAATGTCAATATATAATACCGAACATATTAATTAAGGGGTGTTTGAAAGTATTGTTAATATTTTTTTTAAGTGATCTTCACTCATAAATATATTAAAATAATATATATATATTTTTTAAAAATTATTTTTGATATAACGCATCAAAATGATTTGAAAATATTAAAAAATTATTTATTTTAAAAAAATATTTTAAAGTTTTATAAATATATTTTTAAAACACAATAATAAAAAAAACAGAGTGATTCACGAATCCAACCCTAACACGCGAGCCAGACATGCGCTCCAAGCGAGACTATATATACTTGTTAGTGTCTAAAAGACTAGGCTGAAAACTTATCAAGATTAAGCACGCAAGTTCAATTATTTCCCAAAAGATAAACTGATGAGATATAATTATATTTTTCGATATGAATTAGAATTTTTATCGTGTAACCCACAGGAACAGTCACATAGAGTTATTTGAGAATTCTACTTCTTTTATTTCCTAACCTTGACTAATTTCTCACAACAAATAAATAATTATAAGTTAGGAGTAAATATTATTTGTATAAAATAGAAATAACTAATCAATACATGAAAAAACTGTTAGATAAATGACCTGAAAAAAATTACTTATTGTAATTACTAGGAGTAGTACTAGTTTGGGTGATAAGAACTTTCAATTACTAAGATTAATCAATGCTTCTATTTTATTTTTTCAATTGAAAATGTAGTTTAGATATTTCTCAGAGAAACAAGAATTGATTACAACTGAATTAAATGGGTAGTTTATCAGGAGATTTCAGTTCTTTCGTACGCAGGCGAGGAATATATGTGCGTGGAATATTAGGAGAGGGAGTGGAGTGGTGATGATGGAATAAAGCTAAGAAGTTGAAAATGAGATGAAGAGTGAATAGCAGACAGTTAGTCCGACAAAACCAGCTCATAGTATCTCTTCAAATATATTTTGGAGCCCAACATGGTATCCCCACTCCACCTCACCCACGCAAGTGGCTCTCCTTGTTCTTCACCGAATTCATGGAAAAGACATCATGAATTCAATTCTTCTCAAGTAATTATACCGATCTCAAGATTAACAACGGTGGAATCAAATACATACAAATCAAGAACTGGACAAGGTGCGCGCAGTTGATCCATGCATGTTTCAAGCTTTTGTTTTCGTTCTTGTACATGAGTAGGATCCGAGGGTCGCCAGCTTCAAATGAATTTCTCTGTATTCTATGAATATACACTTTATCTCCACAATTCTCTGTATAGTAGTAGTAATAATAATAATAATAATATTTTTTTTTAAAAATGACAGATATATAGTGGTTCACAGGGCTGTTGATCAATTTCGGGACCGTCTTGCCGTGACAAAATTAGAGGTCTTATCAATGACATTCAATGCCGTCCCGTCGTTTAATGGACACGATACATCATAAAATACATTGCATGTTTCAACTTCATCTTCCTTAGCAATGGTGACATGCAAGGCTAGCATGTTCCAAGTGCTGTTTAATTCGTGGTCATGGAATGAATTAAGCTCTGGGAAAACATGGTTTTTTTTTTTTTTTTTTTTTAAATAATGAAGCTTGAACAATTAAAAATGGTTTGAAAACCAGAGGGAAAAGTCTACATTGTTGTGCTGTATTAATTGTCAAGCCATATAATAAAAAGGGGGTCATGGATTAATTATTTAGCTTGGATCATCAGTGTCATTTCAAAACCATAGGAAACATTTAAAAATAAGAAGAAAACATAGGAAAGTCAAAACTATTGAACGCTATCAAGTCAAGCCAAGGATGAACATGTCTTCTCTTCGAAAATCCATGGTTGTCATACAGCTATATGTTCAGAACACCCACATACGTGTGCGAAGAAAATAAGGTCGATATTTGTTACCATAGTTTCTGACCGGATGTCCATTATTTATAAAGGAAAACATCCATGAAGGTTGGAATTTTTTGAGAAGTGGTTTCAATAGAGCTCGATCTTTCGATAAAATGGACAAATTACATAAGTATTCTCATGAACCATGCACCTGGTATATATTAGTCTATCCGAATTTATACTTTCTATAAGAGATATGAAAGCATAACAATTATTCATGCATTCTATAATTTTTTTTTGATAATAATCGAGATATGTATTATGTGTGTACTTTTCCTTCAACGGTGGATCCCAGTTTCGAGAATGATTAAAAAGAGTAAAAAGGACCTGATTTGATATGTTTTAGGGACATGTTTAATCATTAATCCTGTCATATCTTGACTGCTCAACTTCTTTGAATGTACCATCGCACTTTATTGCTGGCCTGCTGCTTAGCAATTTGGCTTATAAATGCTCACAGAGACACCAGTTCATCTTTAGACAAGTCCTCCATTACCGTGAGAAATGCGCCAAGGCAAGGTAGTTGTTCATTACAGGTGGCGGGGATCGTGGGAAATTGCATTCTAATGGTCAGAACTCGAACAATAGTACATGCATTTACTATATAGTACTGAAACTAACTAGAAACTTATTTGATGTTGGAAGAGAAAAATATGTAGAGCCCAAACTGGACAGACAAGGCTCCTTCCAGGAACTCACTCGGAACGTGGGGTGGGACACTGGGGACAAAATCCTGAAGAAACATGCAGTAGCCAACTGTAAACTTGTGCCCATAGATTTAAATCTCCAACTCATTTTTTCTGAGGATTGATTTGAAAGACATGGCAATTTTTACTGTTCAACCGTATCTGGGTACATGTGAATCTTGTCTCCATCATAACAGATGGGTTATGTTACAATCACTTAGGATATACGGGTATACGAAGTTTTTTTCCTTTTTAACTTCAAATACGACGAGAGATTTTAATTTTGGTTGGTGCAGTTGTTTTTGTTTTAACTAACAACGCAAAGGGACAGGGGGGCCTAAATAACTAAAGCCAGGTAGAGCATGAAGCATGAAGAGGCGCAGAGGTGCTGCTGTTTTTGTGTAGGGCTCATTTTGGGCATGGGTGCTCGATTTTGTAGATCTAAATAAAGCTTCACAGACTAGTAGACTGTAGATGCCAGCAGGTACGTGAGACAGTTGCATGGATTTATTACCAGGAAATACATACTTTCAGGTGAGAAGTACACACTAAAATTGTGAAACTTCAATATTTTTTCAACCTCTCTCCCAAATGGGGTAATTGCGTTAGCATAAACTTTAGGGCTTGAGACGAAAAAAACTTTCCCGAATTATATATATTAAAGCACTTTTAAGTCCAGACAGATGAGACCCATTAAGGAAAAAGAAAGAGAGAGATGTAAGAACATATGGGTATCAAACAACATCAAAGCAATAATGGGGTTAGATATTTTGTTCTGAGGAGGAAATTCTGTGTGGATTTTGTGCAACAGAAGATATTCTCTCGGGGTTAAAGGAATTGGAGAAAGCAGTTGTTGTGTACAATTGTGTTTGTCAGGGCTTGTTTTGTGGCTGGAAGAAAAAAGAAGGCGAATTAACACTGTATTAAAAGAAAAGGAGAGAGGACCAGCTAACCATAGGCAGCCTTTGCTCCTCTCTGGTGGTCCAACTATGATCATATAACCACTTAGTATTCAAGATTACACAGAGACGGGCTCAAGTGGGTTGATGATAGATTGATAATTTTGCAGCCTAGCTAGCTAGCCATGCCCCTAAAAATGTCTCCTATATTCAGTTGTGTATGAAAGTTGCAATCCATGCAATGGTTAGTTTTTTCATTTTTCCAAACACAGAGAAAATGGAGAAATAGTTTCATCCAAGTCACGGGTTCATTATTATTGTCATAATTATCATTATTAATTTCCTTTTTTCCAAGACCCACAAAAAGTATGATGGCTTTAACTGTTTCTTTTAGGTGGGAAAAGTGTAAGGCTTGTAGTTCAGCTGACCTTAGTGATATCTTCTGGGGTTATACACCGGACCATGCATCCATAAACATACCCTATCGTTTTCACTAGCAACCTCCCTTCAATTGTAGGGGTGGCCCCATCATCTCCAATGGATCGCCCAAGCAATTCTGCAGATCATCTACATATTATAATTGCTAATTACTTCCTCGTTGCTTTCCATTGTATAAAGTATAGGGCTTGAAGGTGACAATTGAATGCAAGAATTTGGCTTTTCTATTGAAGAAGCCGCTAAATATATAGTAGTTTAGACGAATAATAAAACTCAAGGGCTCGGAGCAAGAGGGTGATGGACCACTTGCATCTTAGGAAGATAAGATAAGAGTGATGTTCTTAAGCGATCATTCATGGAGTATATATATCTCATGGATTTTGAGTATATATTGAAGTTCAATATTTTAATGCCAAACAATATGGAAACCTGCCCTTGATCCGTGGATTTGCATTCCAATATTAAAATAATATTATCATTCCAAGAGGATAGAGCATCATGTTCATGCACAAGAGAATAATGAAGATCAAGCAAAATTAATAATTTGTTTTCAAACAATACAAGGATTAATCTACTTAAAAGAAATTACTCTTTATAATTCAAGATTCATATATAGAAATAAATTAATTCTTTTTAAAAACACACCAATTTAGACACGGAAAGAATACATAATTTTAGTATAAAAACTAATGGGAGGATATCTGAATTTATTTAAAATATTGAACTCTACATGCAGCATCGTCTCTTTTATATTCTCCTATCAATATTTAAAAAAATTGGTTGATGATTATCATGAGTTATTTGATCTCAACATTGATATTTTTAGCTAATGATTGTTAATGCCTTTTCTTTTTGAGAAAGACTTCTAAAAATTCTTTTTTTTTTTGTAAAAAATATATATATATTTTTTTATATTTTAAATCGTTTTAATATGTTAATTTTAAAAATAATTTTTTAAAAATAAAAAAAATATTATTTTAATATATTTCAACACAAAAATCACTTTAAAAACTAACTATTACTACAATTACTTTTGCCCTTTAGTGAGACTAAAACAGAAAACCCTGACCAACTTGCCCTTTAGTGAGACTAAAACAGAAAACCCTGACCAACTTGAAGCTACACATGGAAAAGTATCTGTTGAAACAGAATCCATATCAAAGTCCAATGATCCAACATAAAAGACAAGTTCGTTTCGGAAGTGACATTAGTTGCAACATTAATTAATTTATAGTTTCGTTTATCTAGGATTAAAGTTGCATAATAAACTATTTGTTTACATGGACAATATCAAAAATATAAAATAAATTTAATGTTTGAATCATTTTAAAGTAATTTTTTGTTGTAAATAAAAATATATCAATATCTTTATCTCAATTATTTTTTTCTTTTATGTTTTAAAGCTAGCTATTTCTTGTCTGTTTAATATTGTTATTCCAAGTGTTTTTTTATTGAAATTGTATTAAAATTTTATTTTATTTATTTATTTTTGATACCAATATTTCAAAATCTTTTTTTAAAAAATATTAATATAATATATTTTCAAGTAAAAAATTATTTTAAAAAATATATTATAATATTTAGCGTTTAGTATTATAATAAAACAACGATTCAAACCCTAAAGAAACAGTCAATAACGTTTCCTTCCCATTTCATTTTCTCACAAAAGTCGATCCATTTCCCACACAATTCAATGAAACCATGGAGTAGTATTTCGTATGAAACACATTATATATTAGCTACTAAGCAATTTGTAAAGGTGACATTTTCAGTAGGGTGATTCAGTGATGTGCCAGACGTGACTTTATGGGCCTAATAATGTATGATAATTAATTGAAATCATGCCGTTTTTGACTAAGAAAAGTGAAAAGAAATCAAGTACCTCCACTAATTAATGCACGGGTAATTATACTAAGCATCGAACAAACCACTGTTAACCGTGGTGATTAAAGCAGTTAATGCAATGATTTCTTACGATAGAACTGATAGTACTAAAGATTCAAGGTTGCAACCATGCCAAAGCAAAAGCTCCACCTACTACTAGCGTAAAGCTTAAAGATTTTCACTTGAAAAGTTAAGATTTTAACCTTGAAAAATAAATAAAATTGAAGCCACTAGTATATAATATAATAAAATAAAAAAACTTGATCATTACAGTAACTAACTGGAACAGTGATGCATTCCTGACTTGCATTTGTCAGATGGTTGGAACTGGATAGTCTCCACAGTATTTTTTAGAATTCTAAACAAGATTTATTAACCATGATTGCAAATTATTTGTTAGGACAAGTCTTCTTAGTGGAGTGTGCCTTCAAACCCAAACCCCATAACTGTAAACTGATGGTCCGTAAATGCTGATGGACCCCCAATTCTCTGACAAAATTATATATGGTGTTGGGAGTGTGCTAATGGATGCATTTTTCTAAAGCCATACATGTACTTGATTTGATTTGACTGAGTGTCTTGCTTTGTCCCTGTGTTTTTCGAGCCATGCACATGAGATCTGAAGTAGCAGAGATGGAGAAAGAGAGAGATTTGTAAGTTAAAAAGGTAAATCACCCTTTGCATTAATAAACCTTCTCTCACAGTGGTGTTAAGTTAACAACTACATCTGCGAGGAAAACCAGAGTTTATACAGACCAAACCCATGCATTTTTTCATGGGATCTAAGTTAGTAATTAGAGACACAAAAACCCAGCTGGGTTTAAAAGAGAAAATACATGGAAACAAAAAACAATATCACGAATCACAATGGAGAGGATGTTAAAAAAAGAGAAACTATAGTGCAGCTTCGTCTTAAGCCATCTACTCCAAGAAAACATGCACCGCCATCACGCTACTGATCGTCTTTTCACCTGAGCATTGATGTTAGAGATCGAAAAACCACTTCTTCACAGGGGATAGTAAGGCCCATATCGTGATCAAAACCAAATTCCTCTTCTGCTCGTTGAAGCAAGAATTGAAACTGAGGGTGGCTCAAGAATGAGATTGGAACAATGTATCTACTCCTGTTTTCACCGACATACACAGCAAAGTGACCTTTTGGCACGTCAAGTGGGAGGCCATCATCATCATAGCCGTGTTTCTTGCCCAAGCTTGAGCATCTCTTGAGAATCTGCTTAAGGACGGCTGTTTGAGGTAGTTTCTGTGATTTTCTAATGGCCATTTGGAGTTTGAGATGAGTGGTGAGAAAGGGTGAATGGTAGGAGAGATGAGAGTTGGAAGTAAAAGGTGATGGTGGTGATGGGAGGATTGGAGGGTGATGGTGGTATTTATGAAGAAGGTAAGTGAGAGAGAGAAGAAGAGGCGGTATGAGATAGATAGGGAGAGCCGGAGAGAGGGGTCATGTGGAGTGTAGGGGCAAAGGACATAACCACGGGTATTTTGGGGTATGTGTACATATGAGGCAAGGACATGGTGGGAGCCAAGCCTATAGGGTTTGCACATCAATGTTGGCCCTCCTAATGACACTTTGGACCCCCTCTCGCTCTCAGCTTTAATTTTCAACTTGCTTTTTTCAAAAAAATTAAAAAATGCTTGCGTTTACATAGCTGATGTTTAATGCCTGTTTGCTCCTTGTGTTCTCTCCTTTTCATGTTGTTTTCCGGTGCATGTTCTATCATGGTTCGAGTGTGAAGCTCCAACATCCTTCATGCCACGCTGCCAGCTACCCCCCGTTTCAACTCATCACCTTCACTTCGCAATTGATTGCCATCTTTTACACTATTTCAAGTTCACGAAAACCCAGATCATTTTGCCTCGTAGTTTTTCATTTCCGTCTCCGGTGATCAGAACTCAAATATATTATCTTTGAAAGGTCTCCAACTTCTCAACGAATTCGTCCACAATACCTTGGTCTGATGTCTTCGGTTCCCTTGAGAGAAGATAGCAGGGCCACTCAACTTTTCAATCTTCACTGCATATAAAACATCCCTGTGCTTATTTGAACTTCATTTTTCTACATTGTTTGCTAATCTCTCTCTCATATACCTGAAATCACGGACCCATAATAAGTGTACTGGAGAGTACAAGCCTGTGAATGCTTTGGTTCCTTGTGGCTGTAGGGCTTGTGATTCTGTGGACCGAGTGACAGATAAAACAACAGTTCTTACACAGTACGTACGTCCAGATATTCGCAAACCCATGTGCATATGACTGCTAGCTTTGTAGGTGTTTGACCTCAATACCTTCACCTTCACCTTTACGGTGTAACATGGTTGGAAAAGAAATGTGATGGAGTTATTTTTAAAATGTTTTTTATTTAAAAATATATTAAAATAATATATTTTTTTAGTTTTTAAAAATTATTTTTGATATTAGTGTATTAAAATGATTTAAAAATATTAAAATATATTAATTTAAATTAAATAAAAAATAATATATTTTTAATTTTTTTAAAATATTTTTAAAACATAAAAATAATAAATCTAAATAGTAAAATCTAAAATGTCCTACTTGTTCATGGATAATCTAGTTTATTCATGACTTACAAACAACAATACGTGAAGCACTTGAATAATCTCATGTCTTCGACACCTAGAGCTGTTCTTCTTTCTTTCTTTTTTTTTTTTTTTTTTGTTATAGAACAATACCTAAAGCTTTCAAATAGTGATACATGTCTTCATATCTTAGATTTTGACGAGTCTGTATTTTCGACTCATTTATAAAAATATGTTAAACCAAAATAAATATGAATTTGACTAGATATCAAATCTAATATATTTGATTTTTAAAAATGTATTGACCCAAAATAAATATGGATTTAACAAGATATTATAATGTAACACCTATTTATTTTAAATAATAGATTGAGCCCAAGATATTATGGATCTGACAAGATACCAAACCTAATATATTTTAATTTAGCGGAGCTGAGTCCAAATCACCATGGACTTGATAAAATACCAAACCCAATATATTTTGATTCAACCATGAACTTAATCCAAGGCATTATAGGTCTAGTGAGTTGCTAAACTCAATATAAATGAATTTAGTCGTGAGCTGAGACCAAAATATCATATGTATGATGAGCAACCAGATTTATTTTTACTAGGTTTGACTACATGTTAAATCCAGTTAGCCTTCAAGATCCACGTTAGGACTATAAAGTTCTATCTTAAAATTATTGACATTATATTTTCATGTTAGAAATGATCATTTACCTACACTTTTAGATGAATAATAATAATAATAAAAAAACAATCATCTCCTTAGTGTTGTTGGTGTATAAAAAGTCCCTTGAAGGCCTAAAATATTTCCATCTTATTTATAACATATAAGAGATTTTTTTCTCTCATAAATGCCATCTAAAAAAAAAGACTCCAACAACCCATACACTTCATCAAAACAACAAATTTAGAGAGTAAAAGTACCACTCAAGTTACTGGACAAAAGATTCGCTTTTTTTTACTGTCAAAACTTATATATCTTAGTTCTTAGAGCATTACTTACACAAAAATAAAAACAAACATTTTTATTTTTAAAATTTAAAATCTTTTTTTTTATTCATTACTATTTTCACATTTTCGCTTAAAATTATTGACTTTATTATTGAAATTTTTTTTATCATCAATTTCATATTTCATGGCCAGGGAAAAGAAAATATTGACATGAATATTTAATTAATCACTATTCAAGCATTAAATAATCTTATTTCTAAGTATATTGTATTTTAGGACATCATTAGATTTTATCCTAAAATAAGGAACCATAGTTGCGATAGGCAGCTGTTTTATAAAATTCTCAGACCAAATATAAAATAGATCAACCAAATTATTCCGGTGTGTTCAATCTAATCATTAAATCTAAAATCCATACATGAGAAAGCTATATTAGCTAAGCTTTCATGGATAATGTCAGGGACAACTGGCTTCTCTGAATTCTATGTACTTACAATAAACGGATTTTGACAGGCATGAAACAGCAGCGAAACTAATAGTTGAACTGTTGTTTGATCATTTGTGTTAGGTGCTAATGTAGCAGGGCATAAGCTTTTGTTTCTAAACAGCCAACATGCATACTTGAGCTTGTCTTCCACAATAATCACGATTTTCACCAAGGGATGAAGAAGCCGGGCTCTAAATGACCTAATAATAATGGAAGTAATTGTGCTTTTTTTCGTTAAATTTGCAAACCTATCTGTCAGATTATCCAGAACAGAAGAGTAATGCTTCTAGAAAAAAAAAGGGTTTGATTTTTCAACACTAGAAGGCTTCCTACGTGGTCCAGCTCAAACCAACATCACCAAAATAGGAGATACAAATCTACTTAAAATGTGTACCGATGGTTTCTTCTTGTCCTGGCTCCGTTTCAGAAAAGTTATATCTCCATGTCCTATGGCTCAGAAAGCGATCTGCAAAAACTAAATTTAATTTAATGCCTGATACAGCAATGTCCAGCATCTCGTCACTCTCCTTTTGTTTTCTCAACCTCCCAAATGTCCATGACAGTGTCTTTAACTCTCCATTCACCTATCAAAAACTTTATCCATTGATCAGTTTGTTCAAATCCATACTACAGCCATCCAAGTTTCCAAAAGTTCACAAAAAAACCCCCACAATAAAAATGACGTCAAATGTTAATAGCATATTTACCACTGCCCAGGAGAGATGTGAAGATCTAGCCAGATTGAAAAATTTTCTTTTAAATGGGCCACTCGGTACAGAGCAAACATACCCACATACAAATAATAGGTGTACACAGTACATGCATACTATGCACGTGACACATGCTGTGCAAATATAATATACAACAGTGGGATGAAAAATTGTTTTACATCTAAAACTACTTAAGAGATGGGGAAAAATTACCCTCAGGTCGCCTTCTTTAAGAGAAGATCTCCCATGTTCTGTGAATGAGATTGATTGAGAGAACGGACAACGAAAATAGGAGACTGCAAAGGCCCACCATTCTCACTGAATTGCGGTGCCCCGCTAAACCAAGAGACTGAGGTATTTTCTTTACAGTTGATAATGACCTTGCCTTTTTTGTAGCACATGAAGGCCATGTTACTCTGGCCCCCAAACTCTCCTGTAAAGACAACATGGTAACTACCTTGTGCCCACTCGGGATCTTTTATGAACAAACCCAAATTTCATAAATTTCTTTATTAGTTACATTAGTTTTCTCTAATAGCTATTGCTAGAAATTTGGCAAGACCTGCAATCACGATAATAAAAGGAATAACAATATGAGATGGGATTGTTCATCTCCACATCCACATGTTATTGGCATCTGATAGCAAGAAAAATAAGAATCAAATAACATTACAGAGTTTATGCCATCAGGATGTGAAAATTGGAAATCAATCAACCCTGATATGGATTGAAAGGAAATGCTTAAAATGAAATGTCCTGAAAATGCAATTATAAACTTCAATGATCATCTCAAGGTGCATGCTCAACATGGTTCTGCAGTATAAATTTATCTAAAATAATGAATCTGGTTCATAAAAACAACAGTCGAAAAATGTTATGTTGTTGTCTGTCCATGTTCTATACAGTCAGGAAACTGATGGTGATACCATGGCAATGTAAACAAGCAAAACTAATTGCAGTCACATGGGTTGTAAGGAAAGTAGTCAGAAACAAAGGGCCCAAGAACGCAGGCTGGCATACCCAACAAAGATTATCACTCAGATATTGATTGTTGAAAGCTAAGGACTTCAAATATGACATAACCAACTAAAAAGACAATTGAGCAAGCATTAATATTTAGATTAGGCCCTTGACCACACGAAGCCTAGATAGAAATGGACTTACATGAAATTTAGGAGAGGAGAATATTATTTAGCTGGGTCCGCTTCAAGAGAATTGAAAACAATCGCAAGAATTAAGGATAGGGTTGTACCTGGTATGCTAAGCCAAGATGAAATTAACGATGGAATTGGAGTCTCCATGAAAAGATATGTAGAACCCATCCAAAAGCCAGAACGGGTGCCCATTTTCATTTATCATGCATAATAAAGCATCGAAAGGACAGATACAAGTACCTGAGAATGGTCCAGAGCTTTATTAACACATATCATACAATTCATTTGAGAAGAGTTCCAACACAAGAACATTCACTCTGAGAAAATTGGATAATCATTGAAGTTTCACAGCCACATTCAGCTAAGTACCTTATTGTTGACAAGTAGATGTATTCAGAAATGAAACTTCCAAAAGACCTGTGTACTACAAACACAAATCAAACATATGGAATGCTGCTTAAAAGTAACATCAAGCTGATAATTTCATAACAAAGTAGCAGCAAAACCAGCAATAACTTAACCAGCATACACTTGCTAACAATGACTCAATATCTGACAAAGTATAAGAAAAAAAAGGAATTTCATACTATCAAAACCTGAATTCTGGGTCCATGACTAGCAACGCAGGAGCGGTGTCGTAAGGACACCTCACCTATACTAAATCTCAGAACATATATATCATAAAATAAATTATATAAAAATTCACAACATTTCGTAAACTTCCAAAATATTTCATCATAAGAATAAAACGAAACAAGAGTTGATAATACTTATCACATTAAATAAAATCTAAACGATAAATAAAACAGTGTAATAGTAAAGCATCCAAAACATCAAATTAAAACAACTAAAAGGAAAGCCTCTCAGAACAAGTAAGGCATACCGACCAAAACTGAAAAAACAGGAACACTCAACAAAGTCTACCTGCTAACAGAAACTAAGAACCTAAAATAAAATTAAAAATAAAGGGCGAGTTTAACTAACTTAGTGAGGGAATAACATTTAACATACATCTTAGATACTAATAGTTTGCAAGTCAATATATCTTGATATAAATATACATACTAAGTATATTAAAATAAGATAGTGAAATACATGTCAGAGATCAAGTGACACCCGAAGATAATCACTGTAGGAGGATCGGTCGCTACAGGTTGATGCCTCTCTTACCAGCTCGGTATACATACCATATGCTTATAGACTAACTACTTTTCGTTAGCATGAAGTTACTGATAAGTATATCAATACCAGGACATAATAGATACTCGCATAATTATTAAAGCAATGTATATCATATCATATCATATCAAATAGAATTTAATTCAATATAATGCAAGTGTAAATTCAAGAATGGATGACTACTTGAAAAATAAAGCAATATATAAATATTCAAGAAATTAACTAGTTGTACACATAATATAATCAACATATATATTTATTTATATCACATGCATATTAAAGATTATTCCACTTACTTGAAAAATAAAAGCAAAAGACAAACGAAGACTACTTAAGATCGTTAACAAATATGGAAAACACTAAAAAACGACTCGAAGTAAAATAACATAAAAGATTAAAACTCCAAACTTAAAGACCAAAATGTAATTATAAAATCGAATTGATTCACCTGATCGATCCCAAACATAACCCAAACTGATCGAACCTAAGAGACCTGATAAAACTCTACTACTGGGTCAACTAGTTGACCGAAATGTCTAATTGGTCAACCTCCATCACAAGCCAGCTAGCTGGCCGGTTTAGACCAATCAATCGACCAGAAACAACCAATCAACCGGTTGACCAGTTCAACCCAACCGGTTGAACGGTTGATCGGGATTTCCAGAATTCCGATCTGCCTGTCTTCAAATCTACATACCCCCCCATAAAAAACATTATGTTCTTCAAAAAACCCATAACTCAGACAAAATATCAAACTGATTTTGAGTGGGACTAAAACCCTAAGCATTAATTATTAACTCTTAGATCATTCAATCATCAAATCATAATAAAAACCCTAACTCTTCTTAAAACCTTCCACAATCAATCCCTAATCAAGAATAACAACAAGAAAGGAGATACTTGTTTTTCAACCGTTCTTGAAACCAAAACCTTAAGTTCAAAACTGATTTCTTAGTGTATATGGGTGCATGTCACGGCAAAGAGGAAAAAAAAAAAGGAGGGGAAAAGAAAATTCCCTTGCAACATTTTCTTTAAATACCTAGTTTAATTGGGTTGGGTTTGGGCTAAACCTTGAGCCTAGATTGAGCTAAGAATATGGGTCTTACATTGACATTGGTAGGAGATAATCTAAAAATTGTTCCACCAGCAAAATACCTAATTCTTTTCTGTATAATAACTCAAGGATGATGAAAAAAACATGATTGCATATCTTATTACAGCTCGCAGGTCACTTTCCAATATGGTGATATGGGCTTAAATGTTAAATCATATATTCTAACCCTCTGTGCAGGTTCTGCAGTCATCATAACTACACAAGTCATGAATTGAGAAGGCAACTCTAAAAAATCCTGCTAGTGCTAACAAATCTAAAAAACCAGAGAACTTTCATGCCTGTTTGGAGTTCCTGCTTGCTACTCAGAACAAATCAGCATTAGTCAATGAGTCAACATACACATATCAAATGCAGTTTTGAAGCACTAACTTAGACAACATATATCTGGAGTAAATTTAATTTTTATTGAAATTTAATCAAATGATACAGCATGTTGTTTATTGATACAGAGCTACATTCTCATATATAAACATAAAGAGGTAGAAATAGAAAGAAAGTACAAAGAGAGGGGGTATAAAACTACCCTCTTCTGAGAAAATAAATATCATTGCTACATGCCTATGCCATCATTTGCTTCAGCCTAAACCAATGCGAAGTAGAGATCTCAAAACTCTTCATAAGTGCATTCACTGGTTGGAGGGAGATTTCAAATGTTGATCCTGCCCATTTATCAAGCTTATTTGCCGTCGGAGTTTTGCTATATGAGCCTGCACCTAACAAATCAAATCTAAACTTTCAATAATAGCCCGTAACACTTCCCTATGCCAAACAGTTTGCTCATGTGACTCATCAAGTTTTTGTGAAATTAGGATGCATGCAGCTAATGCAAAAAAAAGAAGAAAAAAGACTCAACAACTCTTTTATGTTTCATCATAAAATGCATCCATCAACGATGCAAAAAAGTTGGGATTCAAACCTCAATCAATTCCAATTTATTTTTGAACTCAATGTCAGATAAACCAAAAAGAAGGAGAATAGTTCAGCACAATTGAATAAGAAATTTTAGGGAGATAAAGCAATATACGGGAAGAAATATTCACTATATGTTAGCTTCAAGGGACTAGTTTCTAGTTCATAGAAAAAAAAGTTATTCACTAGCCCTGTGAAAATTTTCTGAGTGGGAAACTACAGATTTATCAATACATTAAACTTTTGTTCACTAACTACTTAAGAAATCAGGAATTTGTGTGAACTTTTAAGATAAACAGATATCCAAATTATGCTTTCTTGCCCAGTAATACCCTGCTCCAAAATCAAATTCTGCGCAGCCCATCTAGAAGTCTTTCTGTAAAACAGAACTCCATGAGGTATTGATCTACCAATTTAATGTATTTATTGTGTAGTAGAGAGCCATTTTGCAGGAAATAGTGCCCTCCTATTGTCTTCTTTCATTCCTGCTGTCCCAGAGGCCAGTTTATTAATAGTTCAAATCCTTCTAACTAGCTAACCCATTAAGATGGCATATATCTTACTCCAAGCCAATGTTGAACAAGCATTAAGAAGGTGATATTTAACAAATATTACCACCAACACACATTATTTTGAGTCATCAATAACAGGCCTAGAAGTTGGTTCATGTACTCCTGTTTGCATTCTCATATTCTTCCTTCCTGATAAAATTTCTTCTATAAGGGAAAAAAAAGAGAGAGAAAGAAAGAAATTCTTTCTGACCTGCTGACGAGCTGCAGCAAGTTGTAGCAGCTTATCTGCTTCAGAGAATTTCATAAACCACTGGGCTAGAGGATTATCTTTAGTGTCTCCTCTCTTCCTTTTACTCGTATCTTCAACCGGCACTGTAAGGAAACAAGAGGTTAATTTATCAATCCAAAGGAAGGCGAAGAGCACTACTGGCAGTAGACAGCTAAGATACTTACTAGGAGGAGGCAAAGTAAAACCAGCAGGTAATCTGGGTAGATTTACAGCTGGATGACTCTGTACACGAGCAAAGAAACCCTCTGAAGGCTCCGGGAATACGATCTCATCATATGATTCTACAACAACGGGCTTCTTAATTGACACAGGGCCAGGTTCATCTTCTGGGTACAACTTCAAATGATGATATCTGTGAATAACTTAAGCCTTTAACAAACCAATTCTGAAGTTTGACCACTTTTAAGCTTTTCATTATATAAGGGAATGCAATATGATGTTGGTCCTAACTGAATGGAATTCATTCAACTGAATCACCACATATTTCCAATATTAGCAAATGAAAAGATCTGCAGTCATCACAGTCTTATTAAACTGGAAATCAAATCACTTTAGATGTTCAGTCAACTAATTGATTATTCCCAAACAAGTGATTAGATAAAGGGCCATATGTTTTAAGCTATATGCCACTAATACCTTGCTGCTGATGAATCGACCATGTCCAAGGAGCAGAGCATATATATTACTATGATGCAAAGGGAGGAGAAGAATATGAAACTGAGTAGGATTTTGCTTCACATTATATATGGTTCTATCCTACCTTTCAATAATTTTACAGCAGTTCATGTTTGCCATGTACTCCAATAACACACAGAATGTCTTGCTACAAAATTAACAGGCCAAATCCATAGGTTCTAAAAACATTTTATACTGAAATGTGAATGACATAATAGACAAAGGAACTCACAGGTTCAAAGGCTTATCACACACATCACTGTGAAAATACAGTGTAATGGCAATCTCAAATTCACCCCAGCCTGCTTCTGATAACTCAAAAGGAGGTGCCTCAATGACTCTTGTAGGATTATTGAAACTAGAATGAAGCTGAAAAACAGCTCGCTTTATCACTACACCAAGATCCTCGTTAGTGGCCCCACGTACATATATAGTCCACTTATGAGATTGATACCTGATTGACAAAATATTGATATCATTGATTCAAGCACACAGTGAACAAAAGAATGGACAGTAACTTGAAGAATAATTAACAATTTACTTACTCGTTAGACTTTTTTCCAAGCCAGAATGCTATGTTGCCATAAACTATTGGAATGCTGATTTCAACATCTTTAAGCTTCTTGTTCAAAATCTGTGCCGATTCCTAAAAGCAAATAAAACAGAGAAAGTAATGCAACAACGAGCAATGCCTCATGATTCCTAGTTTCTTATTACAGGTATTAGGCAACAATTCTAGTATGAATCGAAATCAAATACTATTAACTTAAACTACCCAAAGTTCATGAACATATAACACTCAGTTGACATAAAGCAGCAGGTTTATGGCTGAGATTGAAAAGAACGACCTTTGGTTTCTGTGTAACATCACTTCATGAATTCAATGAGATGCAACCATTCAGTTCACATCTGCAATAAAATTTTAAACTAGCAAATCCTATCCACAACACCAATGAACCAATCATTAGAAAAGCAGAGCTCTTCAAAGGAGTTTCAATAGACAGTTTTCATAACAACAAGTTTTAGCTTTCTGGGCACAATTATTTCAGTAAATCCAGTAATTATAAATATCCAAATCAAAATTAAATAAAAAAAGAATTCACATTCAATCATTACAAAAACCCCATAAACCCTAGTTAAGCAATAAAAAAGTCTTTCAATAGGGTTACTAAAAAACTGCATCAAGAAACAATTTTGAGCATCTAGGCTACATTATCTTACTGATTTAAAGACGTGTAGTTGTCAAATTGAAAACAAAATCATAAAAAAAGTCAGTACCTTCTTTTCAGTGTTCTCTTCAGGTTTGCTCATTTTGGTTCTCTATGATTCGGGTGTGGGTCGTCTTATATCAACAGGATAATAATCTTATCCGTTCTATTTTGATGATGATGAGCCGTTTGTCATACCCTTTTAACAACACCTTCTTGTGAGAAAAACATCGGAGTTGTTGATTCCACAAAAATAGGGTTTGTTTTCTGCAAAATTACAGTGACCGTTGGGTTGAAGAAGTAAATTGCCCACTGTTGATTCTAATAATACATTACACTTAGCCAATCAGATGGAGAGGTGTCATTCTTGGGCCAAAGTTATTGGTTCGGCCTTTTTTTAGGTTAAGTCGGCGGCCCGCCAGATCAGAACTGGTTGAATTTTGTATTTAACTCTTAAGAGGCTAGTGTTTGCAATATATATATATATATATATATATATATATATATATATATATATATATATATATATATATATATATATATATATATATATATATATATATATATATATATATATATATATATATTGCAATATATATATATATTATATTTTTAAATAATTTTGATATATTAATATTAAAAATAATTTTAAAAAATAAAAAATATATTATTTTAATATGTTTTGAAATAAAAACACTTTAAATTACAACCGTTATTATATTTTCAAACACGCTAAAACTAAGTGGAATTTATTCTTTTTAAAATGATATTATTTTTATTTTTTAAAAAAATCTTAAAATAATATTAAATTAAATTAAATTAAATTAATTAATTAAATCCTAAACTCAAGTTTTGAGCTAGATACCATTATGTTATAACAATTGATAAATTAAAAATATAATTTATTCCAATTATATATAAATTTAATGGAAAATAATAATAAGTACTGGTCTCTTCAGCTGTTCAAGGATATTTCCTCTAATAAGAGAGATTTATATATAAAAAATATTTTACATTTTTAATTAATGATAATAATTTTGAAAATTTAGGGTTTCGTTGGCCATAAAATCAAATTCAAAAGGGATCAAAATGTGAGTATCATTTAGAAGTGGTATGATCTTAGCAAACCAAATGGATCTGTAGCTCTCATTTCACCAGCGTCCATGCCTTGTTCAACTCTCCAGACCCTACAAAGCGAATCAACTACACATCCCTGTTTCTCTCCTGCCTCCAAATCCTGCCATGTTGAAAACTTGCAAAGCCTTCTCTATAGAACCACACTTAACATGCATTTCAATCAACGAACTGCGCAAAAGCTCATCTTTCTCCTCATGATAAACTTTACGAGTCATCTGTGCATGTCTACGCTTGCTTCCTTCCCCCTCCTGCACATGCCTTCAGACCGCTTTTTAACTGGTTAATACAAAATTTTTTACTAGGCCCTCATCCAACAATTCAAGTTTTTGGGTTCAAATGGTTTTTTGATATTGATATCTAAACGGTTATGAATTTAAATTTTACTACTTTCATTTTATGCAAGTTTCAGACATGTTTTAGTTTAGATATTTTTATGTCACCGTTAACATTTTTGCATAGAAATTAATCGAAGAACTGCTCACAAAACAATTGACTATTGTTAACGAATTTGGCCTGAGCTGTGTAAGAATTGCTTTACTTTCAGTTGATGATTATGGTCTTTCAGTTGACATGTTTAGAGGGGGCATGCAATTCAATTGACTATGAAGGAAAACCTGATCTTGCCTGTTAAAAAAGAAACTGTTTCTTTTCTGTAATGTTTCTTACATGCATGAGGATATTTTTTCAATCCTTCTCATAAAGCTTCTCAGCTAAAAAAGAGAGAAAATCATTTACATTGAATTGCATTCCTACAAGGCAAAACTCTGTTCACTCTTCAGTGAATGACTTCAAGAATTCTCTCATGATCTGCTCAAGCTTGAAGTGACATGGATGAAAGTATCTTCTCTACAAGGAATTGTCAAACCACCCATTGGATGATCAAAACCAAACTCTTCTTCAGCTTTACTTAGCAAATCTTGAAATATAGGCTGGTTCAGATAGGATACTGGAACCACAAATCGCTTCTTTTCGGTCTCCCCAACGTATACTGCCACGAAACCTTTTGGCACATCAAAAGATTTTGAAGATCGGCGGAAAATTTGCTTGGCAAGGCTTCCAGTTAAACGAATTGCCATGGTCTACTTGTTGATTTTGGTGTGTAGAAGAAAATGAGCAAGCACCTGAGAGGTTTGTTGCTCAAGGAAAAGATCTCAGTAGAGAATGTGAAGGTCTGAGTTGAGTTGGTCTGGTCTGATAGAAAGTATGTTTATATAGATGAAATGTTCTCTATGAAATCAAGAGTTAGTGGTCGAGAATCACATACTGGGGTTTGCTCAAGACAGAGATCATGAGTATCGCATGGTCCTGTCTTCCAACTACTCGGCAAATTTGGTGGATTGAGATAATTCGTATAAAACACAGTGTCCCACAACCACAGAGTTAGGCCATTGGAGGACCAGCTAAAGATTGGAAATGAACGGTTGAACGTCAATGCTGATATAAATGCAAAACAAAATGACCCGATGAGATTATGTATATGTTTGAGACAATTACATGTGCCATCTGAATTTTGTCCTGCTGGGATCAGGGACATGCTTGGGACACCTACTAAGGGCATGATTTTGAAAATGAAGGAAGAAAGAAATGTGCAAGAGACACAGCCTTCTTTGACAAAGTCACCTACCTAGCCTTTTCTCCTTCCGCAGTTCAAACATTGCATATAGATACGGTAACAGAAAAATAGTTCCTGATATTCCAAAAGTCTGGCTTGAAGGACCTGAAAGGATCTAGCCTGTTCAAAATTGCAGACTATAATTTCCAAAATATTTTCTCGACAACGAAGAATTTTTCTTGACCTAACATGGATTCAAAGTTGATTGTGATTTTCTATCAATGCACATCTATTTACCGTGACAACTGTAAACTGTAAAGGAACCAAGAAACTTGAAAATGCAGCCCTTTAGCTTTGCATTTTTGGATCGAATTTCAGTCTTGAATCGCCTCGCCTGAACGATGAGATGAAACTCTTGAGGATACAAATATGTACTTTGTCAGATGGAAAACTAACTTGATTGTTCACTAAGCTACAAAATTGATTTCTCTGACTTGTCTTTCATACCACTTAAAAGTTAAGCTGAACTTCTCTTCTCTCTAACAACTACCACATTATTTTGATTGAGTTCAATGTCTAAATTTCTGAACACTGACAATGCATTCATTACAGATTTTGTGGAGGATGAACGCTGAGAATACTAAGAACATAAAGCTATACTTATCTCCAATATAAGCATAGATTATCTACTTTCATCTCCCTAGTACATCAAGAAGGAAGAAAATCCCCTGTTACTGTTAATCATTCAGAACCAAATTAATGTTTGAGTCATGAATTTAATAAGAAATGATGAGAGACACTGACTCACGAGATCCATTTGGATTAAGCACACCATAATTTATGGCAATTCCAATGAATAAATTGCGGAGATTGTATAAAATTTCAATTTAATACCAGGAGGAAGCTAAAGGCATGTGCTGTAGGGCATTGAGTACGATGATAACTGTAGAAAACAATAATGTATACAGGCTGAATTTTTCATTAGTATTCTTCTCCTTGTAGGAGGAAATATATAGGCAGAGCTCTGAATAGGCAGTGCCCCAAATAGGCAGTGCTCTGAATAGGCAGAGCTCTGAACAGGTAACAATCCTATTCTAAGAAAGTGTATTAATTTTGTACACGATTTGATATGCCTCCTATAATTGATCAGATTCACATAATTACTGCCTATACAAGAATTGATCAGAACAGGCAATAATCAGATTACAAATTACTATTTGATCTACTTCCTATAATTAATCAGATCGCAGAATCTCAATTAATTGTCAACACTCCCCCTCAAGTTGGAGCATAGATATCCGTCATGCCCAACTTGGTAATTATTCGCTGAAATGCCGGTCCTGAAACGGCCTTGGTAAGAATATCAGCTAATTGATATGCTGACTGAACGAAGGGAAATTGTATGAGTTTCTGATCTAATTTTTCTTTGATGAAGTGACGATCAATTTCAACATGCTTGGTGCGGTCATGTTGAACAGGATTTTGCGCAATGGAAATGGCTGCCTTATTATCACAGTATAAAGTCATTGGATCCGTAAAGTGAACCCCTAATTCTGTCAGAACCCTCTGAATCCATAATAGTTCACATACTCCATGAGCCATACCTCGAAATTCTGCCTCCGCACTTGACCTGGCCACCACTTTTTGCTTCTTACTCCGCCATGTAACCAGATTTCCGTGGACAAAAGTAAAGTAGCCTGATGTAGATTTTCTGGTTGTTTGATCCCCTGCCCAATCAGCGTCGGTATATCCCTCAATGCTAGAGGCTCCATGTTTTGAGAATAATAAACCTTTACCTGGGGTACCCTTTAAGTATCGTAAAATTCTATTCACGGCATGCAAGTGATCTTCGCTGGGTGCATGCATAAATTGACTTACGACACTGACGGCATAGGCGATGTCCGGTCTTGTATGGGATAAATAAATCAATCGACCAACTAACCGTTGATAGCGACCCATGTCTGTTGGAATCTGATTAGGAAATATACCGAGCTTGTGGTTGATGTCCATAGGGGTTGATGCTGGTTTGCAAGCAAGCATGCCTGTCTCGGTTAGCAGGTCAAGCACATACTTGCGTTGTGACATAGAAATCCCGTGAGCTGATCTGGCAACTTCAATGCCTAAGAAGTATCTGAGTTCTCCAAGGCTTTTCATTTCGAATGCAGCAGCTAAATGTTCCTGTAAGAGCTGCATCTCCTCTGGATCATCCCCTGTTATCACCATGTCGTCCACATAAACAATAAGAGCTGTTACCTTCCCGTTTTGGTGCTTTATAAACAGAGTATGGTCTGCATTACTCTGTTTGTAATTGAATGCTGTCATGACAGATGAGAACCGTCCAAACCAAGCTCGGGGGGATTGTTTCAGCCCATATAGAGACTTCTTCAAACGACAGACTTGGCTCATAGTTGTAGAGCTGCATTTCACACCCGGTGGCAAGTCCATATACACTTCTTCTTCTAAGTCCCCATTGAGGAATGCGTTTTTAACATCAAACTGTTTCAAAGGCCACTCCCGATTGGCTGCTATGGATATGAGGATCCTGATTGTGTCAAGCTTGGCAACCGGTGCAAACGTCTCTTGATAATCTACGCCGTATTTTTGCGTGTACCCCTTTGCAACCAACCGAGCTTTAAACCTGTCAATGCTGCCATCGGTTTTAAGTTTCACAGTGAACACCCAACGACAGCCAATTGTTTTCTTTTCTTCGGGTAGGGAGACAAGTTCCCAAGTAGAGTTCCTTTGCAAAGCTTGCATTTCCTCATTCACTGCCGTGGCCCAAGCTGGATCAGTCAAAGCTTCCTGCACATTACTAGGGATGGATATATTGGATAATTGATTAATAGTGAGTGCATATGATTCAGACAACCTATGGTTAGAGACATAATTGTTGATTGGATATTGGATATTGACTCTATGATCGGGTTCATATTGTTTCTTTGGGACACCCTTGGTTGATCGTTGGGAACATCTAGGGGCTGCAGTAGGATGAATATCCTGGACGTAAGGGATATCTGAACAGCTAGGGGCTGAGGTAGGGTGAACATCCTGGACATAAGGGGAATCAGTAATGGCATTTGACTCATCAGATATGGGGTTTAGGATTACCTGGGTTGCACCATTCTGAGAAGATTCATTGGTTGCTGGTGTTAACAGTGGCAACTCTATATTTCGGGAGAACTCCTCAGCAATGCTTCTGCCCCGTGACTCCTCATCAGTGCTAGTTGTCCCAAGTTGTTCAATCATCTGTTCTACCTCAGCAAATTCAGTCCCGTCACTTTCTTGTGGTAGCTGTTTGGTACTGGATTGCTCCCCCCGGGAGGAAATTATGGAACCTTCCTTTGAATAAAAAGGCTCAGTCTCACGGAAGGAAACATCCAATGTGACGTGTAATTTTTGAGTGTGAGGATCATAGCATCTGTACCCTTTCTGGAAGTCTGAATAGCCAACAAAGACACATCGAGTGGCACACGGATCCAGTTTCGTTCGTAACACCTTTGGAATGTGAACATAAGCAGTACACCCAAACACTCTAGGCTCCAGGTTTGGAAGGTGCGGAGTGGACGATAACTGTTGCATTCGCTGTTGGGGTGTCTGAAAACCTATCACTCGAGAAGGTGTTCGATTGATCAAATACACAGCAGACTTTGCAGCTTCTCCCCAGTAGTACCGCGGCATGTGCATGCCAAAAAGAGAGGCACGAACCACTTCTAAAATTTGCCTGTTTTTCCGCTCGGCCAAACCGTTCTGTTGTGGAGTATAAGTACATGAAGTTTGATGCCGAATTCCATAGTGATGTAGATACGTTTGAACCGAAGTATCCAGAAATTCCATAGCATTATCAGTTTGCCAACAACGAATCTGCTTCTGATATTGAGTACCTACCATACGATGAAATTCCTGAAATGCTCTAAACACATCACTTTTCTTGTGTAGCAAAGATATCCAAATCATTCTAGTGCATTCATCGATAAAAGTAACAAAATAACGGGCTTTTGATACGGTAGGAATTTTTGCAGGACCCCATACATCCGAATGTATTACGGCAAAAGGTTCTGAACTTTTATTCAAACTCGGTAAATAAGTAATACGATGGCTTTTAGCCATTTCACAAATATTGCAATGAAACTCAGAATCATGAACTACGTTAAAAAGATGCGGTTGTAATTTTCTAAGATATCCAAATGAAAGATGTCCCAATCGTTGGTGCCATAACCATATTTTTGCTCGATCTGTATCTGAACTTCTAGTTTGATATGCTTGGCCGAATTTCTGTCCTCCAGTTTCTGTAAGTTCCAAATAATAGAGTTTGCCACGTTTAACACCATAACCAAGAATCTTCCGGGTCAGAATGTCCTGAAACACACAGAATAACGGCCAGAAGGTTACAGTACAGTTAAGAGCAGAAGTAATTTGGCCAACTGACAACAAATTATGTTCAAGAGATGGGACAACAAGAACTGAATTCAACGTGATTTGTTGAGTCAAGGTGATAGTGCCTTCCCCAACAGTAGGGGAGGTACTTCCGTTAGCTGTAGAAATAAAAGAATGTGTGGAAGATTTGAGAGATTGTAACTGACCAGTGTCTTTAACCATATGATCTGATGCACCTGTATCAATTATCCAATTATCATCTTTAGTAATTGCAGAAAACGAATTTGCCTTACCAGTATTGCTAGCATGAGCAACATTAACAGTAGGCGGCAGATTATTGGCAGCGGATAATTCATCAGCAGCAGCGGTATTTTGGAATTCAGCCGTGGTCATCATGGCTTTTCCAGCAAATTTCTTCCTTGGTTTCTTTGAGAAATCCCACCATTCAGGATACCCAATGATCTCATAACACCTCTGTTTTGAGTGTCCTGACTCACCACAATGTCCACAGACGAGGCCTGTGTATTTTCCAGTGGATGGATTATTTCGGTTCTTCATCATTCCAGGCGCTGGTCCTTGACGAGGTTGCTTTGTAAACATGGCAGAGTGCACGGAGTGCTCACCTGTTGCTCGATAGTTTCCCATGGTCTGCCTTTGTTGAAACTCCCTCCTTATGCATGCATATGTGCTCTCCAAGTCCAGCTTTGGATCCTTGCGTAGAATTTCGCCACGGACTTGCTCAAACTCAGAGTCAAGGCCGCTCAAAAATATGTGGACACGAAGGCGATGCATTGTTGAATGCAGCTGGACAACGCCTTCAACTGTCTCTCCTTGAGAGGCTGTTCTATGATCAATTTCCTGGAAAAGAGCCACCAGTTCATTGTAATAAATGGACACCGGTCTTCCCTCTTGTTTGATAGAGAAAGATTTCTGATTCAATTCAAACAACCGAGTTTCATCTGAGCCGTCATAGAAGGTCTTCGACACAGCCTCCCATATTTCTTTGGCTGTGGATAGGCGAATAAATCGCTGCATCAGTAACGGACTCATTGAATCAATAAGCCAACTTTTCACCTTTTGACTTTCGGTGATCCATGTTGCAAACGTAGGATCTTCAGGTTCAGGTTTCTTTGTTGCTCCAGTGAGGAATCCGGTTTTGTTACGAGCACCAATACGCATCTCCATTAGTTGAGACCATAATGGATAATTGTTTTCATCTAATATGATACTGGTAGGGAAAGAAGAATTGTCTTGGTGAATAATAATAGGTGATGTTTGGTTATTTTGTGGTGGGACGGAAACAATGGGGTTAAGGTTCGTCATGTCGTAGGGAATTCGTGTGGGTTTCGTGTTTAATTAGCTATTGCTCTGATACCATGTAGAAAACAATAATGTATACAGGCTGAATTTTTCATTAGTATTCTTCTCCTTGTAGGAGGAAATATATAGGCAGAGCTCTGAATAGGCAGTGCCCCAAATAGGCAGTGCTCTGAATAGGCAGAGCTCTGAACAGGTAACAATCCTATTCTAAGAAAGTGTATTAATTTTGTACACGATTTGATATGCCTCCTATAATTGATCAGATTCACATAATTACTGCCTATACAAGAATTGATCAGAACAGGCAATAATCAGATTACAAATTACTATTTGATCTACTTCCTATAATTAATCAGATCGCATAATCTCAATTAATTGTCAACAATAACACTGAAAATTTGGTAAGAAAAGCAACAGTTGCTGGTAAAATCTTTCTCATTCAGTGACAGGTAAAATCTTTCCCATTCAGTGAAAATTTGATATTACTTGAAAATATTTACATTTAATTGACAATTCCTGCCATACAAAATTGTTTTTCTGTGATTTGTTCTTATGATCTACCCAAGCTAGAAGTGACATCAAGGAAAGTCTCTTCGTCGCAAGGAATCGTTAAACCACCCATTGGATGATCAAAACCGAACTCCTCCTCAGCTTTACATAGCAAATCCTGAAACAAAGGCTGATTCAAATAGGAAACTGGAACCAGAAATCTCTTCTTGTCAGCTTCCCCAACATATACCGCAATGAAACCTTTCTGTACATCCAAAGACTTCGATGAAGATTGACGGGGGATTTTCTTGGCAAGAACACTAGGAAAACGAATTGCCATTGTTTCTTTTTTGATGTATCTCTAAAGTAAAACTTAGCAGCTTTGTTGTTCAAAGGAAAAGTAATCAGTGGAGAATGTGAAAAATTGGTTGGTTGTGAGCCAAGTATGTGGACATGTATATATAGGTGAAAATGGCATGTTCAAAATCCTCCCATTTATGGAGTTAGCGGCCAAGAGACGTTGGGATGGGGTCATTTTGACATAGCTCATGAAGGTATCACATGGTCCTGTCTTCCAACTAATCAACAAATACAAGGGACTTGGAAAATTCATATCCGTCATATTGGGTCTCTATGTTGGAAAACAACATATGCCCTACAACCACACAGACGAGTCTATGGAGGAGAAGCTAAAGATTGTGAAGGGACGGTTTGATATCAACATTGACATAAATTTCTCTGAAGTAATGCTTGGGTTAGGTACGTATACGGTTAAGACAGGATTAATAGTTTTCTCAACGTAAATGGCCATGTGACTAGAAACATGCTGCGACATCTAATGTGGCATGTACTGAGGCTGAATCAACAAGACATCTAGATGTAGACTAGGATCTAGCCATGGATTGTGTTTGTGCAAAGACAATAATCTAGAAGGTTAGTCGATCAGCTGAAATAACGTGTCGTGTAATCCAGAGAGAACTTGTTTTCAATTGATAAAAGTAGGTTCAAAACAATATATATATATATATATCTTCTTTATGGCAAAGGTTGTTTTCATTGAAAGAATGTGGAGTTGATTTTGTCTTTCAGGATAATTCATTATCTTCTTTAGAAGGAAGAGTATTATTCTATATGTTAGAGCCTGCTCCATTGAATGCCAGAGCTTTTGGTTGATTTTGTCTTTCAGGATAGTTCATTATCTTTTTAAAATGCAAGACCTTCTTGAGATGTCTGACACGTCTTAAAAAACAAAAAAAATCAGGGTTCAACAAATGCGGATGAGATTCAGGAACTTCACAGGGAGAAAGCTGTTGTTTGTAAAAGTGGATAGACGGCTGGACAAGCAAGAATTTCCTCGTGATTGTATACAGTGCAAAAGAAGAATCGCAAGGAATCCCATTATTAACTTCTCTTTTTATACGATTCAAACCGAACTTGATTTTGAAGAAGGAATGAAGGGTCTTTAATTTTCAGATTGATCTTTCGTACGGCTTGAAATTAAACCAGAACATTTTGAATTTTTCATCTTTGAACAGATACATGCATGTTAATCGAAAGCCTCAGACAAGATAATTAACTGAACAGGTGTCAAAATATTCTACTAGGAACAGGGTTAGTGTAAGACTGCAATTCAATTAGCTATTAGGAAGAAGTTTTTTCAAAAGAGTTGGGAAAGTAAGCTTGTAGGTTTTTTGAACTAGAAAAACAGAAACTAAAGAGAAAATTTGAGTGAAATTTCCTAGTCTTTCATTTCTGTAATACCACTTGCAGGATGCATAACTGATATATATATAGAGAAAGCTTGGATACTAGAGACTTCTACATATAGAAGTCAATACATAATCTGACAGACTTCCAGCTTTTACTTAGAAACTTGTTCAAAATCATATCTCTTGCAATCTCAGACCATACTCCATACATATCAGATTTCAAATCAGTTCAGGTCCCAAAATATCAGTACACATACTAAACATATATACTGCAGAGTATTTAGAAAAAGTTTCATTATCCTTGCAAGACTAAATAGATCATTAATTATTTGAGAGAGAATTGCAGAATAAGAGAGGGAAAACAACCACTTCGGTATAAAATATATTTCTCATTTCGCAAGAATTAGTAAAAAACAATTATTTACACCCAATCGGCAATTCCTGCCATGCAAAATTGTTCTGTGTGATCAGTTAAATTACCCCTTATAATCTACTCAAGCTAGAAGTTACATCAAGGAAAGTATCTTCCGCACAGGGAATAGTCAATCCACCCATTGGATGATCAAAACCAAACTCCTCTTCAGCTTTACTTAGCAAATCTTGAAATGAAGCCTGGTTCAAATATGATACTGGAACCACAAATCGTTTCTTCTCAGTTTCCCCAACGTAAACTGCTAGGAAACCTTTTGGAACATCTGAAGACTTCGAAGCTGCTTTATTGGCGCATGAAACAGGCCGACGGAGGCTTTGTTTAGCCAGAAACCCAAGCAAACGAATAGCCATTGTCACTTTAATGTTGATGTATCTAATTCAGAAGAAACTAATCAGCAGATTTTTGGTTGAAGGAATACGAGTAAAGAATGTGAAGACTTGTTTGGTTATGAGCCAAATATTTCGATGGTATATATATAGGTCATGATGAAACGGTATGTTCAAAATCCTCATGAATCTGAAGTTGATATATGGACAAGAAACAATTGGATGTGGTTTGCAATTTAGACATAGCTCATAAGATCATCACATGGTCCTGTCTTCTAACTGGTCAACAAATATAGGGGACTTCGGGAAATTCATGTCCATCATATTGGGTCAATATGTTGGAAAACATCATATGCTCTACCACCACACAGACAAGCCTTTGGAGGAGAAGTTAAAGATTGTGAGGGACAGTTGGATATCAATAATGCTGATATTATAGATGTAAATCTAAGGTAACTTGGACTAGGTACATGTCCAGGACAATCAGTAGATGCTCTCAACCTACTTGATTCTGCGATTAGAGACATCCTTGCGACAACTAATTAATTTGAGGCTTGTAATCAGATGGAGGCAGAATAGATAAATTAGATGTTAGATGTTACTGTAACATATCTCCCCTAGAACATAAATTTAAAGGACGAAAATGAACAATTGGCAATTGTCTAATGCCATTCTCTATAACAGAAGCTGAACAGCATTAGCAAACATTAAAAGATATAGCAATCCTTTAGACTACATACGAACTTCAAGTCCGTGTTTGAACACCTCGCACGTTATGCAGCTCACCAACTACGATAATTATCGTCATAACTTGTGTAGTGGATCATGGGATTGACCGAGTGCGACGGTGCAGCTGCCGCCCCTGGCTGCATCCCCCCATACGGGGGTAAGAACGGTGGCCTTGGCATATACATTGGTTGTGGAGGCACCGGTTGTCTTGGTCTTCCATACATCGATATTGGTCTATTGAAATGGCTTCCATTAAATGGTCTCGAGGATCCAAATTGATCCATAGGTAATTGGCTACCATAAAATGGCTGTGAGGATCCAAATTCATGCATAGCTAATTGGTTTCCATATATTGGCTTTGATGATCCAAATTCATTCATAGGTATCCTTGGAGCATGCCACTTATTGTCAGCATTAGCTTCTGCAACCAAAGATCTAGCCCTCGGTTTGTTTCCGAATATTATTTTACCAAGCCAACACCATTTACCCTTCTTGCTGTCTCTCGCGACGTACATGTTAGGGTTATCATGCAAAAACCTGTTGGCGGGTACTGCGCCGGGAACTGAATCACTCTTCCTATAATAATTTTTATTCAAATTAGTTTCATCCTTGTCGTGGCCACCACCACTCTCCATGGGTTCTTTCTGAAAGGAAAAAAGTTCTGCCTTTTTTCCCCACTCAGCGAACTTCTCTAGAATTACCCCAGGCTCAACACTGCCGGAAACGATCACCAAATCTTTTGCTGTGTCGATGGTGATGGAATTCACCCCTAGCAATTAGACACAATTTTTAAGAAGGAAACGCTTGCAAAAATATTATTACAAGGCACACAGAAAAATCCATGAAACTGTAAGAAAATAATAATATAAAAAACCTTTGATTTTCTGCAACTTTTCCTTGGCTCTCAGCGTACATCTTGAACAGCAACTTAAATGCACTTTCACGGTGAAAACCTGGAAAAAAAAAAAAAAACAAAAGGGCCAACCAAAAGAATAGATTTCATAAAAAAATTGTTAAAGTTAAAAGGATGAATTCATAAATTAAAGCAGGGATGGACCATTTATTTTTTACATGAAAACAGAAGAAGCAAAAGTGATATATATACAAATTAAATAGCTATGCAAGGAGCTAGAGAGAGGAATTACAGGGACAGCCATTGGAATTACTGTGGTGTTTTGGAAGATAAGAAGGCAGTTTCTTTTGAAGACAAAGTGATAACTTCAATAGAGAACTCGTTAGGTTTTATATTTATATACAGGATTAGGGTTTTGCTTGATCTTTACGTATAATTTCTAATTAATAGGGCAGTTAATTCGTTCAAAATCTAGTATCGGGTGTTCCCATAATTGAAAATTAAGTGCAATTAATTAATTCATAGAAATAAATTAAATCTTGTTAGATATCATGCACGCAACTTCTTTATTTTTTTTTCTTCTTTGAGAGAATGCATGTTGGCCTACATTCATGTATTTTGAGTACAGTAAGGAAATGAAGTTCATTCAATTATTATGAAAATTAAATCCATAATTTTTTTTCACTTCACAGAATTTTCACATAGAAAAACTCTATCCTAAATGAATCTTTTTTATACCATTTCCCTCCTGTTAAATCTTTTATTTCTTTTTCACCACCTTAACATGATTTGTTTTTACACATAGCCGCCTAATTAGGTGGGAGTAAGTGAGTAATTATTGTCTGAGTATTTAATGCTGAACCGATATTTTCTCTGAAAATAATTAAAGCACCTATTTTATATCAATAAAAAGAAGATTTTAATTTCTGTAATTAACAATATTTAGTCATGGATTCTGATTTTGCTAAATTACATAAAAGGAAATGAAATTATAATTAGACTCAAATGAACGGGAAGTTTCACATTGGGCTGGAATTTGTGTATCCTTGGCAGTGAGAGTACCCGATCCATGGGCCCCAGGAGGGCACGTAGTTAACCTGCGCACTAGTACAGACGTCAAACCTTGTTTTCCGAACCCATCTATATATGGAGACCATAGAGCCCAGCCATCCCAGAAAATGGAGCCTGGCAAGGTTAGACCCATTATGCCATCGTTGGAAGGACATGCTGCGAGATCTAATTGGAGGCAGAACATTTAGCCAAAAAAAAATTTACATAGAATTGGAAAATCCTGCCAACAAAAATTGTTTTTCTCTAATTATTAGATTAACATCCTCTCTTGTAGGTTAGAATCTACTCAAGCTAGAGGTGACATGAAGGAAAGTCTCTTCGTCGCAAGGAATCGTTAAACCACCCATTGGATGATCAAAGCCGAATTCCTCCTCAGCCTTACTCAGCAAATCTTGAAATGAAGGCTGGTTCAAATAGGAAACTGGAACCACAAATCTCTTCTTCTCGGTTTCTCCCACATAAACAGCTAGGAAACCTTTCGGTACATCCAAATACTTTGATGAAGCTTTATTTGCTGTCGAGAAAGACCTACGGAGACTTTGTTTAGCCAGACCAGGCAGACGAATAGCCATTATGTCTTTCTTGATTGTAGAACAGAAATTCTCAGGTTGAAGGGAGTAGTAGATCGGTAGAGAATGTGAAGGCTTGGCTGTGGGTACGAGCGATGGATATGGATACGTTTATATAGGTGGAATGGTACGTTAAAAATCCTGTAGAGTGTGGGATATGTGGCCAAGAAACATTTAGCAGAGGTCTGTTTACGACATAGCTCATAAATATATCACATGGGCCTGTCTTTCTACGATTCAACATATGTACGGGACTGAGAAAATTCTTATCTTCAAATGACGAAAAATCAACAATCTGCCCTATAACTATAGTGAAAAGCCAATAAAGGACCAGCTAAAGATTTGGAAAAGGACAGTTGGATATGAATGTTGGTATGGATGCAAAACTAAGCGACCCCATTGGATTTTGCATGAATAAGCATTCTCAGTAAAAAAGAAGGAAGGTATGTGAATTAAAGAGAGAGGAGAAGCTGAGCATTGAGTTTTTGATGTAGAAAGTTAAAGAGAGTAAGATCCAATTCGTGTTTGTAAGATATTTTTATGTTCTTCGTACTGGGAAATACAAGAAATACTTGTTTTTTTATTTTTTTAGTTTAACGTGGATGTTCGGGCCAGTTTGCACGCATCTCGACTAATCTTACAGGTCCTGAAGTTAACAATCATGTAAGCTTTTAGTGGTCATCATATGAGCAATCTAGAACTCGAATCTAAAATCATAAAGGGAACAAACCTTTTGATTTTAAATTCTTACCACTAAACCATACCTAGATGGTTCAAAAAATACTTGTTTGATTATGGTCTTTGTTGCTGCGCATTATGCCTGTAGTTAATAAACCTGGCATAACCAGGGTAAGTTGATGTTATAAACTTGCAATCTAGGATTGAGTTTTAATTTGAATAAAAAAAATTATTATCCTAATCATGTCATTGATTTGGATTGACTCAATAATTTACAAGTTAACTCGATAACTTAGTAATTTAAATTTCTTTTTTGAGTCACACTCAGATCAAGTCCGACAACAATGATTATGCCTTATAGAATTATGAGACAATCATAAAAGAGGACCCCACTTGAAATTCATGAATTGCAGAAAGAAGATCATTTCTGTGGATGAAATTAGAATGCAGGACAAGCTTCAGACATCTAGTTTGTTTTTGGTGGTAATGATGTGAAACACATCATGTACCTTGGCAATGACCATCATAGCAGAACGTGGTTTTTTAAGAAATTAGCCTCAACATCTATTGCTGTAAAAATTGTTACAGCTAGAGGAACAGATCAGTGATTACACTAAATATTGTACGTCTGACTCTAAATTTTCCTTACTTTGTTTTAACTATACAGGTATGAACACAAGTTCTTAAAAATCAAAGTAAATTTGACTTCTTTAGGCCTTTGTCTGTGATGAACTGATGCCTGACACCATAAACATGTTACTTTGTTGTTACTACAGCAACATATAAAAAGACTGCCGAAATCCAGTTTCAGATGAAGAGTTTTTTTTAAAAAAATTTTGGTTATGGGGGGGATGCAATTAAAGCAATGATCATTGAGTAGCGCATTTAACGAACGTGAGACAACACGACAGAAATTTGCAAGAGAACAATATAAAGCCATGAGAAAATTAAAGAACTCATAATTGATTAATGCATTCACTCTCAAATTTGAAATACAATTTGAGAAGACAGCAGTAGTACTGTGAACCATGTTCATTTCCCTTAAGGAAGAAAAAAGGTATCCGAGAAAAGGTCTGTAGTCTTAGGTCCTCAGTGTCTTATTTGCAAAAAATGTGCTTGAGTCAATCTACGCCATTATCTGCTTTCATGACTAACTTAAGCTAGAAATGACATCCATGAAAATCTCTTCTCTGCAAGGAATAGTGAGACCGCCCATTGGATGATCATATCCTAATTGTTCTTCAGCTTGGCTAAGCAAGTCTTGAAAAATATGTTGGTTCAAGTATGGTACTGGAATTACAAATCGCTTCTTTTGGATTTCTCCAAAAAATTGTATTCAAGCTGAAAGGCATTGTAGGAAAACACGAGCACGTCAGATTCATTTTTACAACAAAGTAAATGAAGATAAAGGAAATATGAAATTTAGTATTCCATCCATTATACGTTACATGTCAAGTCTGCAATGATAAAAGTCCTATTTCAACTCATTTTCTCCCTTGTGCTAATTGAATGGATCAACTTTCCAGACTAGATTTGTCCTCCCTTGACTCTCCATCTCCACTTTCCTTGTAGGGCCATGTCCAAGGCACTCTCACAGACTTGGTAATGAAACCAAAGAAAATTATCAGTTCTGACAACAAATTTGTCTGGCAATCCAGTTTTCTGGGGACCATTGTTGAATAGTTGTTGTAGATGCTCTACTTGTCAAGTGACCCATTTGGCCATTTATATCACAAACTACCAAACTGGATCGGCTTTTAGCCTTGTGTTCTTACACCTACCATATGCCAAGTAATCAGATTATGAAAGGATACAGGATTCTATTGTGTGCTCCTGCATATTAAAATTCATATTGTGGCTGATGAGACTAAGACAGAAGCTTTAAGTAAAGAACTTCCATGAGCAACTCAGAGCGCTGAAGAAGCATGGATCTTCTTATTGGGTCATTAATCGAACTAAGTGATCAAGCACTATAAAGTCAGACAAGCTATCCACACGATGCAGCCTCATAAATCAGATTGTAACCATAAGGAGATACTGCAGAAAATCAAGTTGTTAACTAAACGGATGGTGCCTACAAGCGTTCCTTCATCAACTATATCTTTTTACATCCATACAATTCATGCACTTCAAGGAAATGCAATGTCGTCGAAGAGTATTGCTCTTTTGAACAACATAACGTTTGAAGTGAGAAGAAAAAACATAACTGTAGCCTGTACGTAGGAAACCCTTCCAAGGCAAAGATCAAGAAAAAATATATATTCTTTTTTTTTATTATTAACGAAGTCAGAAAAGTTATAAGTGAAAGGCAAGACATCAAAAGGAAAATATTTCTGAATCTCATGAACAAAAAAGTTTCAGTAATGCTTTCCTTTTCGTTTATACAACAAGGTTGGATCCATGGTTTGTGGAGGAGACAAATATTTCTCCTTCTCCAGGACTAGAGTGAGTAAATTCTGTACATGATATTTGGAATGTATTCTACATCCTACAAAATTGTTTTCTCTAATCTATGTTAGTCCTTCAAGCTAGAGGTGAGATCGATAAAGATGTCTTCTCGACAAGGGATCGTAAGGCCACCCATTGGATGTTCGAATCCAAATTCTTCTTCAGCTTTACTTAGTAGGTCCTGAAATGAAGGTTGGTTCAAGTATGATACTGGAATCACAAATCTTTTCTTCTCTTCTTCTCCAACATATACTGCAATGTAGCCTTTTCGGACAACTTTAGCCGCAGATGATCGTCGAAGAATGTTTTGCTTAACTTGAAGAATACGGGGCAAGCGAATAGCCATCATTTTGTTTGGATGTGTGTTAGAACAATATGAAGATTATAAAGGTTTTAGCAAAGAGACAAGAGCTCTGATACTTAATGAGAATGTAAAGGCTGCAATTGTCTGTATATATAGATGAAGTAATAGGCAAGGAAAATCATTTTTTATGTGGATCAGTGGCGCAAAGGCATTTGGATGGGGTCTGATGGAAGACATGAACTTATGAGGGATCACATGGTATTGTTTTCTGACTCATCATCAAGATGAGATCCGAAAGCAAGTCCTTGATAATTAATGCTCGCAGTTTCTTGATTAAAACAGTTTGAAAAATTGCAGTGACATTTGGTTTTCCTACTGTGAAACATTTTCATTTTCCCGAGGAAGAAAAAATGGGATTAGCAGAAGCATGTATAACTATCTACTTGAACTGTGTTAGCCTCTCAACAAAAAAGAAAAAAAGAGAGGAAGAAATGGCTTCAATGAAAATGTCTTCTCTACAAGGAATTGTGAGATCTCCCATTGGATGATCATAATATCCAAATTCCTCTTCAGTTTGATTCAGGAAGTCTTGAAATATAGGCTGGTTCAAATATGATATTGGAAATTCAAATCGCTTCTTTTGGATTTCTCCAACATAAACTGATGGGCAGCCCTTTGGCACATTTGAAGCTGCTTAGCTTCTTGCAGATGAAGACTGCGGACGAATTTGTTTAGCACGTACACTGGCAGTCGAAAGAAAACCCATTATTTCATATCTAAGAAGACTTGTTAAGCAAAGGAACTTTTGATTCTAAAGGATGTGACGGCTTGAATTGCTCGTCAGCCTAATTTTAGGGATGTAAGGTTTACACGATACAAAGCGCTTAATGCAAGAAGCTGGTCGCCAAGAGGCCATTGAATGTCGAGTAGTCAAGAGATCAACTCATGAGTCATCACATGGTTTTGTCTCCAACCTAATTATCAAGCATGCAGGTAGGAGTACTGGCCACAATTCATTTCTGGGAAACGTTATGACCCCACTGCTTCTATGAACTAAATGGGTCTACTTCCATTCCAAGTTATTTAAGGAGGATGATCTGATTGTCCAATTGACAATATAAGCTTATATTTTCATTCTGTTCTTCATATCTGAGACTTTGCCTGTCATTTATTTTGTAATTTTAAGGCAAGATATCCATTGAATTTTTTCTATTTAGATTATCATATGTTTATCAAATTCAAAGATTTGAAGCTATAGTCCTTGCGTTATTTTCTTGGAAAAAAAAAAAAAACTAGAATCTAACTGCATGGAAAAGTGCTTAGCTGACATCCTCAATCCAAACTTCATACAAGCATGTCTAATTTCCTGCAATTAGTATAGAACCAGAAAGCGGTACCTAAGAACCTTTTCTATAGGTAAGAGAAAAACCACCAATAGCATAACTTGAGTAGCAACTGGAAGCTCTGAGAGTTACACTCGAATCATTTCCGACACAATAAATTCATATCAATGAAAAAACTTGGCTCTTCTTCCAAAAAATGAATAAACTTGGCTTGACAGATGACAGTTCACAATGAAGTTCACATGGCCTTGCCCTGCTGCCAGCACTGATGATTAGCCAACTCGATACATCATTGTACGGGGATGCTTTTACTTCGAGGAGGGATCACTAACAAAAACTAGTATGATAGATGATTGATCATTTTCAAGAGGTCCCCCTTTGAAATGTGCCAAACATGGCCTCATACGTTTCACAGGAGGATTGCCCAGAACTTACAGTCACCCAACGCAACTGGAGAGGACACAATGAAGTTCACATGGCCTTGCCCTACTGCCCTAAATGATGATTAGCCAACTCGATATATCATCGTACGGAGATGTTTTTACTTTGAGGAGGGATCACCAACAATATCTAGTCTGCTAAGTGAGTGATCATTTTCAAGAGGTCTCCATTTCTCATTTGTGTCAAAAGTGGCTTTCCACGTTCCATAGGAGGATTGCCTAGAATTTGCAGTCAGCCAATGGTATGGGTGTCAATTTGTCATCATTGAATGATTTGAAGTTAAATTTCCGCAGTATCTCTCTTCCATGAACATACGAGCTGAAATGCTTAACAGAACATAAGCATATCAGATTTATTTGTAATCAAGTACAACGAAGTTGATGAAGATAAACAAAATATGAAATTTATCCATCCATTATATTTGATCATGACATGCCAATTCTGAAATAAGAAAAGACTTATTTCATTTCACTTTCTCCCTTTTTGATAAATGATCAACTTTCCGGCCTATATTTGTCCTAACTCCTAGTTAAGTCTCCATCACCACTTGCCCCGTGGGAGTTAGGACTAACGTACTGGGAACTCTCATAGTAACGAAATTATAAAAGATTATCACTTGTGAAAACGAAGTTGAGTGGCAGCAATAATTTCAGGGGACCGTTGTTGAACAGTTGCTGCATATGCTCTTCTTGCTAAATGGCCCTTATCCATCAGTTGTTACTTAACTGGACCGGGTTTGGCCGAGTGCTCTGACACCTAGCATGTGCCGATTAATCAGATTAGGAAAGGATCAAGGCTTCTATTCTATGCTATTGCATATTAAAATTAAAGAATGGCTGAGACTACCAGAGAAGTCTACAGCTGAATCTGTGCCTTTGGCTGCAGTAATTGTCCCATTCTACGTTGATGCTTTCAATAATAGATGATGAGAAAAGTAAATAGTAACAGACACCAGAACCAGTTCTTTAAAAAAAAAATATATAAAGTTCCACCATTTAAGTCTATCATCTTACAGAACAAGCCTCTTGAAGTTCCCAAGAAGCTGTGTTCCCTACTTAAAAGAGCATTCATTACCATTCAAGTGCAATGTGCGACGTGTAATGTGGATAGACAACATTTTAATTAGCAGGCGATGACAGTGCTTTGGTGTTCTGTCTCGTGTAATCAGACGTAAGATTGGCTAGTTTAGGCTTTCGTCTGTCATGAACTGCTTCACTAATAGCAGAATGATGTTTGCTTAGTTCAGTCCACTTACAAGACAATCTCTAGAACAACCAGCATATAGGACAGGAAAGGGCTACCACAAAATAAAATCCTGCTACTGAAGATTTTTTTTTTTTTTTTGAGGAATATAATTCAAACAAAATGCAGTAATTCATGCAAAAGAAAATTAACAAGAGAACAATAGAATATGATGGAAAACTTTCATTGATTAGTTCTAGCAATTTCCTAATTGAAATACAATCTGACCAAACGGCAATAGCATCCAGTTTTGCTATACCATGAAACAAGTTCATTCCCTTGAGGAAGAAAAAACTATAAAGAAACAAGGGTCTGTACATGAAACGCATTAATGTCATCATTACAAAACCGTGTCAGAGTTTTTCTATGCCCTTATCAGCTTTCATGACTGATTTAAGGAAGAAATGACTAGATGAAAAATGTCTTCTCTGCATGGGATTGTGAGACCGCCCATGGGATGATGATATCCGAATTCTTCTTCAGCTTGACGTAGCAAGTATTGAAATAGTGGTTGGTTCAGGTATGATACTGGAATTATGAATCTCTTCTTATGGATTTCTCCAACATAGACTGCAAGGCAACCCTTTGGCACGTTTGAAGCTAGTTGGCTTGCTGCAGATGGAGATAGCTGAAGAATTTGCTTAGCACGTGTAATAGCAGACAAACGGAAACCCATTATTTGTTATGAATGAGAAGGAAATAGTACTTGAGAGAGATGCTGAACAATTTTTATTCTGAAGAACGTGAAGACTTTTGTTGCTTGCGAACCTAAATGCGTGTGTATTTATAAAGATGCATGGGTATATTGCTAGAGATCCCCTGTTGCATGTAGCCAGTGGTGCAGAGGCCCTTGCAAGGTCTAGTCAAGAAATTAGCTCATGAGCCATCACATGGTGTTGTCTTCTACCTAATCATCAAGAATACAGGTCTGACTGGCCACTGTTCATTTCTGTGAAACATCATGACCCCACTGCTTCTACGAACTACTAGGTCTGCTTCAATTTGAAGTTATTCAAAGAGGATAAATTAAAACTAGCAAATCCAAATCACAAAATAAACGGATATCTTCTAGTTTTTTCTGTGCATCAGGACAAGCTTTAAGCATGAAATTCTGTGTGTTAAAAACATGTCCTGTACATGAATTTTTGATTCAGATATGGATCTTTTTCATCAAATTCAAATCAATACAATGCCTCGAAACATTTTCTTGGGAAAAATAAATAAATACTGGAGTCGAATTTAAGGGAATTGAGCTGACATCCTCAGTTTAAAGTCTATACCTGCATGCCAGATCTCTCTGCAATAAGTGGTATAGAACCTGAGAGTGGTAGCAAAGAACCTCAATCCACAGGTAATGAGAAAAGGTACAGGTATCATATAGCAAAGAACCTCAATCCACAGGTAATGAGAAAAGGTACAGGTATCATAGCTCGTAGGGGAATTGGAAACACAGAGACTTTAACTCAGCATTATGACATCCTGATTTTCACGAGTTCAATAATTGAACTTTCCGGAAAGACCACCATGAATGAAGCTCACATGGTCATGCCCTACTGCCAGTTCTCACCACTAGCCACATTAATACATCATCATACGAAGATGCTTTTTCTTCAAGAAGGTACCAGGAACAGTATCTAGTATGATAGATGAGAAATCATATTCAAGAGGTTCTTTCTACCAAGATATTGTCACCATTACAGACCTGCGGGTACATGCGTAGTACAGAAGACAGTCAGCAAAGAAAGACATTTCTCAAAAACAACTTCAACAGCTGTGATGGCACGAGTGTCTATTAGGTATTATCGATAGATTATAACGTTCAGCAGCATTTCTCTCTCCAAGAAGAAAAAATTGGTGAGCCAAGCTATGTAGACGATAAGGTTGAGTTTGAAACAAAGTCAGCAACATAGAGCCTTGGCTGCCAACAAGCAAATATGCAGGGGAAGATTATGGAAGATAGTGTAACTTGATGTGTTAATCATTATCTAGTAATTTTAAAGTACTATAATTTAGCTATTATGTTATACTACAACTATATAAAAACTATCCATGTATCTGACGTTGAGAGATAATAAAATATAGCATCTTCAACGCAATTATTGTTTGCCATATGGTATCAGAGCTATAAAAAAAAGCTAACGTCTTAGCATGGCTACCTCTTCTTCCTCTCCCATGCCAAATATTACTTCTATCAAACTGACAGATGATAACTACCCTCTTCAGAAGGCAAAATTAGTGCCTTATTTTCGTGGACAAGAATTATATGGATATCTTGACGGAAAAATTCCGAATCCCTTACCATTTTTTACTACTATACATCCCGATACTAGAGAACTCACTCAAATTCCTGCTTATTCTCTTTGGGTACGACATGAAAATATTATTCTGAGCACTCTTACATCTTCTATAACTGAAGGTGTTCTCACTCAAGTGATTTCTTACACCAACTCTCACGTTGTTTGACAAGCTCTTGCCGTTCATTTCTTTTCTCAATCTAAAGCTCGTATCATGCACATTCATATCCTATGTTCTTGCTGGCCTAGGACACAATTATGATAGCTTCGTGTCCTCCATTTATGCACCAACAGATCAGGTCACTCTCGAGGAAGTTTATTCCTTGTTAATAGTAACAGAGGCTCGCCTAGCATGTCATTATCTGTCTACGCCAATCCCTGAATATTTTATTAAATAGTCGCTATAACCATTGTTTAGAAAACCGTGTTTTTTAATTTTAAATACTTTTCTCTCTCTTGTATTATTTTTCAAAAACTTTTATCTGTATGATGTATAAGTAATCACTTTCAGGCCCTTTTCCCCTTTGTACTAAATATAGCCTTCTACGGTCTACACTATATAGAATATTAAGCTGTCTGTTACCGACACAGACCTACAGGCTGCAGGTACATTCCTAGCAGTGCTTGCTGTCAACTTACAATAGTACAAAGGTAAATCTGTGTTCAGTGAAACGTTGGAAGATAGAGCTCCTCAGAATCTCTTTCATGAACGAAAACTTGGTGGGTGAAGCTGACAAGTATAGGAGCTAAAATGCTTAGCAGAGCATAATTAAGCATATCAGATTTATTTGTAATTGAGTACCACAAATTACATGAAGCCGAAACAAATATGAAAAATTCCTAAAACACATGCAACATGTCAACTCTGCAATGAAAAAGATCTAATTCAAATGGCATATCTGTAGAAACACTTTCCACCTTCCGCTAATTCGGTGCACCAACTTTCGTTACTATGCAGCTTGTCCTGCTCTTGGTCTCCATTGCCACTTGCAACAAAGGAGTAAAGGACAACCGTACAGGGGGGGCACATACGGAATGAAGTCATTGAAATCATCAGTTGTGACAGCGGATTTGAGTGGAAATTGATAATTTTCATGAGGGACCATTGTCGAAGGGCTTTCGGTGCTCACCCTACCCTAATGACCCGCGTGTATCGGATGTTACTGGACCAGTTAGCCTAGAGGTCACTGTTTTTTGGCGTGAGCTGTCATTGAAAGATTATAGGATGAAGCTGTCAAGAGATTATAAGAACAATAGAGAGATCCTAGGAATCCCCTGATTTTAAGAGTCAAACATTATTTTTGCTTCTAATTGAGAGATCTTTGTGTATTAATAGATTAGCAATCGTTGTGAAGAAACACACAGAAATAAGAAATAAGAGATATATTTTCAAATACTGTCAGCTTTTACATCTAGCATGTGCCAAAATTGACAAAAAATAATCCATTTGCGTAAAGATCAAGGCTTCTCTTCTTCCGCATGAATTCAACTCATGATTTGGCTGAAGCAATTAACTACAGCAATTCCGCTAAGGCAAAGGGTCCAGACTTTAATGCTTTCAATGATAAATTAATTTACTAATTTTCAGCAAGATTTGTGTGTTTTGATCAGGAATGACAAGCATCATCAACAAATAAATAATGAGATAAGTAAACTGTAGCAAACATTACAACCTGTTATGCACCAAAAATATGGTTGAAGCAGCACCAAGGAGATTCCAGCTTGTCATGACCAGTCTACTTGTACAAGACAAGCACCTTGAAATACAAATGAAGCTCACGACTTGTCCCCATGACAACCAACCTCTTTAAGCCACTGGTGAGCTGTCTCTAAAAAGATGCTAGGACTGTACTTACTACTCCTGTTTGCGGCACCACTTGTTTTTCATTAAATTTTGATTTTTTTTGTGTGTTTATAAATAGTTTTGATATGATAATATTTAAAATAAATTTTAAAAAATAAAAAAAATTGGTGAGTATAATTGCTTAAGAAGAAGATATCTTGATTATTTTGTGTGGTCGAGAAACAGAATTCATGCAAAGATAAATAAACAAATTGTAATAGAACAAGATATGATTTTTTTTTTTTAAAAAAAATCATGATTAATGCTTGTCATTTCCAAATTGAAAGGTTGGCAAAACTTTAATAACATAGTTCTCCAAAACTGTGAAACGATATTCATTTCCCTGGGGAAGAAAAAAAGCATCAACAATAGTCTGTACATGGTACTGATAAATGTCCTCTTCAATGTGTTCTCACAGAGGAAAAAAAAACTGTGTTAAAATTGATCTGTGCCATTGTCTGCTTTTTCACGACCGATTTAAGCAAGAAATGACGTCAAGGAAAATGTCTTCTCTGCAAGGAATCGATCGTGAGACCACCCATTGGATGAGCATATCCGAATTCTTCTTCAGCTTGAATTAACAAGTCTTGAAATGTAGGCTGGTTCAAGTCTGATATCGGAGTTACAAATCGCTTCTTTTGGATTTCTCCAACATAAACTGTGAGGCAGACCTTTGAAACATTTGAAGCTGCTTGGCTTGCTGCTGATGCAGAAAGCTGAAGAACTTGCTTGGCAGGCACAATTGCAGACAAGCGAAAACCCATTATTTGGTATGAATGAAAAAGAACCAAAAATCTCAAAAGATTTGGTGAGCAAGATGGTTATCAAGATGTGAAGACTTGTGTTCCTTGTCAGCCTAAATATACATGTATTTATAGATGTGAGGGCATTGTATTGCTAGAGGTCTTCAATGCAAGTCGCCAGCGGTGATTAAACCCTTCGGTACTGAAGTGTTGTCAAGAGATTAGCTCATTAGCCATCACATTGTTGTCTTCAATCCATTAATCAAGATCACAGGTCTGACCGATCACATATGCATTTCTGTGAAACGTTATGCGCCACTGCTTCTAGGTACAGCAGAGGTTCATTTAGATTTGAACTTGTAATACTACCGGCGGCGAAACGCTGGTAACAAGCTAGTCCGTCTATAATATTAATATAGCCTGTCCTATGAATTCTTCTTTTCATACTGGCTTATGTTTTGTCAAATTGAAGGGTTTCTGGGCTTTAAATATTTTCTTGGACGAAAATAACTATATTTAAAATTAAATTCAAAGGAATTGATCTGTTTCCTCAATTGAAAGTCCACCCAAGCGTGTCGATCTCACTGCCTTTAGTGCTACAGACCAGAGAGCAGTAGCCAGGAACCCTACACACAGTTACACTCTAGTCAAATTTGACACTAGTTTTCGTATCACAGATCTTTGCTGCACCAGCCAGCTAAATTTGCAGTATTATTCCGATATGTTAAAAATAAAAAATATTATTTTAATATATTTTTAAATAAAAATATTTTTAAAATATATAATCTGTAACACACTTCACAAACACGCTTACATGATCATGCCCTACCACCAGTCGTTCCAGTCCCATCATCATCAGCCACTTTGTACGGGGATGCCCTTTACTTTACGGAAGGATCGCGAACAGTCTCCAGTAGGGTAGATGAAAATCATTTTCAGAAGCCCGTCCTTTCCCGTCAGGACTGCTATATATTGGCACAGACCTGGCTCATGCCTGTTACTGGCAGACTGCAGTAGTCAGCCTAAAATGCCCGGCAGGACATAAGCATCTGCATGTCAGATTTATTTTGAGAAATTACAAACTGCATAAAAGCTAAAACAAACAAGAAAATTAGTTCTCAGTGATAAATCCTTTGTATGAAATTTCGATTCTGCAATTAAAAGAAATCTATTTGAATTGTCATATCTAGAGAAAAATAAGATCTTCCGCGTTTATGTAATTCAATGCGTCAACTTTCTGGACCAGCCATGTCCTCCTCTTTAGTCTCCATCGCCACTTTCCCTGTAGAGCCATCGTACAAAGGGCTTTTAGTGTGAAACGATTGGGAATTACCAGTTGACAACAGATTGAGTGGTTGAGACAAGAAGCTATCGTATAGAAATATCAGTTCATGTGAACGACGCATCATGAACTGATATTTCCATACGCAACCAGTGAGTGGTTGCGTGTTCGCTGAGTGGCCACTAGTTTTATATTCTGAAAGCGATATACTGGTGTTGATCTTCAAAAATCAAATTACGAGAAAGAGCATATTTATTTGTGAGTTGAAAAATACAAGTCACAGTAGAATTCTAATCCGACAACATTATTTTCTGATTTTTCATTTTGGGATATTAATTTATTAATTTCTGTTAGTGAATTGCTAATACGAAGGAGAACTAGAGCCTAGTTGAGTCTAATTTCCAAAACCTAGCTGGTTGGGTGTAACCCTATCCTAGCTGCGAGTAAGCGTTAGCAAGTGTATTTGGTTAAAATTTCACCCTCTGGTTAAATTAATTTAATTTTGGTATATAAGGTCCAAGTCCCATTATTAACTTCACGAGGGGAGCATCTGTTAAATATCTGCATGAGTTCATGTTTTCTTAGTGCTAATTAACTAATGTAAAATCACTCAATTAGCTAGTCTTGTCCCAAGCAACAAAATTACTCAATTAGAATGAAAAAGTTTCATAACCCTAACCCTAATAGGACTTCTAATCGAACTCAGAATCCGTTCTAATTGGGTCTGTCACTAAAAAATTTGCTATTGTGGACCCTCTTGCTACTAGAACTTATATATTAATTTGAAGCTAATTTTTAGAGTGGCTTGGGCAAGATTTATCTTAATCCTAAACCCTGTTTTGTGTATATATATTTTCTCTCGTAGAATGAAATTATGAGTGTTCCCATTAATATTAGAGTTTATATTAAAAATTATTAAGGTTTAAATTTTTTTATTAGCATAAAACACAGATCATCACATTAAATATATAACACCATATTACTGGTTAGAATTCTATTTTATATTTTCAATAACATTTTTCTCCAGTTACAAAAAAATAAATGAATGAATTGGCTGCAGTTCTGAAAGATGTTCAGAAGGAGGGATCGACAGCAAATCATCAATCAAGCGCACATATTTATAGCTTATCAGAAAAGGAATAGAAATGCAAATTAATTAATTCGTCAATGGTTTAAGTTAATTTACACCATCGATTTTTCCTACAAATCTACGAGCTACAACAAATCAGATCATGGAAGACTTGCTCACTGCATGGGATGGTGAGACCTCCCATGGGATGGTTAAAGCCATACTCTTCTTCAACATGTCTAAGCAACTTCTGAAATGAAGGGTTCTTCAAGTAGGAGATGGGAACAACACATCTCTTTTGAGTTTCTCCAACATACACAACAAAATGGCCTCTTGGCACATTACTGCTTTCTTCTGAAGACAAAAGAATACACCTCACAACCTGCTTAGCATTGAACAAACGGATACCCATGATGGTCAGAGAGGTAATCAAAAATCTCTGATGGAAAGAGATGAACGCGGAGCTAAAGAATCTGAAAGTGTATAAGAGATGCTATAAGTTGCACTGAATTGGCTTATCGACGTATGGCTTAGGGGTTTATATATAGGGCAAAATCTCACAATATAGCTGGCTAGTCAGTCACTCAATAGATTAATAATTGTTGAAGATCATACTGTTGCAGTGGGAGCAGTACTTTGAGGACATGTCCGTGGTGAAAACACGGTTTAATTACGCGTCGGAAATGATGAATTTTCGATGGATATTTCATGTATACATAACGTACGTTAGGTTGCCATGGCCTACCACGTTGGAAAAGAAAGAAACAATGGTGGGCTAGCTGAAATTATTAAGGTTATGTTTATGGTCTCCTAGCAGTACAATGTATAGCAAGCAGAGCACTTGGGAGGAAAGACAAGCCACTGAGGGCTATAGCTAAGATTTCTTTTTACCAAATGATTTGTCTCTATATATTATTGCATGATCATTTGATAAAGTTATTTCCAATCGAATCATGGATCTTATTCTCCTAGCAGAATGGTAGATATTACGGTATTCTTCCTTAATGATTTCGTTCTATCAAATCATTCATATTCTTTTAGCAAATGGACATGTCACCATACTACATGTTTCTTAAAAGTTTTCGATTATATGAAACACACAGAGCTAGTTCAACCAGTATCATGTTTGTTAATAACGACTTACCAGACACAAGAGCGGACACATGAGGGGAGAGTTTGTTGTGATCACATGAACCTTTTGAAAGGGTGATAGGTAGAATGGTAGCATATCAAACTAGCCGGTCGAGCATATAAATAAGTATACATTATTGCTCTTAATAATTTCCTGACCCAGTTGACTCGAACCTTAAACATAGTAATTAGAGAAAGTGGCTTGAATTAAGACTTCAGAAAATGCATTTAGTGTCAGGTACATGGTCGTCGTAATGGATATTTAACATTATCCACAATTCTCCACCTTCTATAAAACCTTATATGTTCTTGTTTCTATTCGATGTTGAATTAAATTACGCGTTCTCGGTCTTAAACTTATTCTTGTATTTATGTTTCTATATATGAATATTGGATTTAGTTTCCGAACGAAATGATTTCGCAGACAGATCCTACATGTATGTAAGCAGGAATTCCTCGATTGGAACACTTTTTAACACGCCTTCTTCCTAAAAAAATATAAAATTGAAGGCACACCAAATGCCATGTTATCCTAAATAACTAGTTCATTTCGAGGATTCAATCCACTCAATATTTCTTTCGCAGAAAGCACTTGATTACTTGACAAACCATCGAGTCAAAGTGGCCCATTAATCAGTAATTAGACCAGGAGATATTTAGAGCACTGGAAATATTTGTGCGCTTCGATCTTCCACACCAATCTGACTGGCAGAAATACAAATTTGATCCTAAATGGGAAACCATTCAATTTGAGTTCATGCATATATGGTTAGGTACCTGGGAGCATTGCACAACAATATTCGTGGCAGGTGGGCTGGCTCCTCCGACATTTCGGACAAGTTACGCGATAAGAACCTGCAATACCATGTATATTGAGCCTTCTTGTCATTTTCTCTCTACGTGAAAGTCAAGGAAATAACCACCACTACTCCATGTCCATGCATCCATCCTCCTATGTCACAGCTAGCTTTGTTTTATCTCCCGGTTTTTCAGGACGCCCATTTGTTCTCACCTGATCTGGACAAGAACGATATTCATAGATAAACGAGTAAAATAGCATCCCTACCAACGAGATTTTTTGTCTTTAGTAGGGCATGGTGTCACTAGAAACAAACAAAACAAACCATGTGAAACTTCAACTAGTCCTTCTCTTCCTAGTATCTTGGTTTTAAATTTTAATACTATGCTTAATATTCCTTTAAAAAGAGATTTGTTGTTCCAATATCATACTTGAACCATCCTTTGTTCAAGACTTGCTAAGCTGAGGAAGAATTTGGATTCGATCATCAATGGATGGTCTCACAATACCTTGCAGTGAAGACTGAAGAGTACTTCAATATTAACCTCACTTTATTTCTTGGAGGTACTTCATAAATTTGAACCCACAAATCACTTGATTTTTCTTGGTTCATTCATCGTTCTTACCCGGCATAAGTTTATAAACAATTTGAGACGACAAGTCTGTCTCTTGATCAATCTTGTTTTTGCTAATTACTGCTTTGCATTTCAGTTCTACAGAGGTATTCTGTAATTTGTACATCCACTCTGTCATAAAACTTTCTTAATTAGCTCCAACTATAGTGGTTTAGCTTCGTTAATCGCAATAGTTGATTGCTCCATTCCAGCTTTTATGCATGCGGTCACATCACTTACAGAACCATCATTAAAAAGAGAGAGAGAGACAGAGAGAAAGAAACACGAATACAAATATAAACTGGACTTTTTCAAGCTTGCGATGATCATTCATATATCTAATTTTTTTGGCAAAAGAAATTAGTTTACTTTGAATTTGGCCTTTTAGATGACCAGTAATCGGTGAAGACACTGTTGCAGGACATGAAGTAGGAGCATGCGCCATTGAAAGGATCTGCATATGGATAAGATCTACCTAGACATCTCTTTCAAACTTACAAATGCTGGCCCACATGAAATTATGAACAATCCGTTGTGGCCTGCTCACACAATTGAACTTTTGTTTTGACACCAATGGGTCATTTTCCTCTTGCAGGATGAAAAAGGATGCTCGTTTTTCTATTAATGCCTGAAATTTTTATTTGTCCATGTACTTTCCGGTTTAAGAATATATTTTTCATCAAATAAAAAAACTTTTCTATTAGTATAAATATTATATTCCAGGATACTAAGATTTTGCCAAATTTTATTTAAATATGTTTTTTTTTCCCCAGACAAAGAGTGTTCGAGAACGGGGATAAATTTTTGTTTTTGAAAATTTTAAATTTTTTTTTTAAATTAATTATTTATTTTATATTTAAAATTTTTTTTATACATTGATCTTAAAATTAATTTTTTAAAAATAAAAATATATTTTAAAAAATAACCACAGGCATCTACGACATCACCTCTCTCGCAAGTATTGCCGCATTAAAATATTTCTCACAAAAGTCTTAGCATCGAATATTTAGCATTAAGGAGTCGAGACCATCTTGGGTTATTGCAGGGGAGCTCGGGCCTAAGGATGGACTAGTTGGGCCAATGGCCCAGATGGCCCTTGTTATTATCAAGGAGGAAAAATAAAATCACATGTAACCACCATATAAGAAAAAATTAGCAAATCCGCGTATATTTAAATCAGTAATATGCATATATATGAAATAAATAATTAAATAAAAACATAAAAAATAAATTTTTAGTACTGAGTATATCTGAATTAGTAAAATTACAATAAGATTAAAATACTAAATTATTTTTATAAGAACTTGAGATTATTTTTATAAGAATTAGTCTTCACTCTTCTTTATTGTACATTTTTTTATGATCAATCTCTTGATGACCATTTAATTTAATTCTAGATTATAATTAAAAAAAAAAAGAGTAAGAATTTATTATCAGTCTGTCCTTTAAGAGAATTATTGCCGAGTCCATAAAATATTAAGTTGTGGTTAATTTGGTTTATTCATTTCTGCGCGCAAAACAGCTGAAACAACCTTTAAAAATGTTGTCCAATCAGAAAATAAAAAATAAATATATTATCTATACAAAGGAGGGTTAAATGATGAGAAAAGGAGTCCTAAAATAGATGATTCTTGCTCCTAAAGAAATATATGAACAAGGTGGGGAATTCAGTCATTTTATACATAACTAATACCTAAAAATAATTCAAAATATAAGCATGGCTCTAGCTAGCTAGCTCGTCATCAACCATTCAAGTGCGAAGAGAGAACATTAATGAACTCATCTTCGGCACATGGAATGGTAAGACCACCCATTTGATGATCAAAACCAAACACTTCTTCAGCTTGACCTAACAAGATCTGAAACAATGGATGCTTCAAGTAAGAAACTGGGATCACAAATCGCTTCCTTTCCTTCTCTTCCTCCCCGACATAAATTGCAAAATGGCCTCTCGGCACGTCTAGCCTTGCTGATCTCTTATGCGAGAGTTGATGATGATTCAGTGTAGACGTTCTTCGAATTTTATTTTTAACTTGAAGGAACATCTCCTTCAATCGATTGGTGCCCATGTTGATCTTGTTCCACCAGTCAGGAAATGTTGGTGGGGTGAAAAACAAAATTAGCTCAGTGTAGTTTTTCAATGTTAGAGCTGTTCAGTGACCTTTATAGGTTTGAGAAACATTACAAAATGTTAAACAAAAAAATTTAAATAGAGAAAAAAAAAAAGAAGCAATTATCGATGTTGCCACGGTGTAGCAACTAGTACATGGATGATTTTAAAATACCACGAGGATAACTTGGATATGTAGGGTCCATTGATAATATATATATATATATATATATATATATATATATAGAATACAACCCACTGTTTTCTTTAAGACAAAAATATTTCCATGGCATTTTATATAATTTGGGCATGTTCTTGTTGTCAGTGTGATCAGTCTCTCTATCCATGTGCTTATGAATGATTGCCTCAGAAAACAGGCACAAACGTGCAGCTTCAATTTGCTTCATATCGGCATTGATTGAACAACCTCACCAGAGAAATATACTTCTTTATTTTAATATCTTCTTCCCCGAAGTTATCTCAAGTGATTCATCCCAATTCTTTGGTGACCTACGTGTAGAGCTACCATTGCATCATTGATAGGAAATCAAACTTTTTCGAGGGCATATTTCAATGGAAATATCATCATTACCGATGATCAAGTGTTCTGCCTTCAACTCAGACTACTTCAGTGTATAGACCTCGAAGTTGTTGCCCAAACTGACGTGCAGCTTCCTACAATATTATTTCGAGGAATAAATTTTTCACAAATATGAGTCATTGATCTAGTCGTAATTAAGAATTTGGTTTTAAAACATAAAAATTTATGGAAAATACCTTAATTATTAAAAATTAATATTTTATATGTTTTATTTTAAATATTGTTACTGACCAAAACACTTAATAACTGTTATAAATAAATTCAAAATACAACTTATATTATTTATAATATATTTCCTCAATATATATATATACTCATTATTTTCTGAATTCATTGCTGTTCGATCAATAAAATATTGCTATCAAGTTAAAAATTTATTTTAATTTAAAAACTTAAACTAATATTTTAAAATATAATTTATATATTATTATTTTCAATTATATTTCTTATTTTGTAACTGTTTTATATTTTAGCAGGTGGGATAGTTACGTGAATTAAAACTGCTTTTAAGTTACTAATCGAGTTGTAATTAAGGATTTGTAATTAAGTACTTTCTAAGAGTTTGAATTTAAACCTTGGACCCAAAACAATATATCTCAGAAATATTGTCAGCTTTGTAAACTAAATATGTAGTCCCTGTAATTTGTTAACCATCATGGCCTTGAGTTCCATTCCATTCTATCCCGAGAATGCACGTTGGATTGGTCTTCAAGAAAAACCACGCAATGGCTTTTTGTATTAAAAATAAACTATAGAAATTATATAACTGAGTAATTTTAAAAGGCACTATAAATGCTTGTTATTTTTAAACAAAAGAAAAAAATCATAATCAACACTTTAAATGTTCATGAAATTTGGCAGATGTATATAATTTTCAACATGAAGTTTGAAAACAATTCTTTTTGTAATAAAATTCAATTATAGTGTTCAATTTAAATTTAATTAATAAATCAGTTGAATTTATATTTTTAAAAGATATATAATTCAATTCATTTTATTTTTTTATATTACCTTCATCACATTTATTTTATTTCTTCAAAAGTCTCCATAAAAAAAGATAGATGAGTATTTTAGTATTTTGGAAAAGCTAGTTTTAAAATTAATTTCTTCCGTTTAATATAGTAAATCAGAAGGTTGACATCTAATTTATTTTTATATTATTTTTAAACATGAAATTATATTTAAAATTCAATTCTTGACATTAAAAATGATTAAAAGCATGAAATTTCATTAAATTTTTGAATTGAATTCAATTAAAAGGTAACAAGTACACTATAAAAGATCTTGAGATGTTGGCTCTACCAATAAACAAGTATGTTTCTTTACTCTAATATACACATGACATCATCATATTAATTACTTACATGAAGTTACTGAGAACCTAGTTACTTCAAGTTAATATAAAAAAGCTCAATTTCTTTTTCTTGTTTCCCAGCACTCGTATCAGGAATTAAATTATCAGGATATAAACTACTCCACAAATTCCTGTACAAGAGCTGAGGAAAAGCATGTGAATCTCTTGAGATCTTATCATAACACTATTCATTAGCCAATCTTTTTTGACAACTTGAAAATGTTGCCCTAGCAAGGCTTACCAGTGTACGGCCCCCTGTTTTATAAAGCATCCAATATATATAAGCAATTTGATATATAGCCTTCAGCAAAGCCATGTGAGCCTTTGTTGCAATGGGTCCTCCTATAATACCCAAAATAGCAAAACAGCCAAAAAGCTGCGAGTCTCCACTGGAAAAGTATGGCAGTTCACTCTTCAAAAAACCTATAAAATACAGACTCAAAACGAGCCTTCCAACTCCACAAGACCTGCACAACTTTCACCACAGAAATCGATTTCAAATCATTCTCTCGGATTCCTCACTGATCAAGCTTAAAATCAAGCATGGGTATCCGTTTACCATCCATGATTATCAGTGTCAAACATGTAATCAAAGGGAAGTCTCTTCATGGTAGAAATCAGCCTGATGTACCCAAAGGACATGTAGCTGTTTATGTTGGAGAAATGCAAAAGAGGAGGTTTGTGGTGCCAATTTCATACTTGAGTCATCCTTCGTTTCAAGATTTGCTTAACCGAGCTGAGGAAGAGTTTGGCTTCAATCCTCCAATGGGAGGTCTTACGATTCCATGCAGAGAAGATGCCTTCATCAAGCTTGCCTCTAGATTGCAAGCCTCATCATGAATTCAAAAGGAAGAAGAGAGCTGCAATCTTTTCCAATTTTGTCTTTGTTTATGTATTTATTTTTCTAGTAGAATAGTTGTATTGATTTGTGTAGAGAAGTATTTAAGGGATGTCTTCGATAATTCTCCATTTTTGTGAATTATTATTTTTTTATCTTAATTATTGTTAAAATCTACAGGGAGGACTCTTATTTAAGCAACACTTTAAGTCCCTAGAAAGGTTTTTTTTTTTTTTTAAAAAATAAATTTTAGAAAAGTGAATTATTTTTAAATATTTGGTAGTATTATAAAAAATAAATTGAAAAAATATTTTTCAGTATTTGACTATATTATAAAAAATAAATTGAAAAATAACTTATTAATTTTTAATTTTTTTCAAGTTTAATAAAAGAATGAGAATAAAATTGAAATAAAAAAATCTAATTTTTTAAATGGTCTCAATAAAATAAATAAAAATTAAAATAATAGAGATCAAATTTAACAGATAAAAAAGTTGATAAATAAATAAAATTTAAAAAAAATATAATTTTATAAATTATTTTAAATAAAATAAATAGTAATTAAAAGAATAAAAATCAAATCTAATAGATAAAAAAATTTTAATAAAAAAAATAAGAACTAAATTTGATATAATCAATAATAATATGATATTTTTAATTTTTTTATAATTTTTAGAAAGTGTTTTTCAATTAAAATAAAATACAAATATTTTTTTGAAAATTAAATTAATTTTTTTTTAATTAAAACATATATTTTATTGGTAAATTTTTTTATTAACAAACAATCACACAAAAATTTTAAAAGTAGTTTTTTAAAAACTACGGCCTAAGGAAATAACAGCAGAATTTCACGCGAAAAAAAGTGCACTGTGTAACCAATGATGAAGATTACGGGCGGCTATTTAAACGACGAATTGGACAACACACAGGTGATAAATCCTCAATAGAGTAATTATTAACAGTGATAAATTATTAATGATTACATTAAGAGGCACGGCTATTTGTATAAAAATGATCAATGACAACACACACGTTATAAATCCTGATCAATAGGGGAAGTATAAACCCACAAGAAATAATTTTTTAATGATATTAAATTATAATATAATAAAAAATATTTTTATTTTTGTTACAGCAGATCAGTTTTTTTTTCCTATTAAATTTGCTCTTTTTTTAATCATATATTTAGCTTTTATTATTAATTTTATTATCTTTCTAATATTTTCTCAATGATTAAAAACAAAAGAAAAAAACCATGTGAATATTTGATGAAGGGGCCTACCAGTAGCCAATCTTTTCTGAATATGTTGCCTCGACTTGATGGTGTACGGCTGTTTCTTTTAATGCATTTGATATGAAGTCATCAGCCTTGAGCTAAGCCATGTGAACCCTTCTCGCCATGGGTCCTCCCCCTGAGAAAAGAAACAGCCGAGTCTGCTGAGCATGCAATCCCATCTCCCTCTTTACTGGAAAAGTATTTGATGGGAAACTTGGTGCCAAACTCAACGCGCAAAATTTAGTTATTAAAGATCAAATTCAAAGCGTAACTCAATACTTTCTACCTTACTCGATTACTATATATATATATATATAAAACTTTTCACCTTCTCAGCCGAGCTATCCAGTTTCGGGTGGCTACCGCTGGTTTTTTTTTTTATGGATAAAATGTTTTGGCCAATGGATGGGGCCGGACCACCATATTGCGGAGGTGGATGAGGTTTATGGAGAGTGTTTCAGTCAATTTCTTGAGCAAGGCAGATGAATCGTTCGTCGAGTTGTGTCCCATGGTAACTCAAGAACCAAGCTGCTTTTCAAGAAGGACGTAATCGCTTGAAGTTGCCCGGCCCATTTTTCATTTGCGTTCCCTCATCGGTGCCTCAATCATACAGATATTTAAATTGAGATGTCATCATTGGCATATTCAAGACCACTCGAAAAGGTGGGCGATTTCTGGACTTAAATAGTAGAGACCATTGATGAGTGGCTCTTTGCCTTCGAGAACAAGAATCATAGTGGTATTGGATGCATGTCCATAAATATACCAGTGTACAGCTGCCTGTTTTGAAGAATTAATAGTGAGTGACGCCAGGCTTGGACCAAGATGCGTGTCTCGATTAGGTCTCCAGGAATCAAGTGGTATCTGTGGATAAATAAGAAAGAGAAACTCAAAAGACGCTGTCGAGCTTATCCTTGCAAATTCAGGCACCCATTTCTCATCTCTATAAATACAGCTACCTCATTTGACCCTTCCAACTCCCAAGGTACTTCACTTTCAAATTCTCCCCTTCACTACCAGAACCATTTCTATTCAAATCATACATTTCCTGACATGGGTATCCTTAGTTTTCCTTCTGTGGCTCGTAATGCCAAGAGAATCCTCAAACATCAGTCTCTTCTGAGTAGAAATCACTCAAATCTTCCGAAAGGGCACGTTGCAGTGTACGTTGGAGAATTCCAAACGAAGCGGTTTGTGGTCCCAATTTCATATATTAATCATCCTTCTTTCCTAGCCTTGCTTAATCGATCTGAGGAAGAATTTGGCTTCAATCATCCAATGGGCGGTCTTACAATTCCTTGCAAAGAAGATGCCTTCATTGATCTCACTTCTCGGTTACACGACTCGTGAACAAAACCAAGAATGAAACGAAGAAGTTCCCGACAGTTTTGATAGGGCATTCTTTTCTTAATTAGTTCATTTTCTTGGACAGCAGAATCTTAATAGAAACTGGCTCCTGCATGGGTTTTTTTGTCTATCTATTTTTCGGTTTTATCATTGAAATGATGCACGTATTATTAATTGGTTTTCATATTTCTTATAATTTCTCTGGTTAAATAATAATAATTAAAAACATATATGAACTCTTGGCTTCTCAAAAGTCTCTTGATGAATGACAGGCTAGATGTAGACTTTCGTATTGCAGTAGCTAGTTAGGGGATGCTGAAATTATTAGCTGCTTCATTATTCAATGGACCAGACCAATTAAAACAACGGCAATTCCTTATTTTATGAACGTTAGTGTGGAGATATGAGTTAGGGTTAGGGTTTGTGATTTTGACAGCTCCATTCAAAATTTTATCGGCGAGATCGAGAGGGAAGTGTTATTATTTCGAGAAACGATGATGGAGGTATACCGACATTTGGATATTGTTGCTTACGTGGAATTATGGCAATGAATTTTTTCAACGGGCTTTAATCTTTTTATTTTGGGCCCACTTTTCAAGTTTTATAGTCTGAGGAGCTTCCGGTTTTTGTGCATATTCTGGTAAATGTTATATTTTTAAAGTATATTTTTATTAGAAATATATTAAAATAATATATTTTTTATTTTAAAAAATTATTTTTAACATATTATATTAAAATAATTAAAAAAATGCTAAAAAAATTAAATTTTTAATAAACAATATTTTTATCTCAATAAGATAAACAATATTTTTATCTCAATAAGGCACTTTGTATTTAATTATGGACTAGTTAAAAAAAAAGGTTTTGAAACAACATCATTGAAGTCTATAGTAAGCAAATTGTTCTTCTCTCCCTATTCTTTGATCTAATCCAAGTGAAGTGTTTATTAGTGTTTTTTTCTTCTTATTTATTATACAGTTTGTAGTTCATTTAGTTCAAATTTTGTAGTTAATATATTTGATCATATTTAATATCCTATATAAATTTAATACTGCAAAATTTAATAACATTTATGTATATTGACATATGTATTGATTTAATTCAGCTTTCTTGTAAGAAAATCAAGCTTCGGCACAGAACATAATAATTATAGCAATCGACGATGACGATGATGTTATAGACTTCTAGTATAATGATAATCGAAAAAATGAGGTGGTAATAAGATAATAACATGAAGGTGGAAAATGAGCATGATATGATAACGGTGATGGCAGTGCATCTACATTTAAAATAAAAAATAATATTTATAAAATTCAAATTATCGTATATATAGAATATAATTCCTTTTAATTTTTTATAATTAGAATTCCTTTTATTTCAAAACATGAAAAAATAAAAACCTGCAACAGCATGGAAATTACCCTTTTGGGCCTAATTTTCAAGCAAACCAGCCCATGGCAAAGTCTAGCTACGAAATCTCGAAACTTTGTGCCGTGTTCATTTAACAATCTCCCAAGCCGTGGCTAACTACTGTAAATCTAAATTCAAACTAAAGAAATGGTTTATACCCAGCTGGATTAGGATTGGTTTTGCTTGATAACAACAGGATTATAGGTCAACTGAGATGAGATTACTAAGATTTTACTGAGTTAATGTTAAAATTAATTTAAATTAAAATCTGATTGGAACTGTCATCTGTATTGTTGGTTTAACAAGTTACTTAGTTAAGCCATGTCGTGTTAGATAACTATAACCAAAACTACTTCTATCACTACAACTTCTCTATAACCTTCCTTTTCCTGTTAATTCCTCGACTTCGATCATTAAACAAGGTAACATACAATTCAATCTTTTGTCATACGCTAATGTTCACTTCTTATTTTTGGCTACATTTTCTTTTTAGAAAGTTCCTAAAAAAATCTTAACTTGGAACATTCCATGTTAAAATAATTTTTTGTTTCATTACCTGTACAAGAAGCAGAAGAAGAAGCAGCAGCAGCATGATGAATTGCCTTATGGATCTTATGAGATTATGAGTACATTAGTGGATCATATGCTTTAGGATGATAGAATAGCGATGGTCACATAAAAACTATATTGTATATAAAACAAGCAAAAAGAATTGTATTAGACAAACTTCATTTAAAGTTTTTGTTTTTTGTTTTTTTTTTTGCTAATCAAATAATTTTCCTGTGGCTGTTGCATTATTTTTGTTTTTGGCCTGCATTAATATTTTAGGTCTTTATGAGTTTTTAAGTTTTTGGTCGAACCCATGATGTGTTTTTAATTTTTGGGCATTGGCATTCAAGGAATGAAGTTTTCTATGTTCTTGATCAAGAAAAAGGAAAAGGAGTTATTGTATTGTACTTTATGTGCAACGCAACTTCGACCATTATTCTGTCTTTCGATTTTTTTTAATGGTGGCGCGGTATTTCTTCTGTTTATCTACTGATTTTATTTATATTTTTTTCATGCTTTGGATTTCAGATTGGATTGTGTGACAAAGTCGATATGATTGCGTGGTCAGCAAACAGGATGATTGGAACATTTCTATGATTTTTGGTTATGCCTACCCGGCTTATGGGTGTTTTAAAGTAGCGGAGAAGAGAAGGACAGACATTGAGTAACTCCTGTTTCGAAGCCGGTACTGGTATCCATTTTCACACTTCATTGGAAAAATTCTAATGTTTTTAAGAAATTAATTACAGTTCTGATATGGTTCCTGCAAATTTCTGTAGGATTTTAGTTGCAATGCTTGCAGTTCGTGAGAGAGTAGGAGTCATCTAATCTCTTGGTATGATATCTTGAAACTTAGCTTACGGTTTTTTGTAATAAGTTTCATGCTGTTCTGTTATGTCTATGATTTTGTTTTTGGTCTTTCCTGTCTTGGAAGGCTAACTGTGTACAGTGAAGCAAAGCTGGCACTCTTTATATATCTTTGGCATCCGAAAACAAAAGTATGTATAGTCATCCTAAATCTGTAAAGCAGCATCATCCGGTCGGTTATCTATCTTTTTATTAGTTATCCCGATCGACTGGCTTCTTGTTTTGACTGCTTCATGGCACGTAATATGTTTGTGACAGTTTTTTCCGGCTTTCTGTGTCAAAACACGAGACCGATATTGATTGTAATTTTTTGGAGTTGAGGTGAAGGCTGAGAAGATTGCCCTTATTTATTGGCAAAAGGCTGCAGCTTGTGGACAGGCTATTTTTTTTTTTTTTTTTTTTAATTTTGCAGTATGTTTCTTCTCAATCAGTATCACTGCCTCATTCTGATTAGGTAACCTTAAGCAAGTTTAATGAGATTGATGATTTTGTGATTCTGTAACCTTTCTTCTAGTATAGCCTTGATTCTGCCTGCGTAGTTTTCTTCATTCTGGTCTGATATGAAAGCAGAACAATTCCTTCGTCTAAATCATTATTATTTTCAGCTATTTTTGTCCCAGCCTTTTGAATCCATGATTCTAGTACTGCAATGTTTAAAGCCACGCAAATTGATTCCAATAAGTCAATTCTTTTCCTGCAGCAAGAAGAGCCAAATGCTAAAAATGGAGAGCCTGATCGTGCATCAGGTTCAAGGGGAGAGTACACGAAAAAGCAGCCCAAAGAACCTGAAAAAGTTAAGTTCATTTAGTAGGTGATTCTTTGTCCCAGCACTCACATGAGCACGTGAGTTGGAAGAAACGCCAAGTCAACCAATCCCATCATCCTTTGAGAATGGAGATTCAGATGCTCCCCAGCAAGAAGTCGTTTCAAAGAAATCTGTCCAGCTAAAACATGGAAGATGGAAACCTTTCCAGAGCCCACAAAAACAATCAAATTCCTAGTTTCTAACCTACATGTAAATGCCCGGTTCTAAGCTGAGCAAACTGTTGGTAGCATCATCTCTTCCCATTGCATAAATTATAGACACAAACATTAAATGTTCATGGTAGATAGGAAAATGCATGGAGAAATGCAGACCAAGTTAAGTTTGAGGTGAGCATGGCAGCATCGGTTGTTGCTGAATGCCTTGGCAGGAAACTTGCAATTACATGACTAATGTAAGAAATTAAGACCATGGCAACTTCTAATTTCAGCACAAGATATATCAGTAAGATTGCAAATTCCTTGCGCGTGTTCTGATTTTAGTTAAAATCTATGATAAAATAAGGCAGTGGATTTTCTTGCAACTTAGATTAATTTAACCCCTCGCTCAGGTCTACTGCATCCAGGGCAGTGTTTTGGACTTGTTAAATGGCTATGCATTGCAATTGCGAACACATGTAATAAACACTCAGGGCTCGGTGCTTTACGCCAGCTATCTTGTGATCAATTGTATGCCTCACTAACCAGCTAACTCCGCACAAATTTTATACCAGTGCTGTTAGAATTGTCCTCTGACGAGCCATGCAACGGAGGTCACTGTCTGCTCCCATCCGGACATATCAGTGCAACCGAAAGTCCAAAGTTAAAAGGCCAGGGAATCAACATGGTCCTGGTGTTGATTCTAGCTAGACATAACATTCCCTGTTGTTCAACTTGTCCTGAATTAAGAAATGAGAGTGCCAGAGAAATGGACAATAACTATGTCTCGATTCAAGACCCATTATCTTGAGCATGAGGGCCGGCATCTAGCTGTAGCATCGATATTATAGCGACCACTGGTATAATCTCGGCAACCATTGAGCAATGTGTATGCCCATTATCTCATTCTATCCTGGCAGATAAATTTAGGCACGGCCGCACAAGGCTAAACACAGCTGATCAGACGCCAAATCTCAAAATGTTAAACCACATGATTAGTTGATTATGGCTATGTTTGGGGCTATTTCGATTACTTTACAGACTTCAATTAATGCCAAACTGGAGAGGTTGGTTTATACTCCCTAACTCCCTCCTCATTAAGGCCAAGTTTGATCAGTTTGGCATTTAAGTCTCTGAAGTCTTAACAAGAATTTCACAGCCCATTATTACGTACGGTTCAAATTTCAAAACCATTGAAAAAAATCCCCATAGATTGATTAAAACCTCGGTATGAATATCCCGGTTTGCCTCACCATGTTGACCTAGAAGATATCATATTCAAAACTAATATCAAGAGGAAAAAATAAACAAAACATAATAATTTTAATTAAAAAAAAATTGATTCGATGGTTTAAGGGTGTAACTAGTAATCGGGTCTCACAACTATAAAACATAGAAAGTTTATCTTAACATGGATAGAATATCAGGTTAGGTAAAAATTAAGGAAAAAAAAAAAAAAAACAAAGACGCGGAGCCGATTCGGCTGACAAGTCCACGTCTATCAAGGACGGGCCAGCCAAAGTGTAATAAAGGACAGTGAGAGGCAAAGACTTGTAGGTGTTTGGTCGGCCTGCTATCTAACCTTTTATTTTAGAGGCTCCCTAACCGCCCCACGTGTCCTATCCACACAAAGGATTAGTGGTCACCAGCCACCCTCTTGATTTAAGGGCCTGCTCAGTTCTCTCTCCAAATGTGTTTAAGCCTACTGATTATGCTTAAGGGGATTTAGTTAACGTTAATTAGAAGAGACTTGTCATGTTCCTCGCACCCAAGTTTCTCTTAAAAAAATTATTAAGTGAGATCATAGAGCTCAATTATGTTTTTTCTTTTTCAATTTAATCCCTTGCTTCTGTTTGTATATTCTAAAAAGAAATATACGTCCATATATATTTTTAAGTTCTTATATTTAAAGAAATAAAATTAGTAATAAATGTTAATATTTTAACAACTTCTAGCATCCTCCTACCTTTAAGCTTTCTTAATTCTTTCTTTGGCCGACGTCGTACACTAGAAAATGCTTCTTGAAAAGGAAAAGGAAACGTGCCGTAAATGAGCCACACTCTCGCAAAGCAGAAACGCCACTCTGATGATCCCATTCTCTCACATATTTAAAAGCTAAGGTCCTAAAGAAGCAGAGAAAGCAGCAAAGGGAGACGAGACTCACCTAGAGCAGGCCTTCACTTTAGCTCGTGTGTGATTCACGAGATACACACACAAAAACAAAGCCAAAGAACTCACAGGAAAGGAAGAAAAGAAAGGGAAAAGGTTGAGAGAATTGATGGAGAAGAGTAAGGGTAGCAGTAGCGGTAGCACAAGCACAGAAAAGATAAAGACAAGTGGGGGAAATGGACAGGTTTTAGACGGTTCAGATATAATGGAGTTGGTTGGGAATGAAGAGGTGTTTAGCAGTTTTGTGGATCATAAGTTCCAAGAGCTCGATAGGGATAGAGATGGTAAGCTCTCTTTGAAAGAACTTGAACCTGCCGTTGCTGATATTGGCGCTGCCCTAGGCTTGCCTGCTCAGGGTTCATCTCCTGATTCTGATCATATCTACGCCGAGGTTAGTAATATTTCATCGCTCTCTCTACTTTGATTCCTTGTTTTCGTCCTTTTCCCCCTCTCTTCAACGAGGTCTCGTTCTTTGAATATAGACACAAATTAATCAATCATAGGTTTTTTTTTTCCTTTTTTTATTAATCAAATTAAGGACACAATTAATCCTAGCTGCCACAATCTAGGTGCATTAACATGGTTCAAGAATCAATCTAGATATACCCTAAAAAAAAAAAAAACATAAACGTTTTCACTGCGCTTTGAAAACCTAACTCTACCTTGAGTTTTATAGCCTTTTGCTGGCTATAAAATTAAGTCATTCATTTAATTTATTTTCTCTTTAAAATATCTCAAATTTAAATTTATATATGTGTATATAAAGAAATATTCTAGAAATAATCAGTATTTTGTATTTTGCTAGCTTGAAGCCAATGTAGGTGATGGGTGTGTTACGTATGATTTGACTTTACATCCCCCCATTACGTCTTAAGTTGTATTTTTAATTGCACTAGAACTCCTTTAACTTCAACAATAACCTAATAATGTCTCGTTGCTTTCATCATTCTTTCGTAAGTTTTAATTAAGTTAATTGCTCCCGAACTTTTTCCGGATTCGTTGTTTATAACATTGATGATCTAATAAACTTTCAAGTTTTAGCAGCGAAATCACTAAATTCTCCATCTTTAGCTTCCCTCGAGAAACACCTAAACTGTTTTTCAGTTTAGTCGGCGTTGTGGGCTAGCTTTTCAGTTCGCCTTTAGTACTTTTCCCACTTGACTTCTATCTTTCTTTTCCCTTTTCTTTTTGTCATTACATGTTGGAGAGGAATCTGCAGACGAATGTTGTGCAAACTACATGAACATTTTCCTTTCTTTAGTGTGTATTAGATTGATTTCTGTGAGTAATAAAAGATGATTTGTTAGCTCAATGATTTCATAAATTTGAGGGTAATTAAGTAAAACAAAACTTATTAGGGTTGGTGTATGTAATATTATTAATTAGAACTTAAAAAATTATATACAAGGAAATTTCTTTGCTTGATTGAAGGGGAAAAAAACAGTGCAAATACCCCGTGAAAAAATCGAGAGTTTAAATACTGTCAATTGAAAAAAAAAAAAGATACTTATAATGTGTGTTTGTTATATATTGTAGTGCGGAATAATTTTTACATGAAAACACTATAGAATATTTTTTTATATTTTACATTAGTGCATTAAAATTATTAAAAATATATTAATTTAATATTTATTTAAAATAAAATATATTTTTTAAAAACATTCAAAACCAGAAATTACCGTACTCCAACCAAGTTCTTAGCTAATTGACGAATTTAGAAATACATATTTTCATTTTTTTTTAGTTTTTTATATGTGACCGAGTATGATTTTTCTGTTTGTCGGCCTACTTAGATTTAAAAAGGCAGTGCTTTAGTGTGGACATGACCAAAAATAGGAATGTATAACCAACTGCTCCTAGCATCGTAATTAATTTGTGGAACCATCAGCTCCATTGATGAAATTATGAATGCAGGCTCCATATCATATTTTAACCTGTGATTGAGTGCATGATAAACGTGGGAGCAGTAAAATATCATCTCATGCCCCCAAGAACATGTAGAATTGTCTAGCTAGGACCCCCACCACAATAAATTGTGATTTGTCTCTTTCTAAGAATCCAAAAGGGTTTGAGAAGTTAGGAGTAGGGAAAAACTTGTAATAATGTTGCATCACATATCATGCTTGTTACAGCTAGCAATTTCTTCATAAAACTATAAAACTCTTGTAGTAATAATAATTATTATTATTATTAATTCATCTCTCTTTCTCTCTATCCATAGTTTTATCAAAAAAAAAAAAAAACAAAACATGCATGTTATTGTAGGTTCTAAATGAATTCACACATGGCAAGCAAGAGAGAGTGAGCAAGACTGAGTTCAAAGAAGTTCTATCAGATTTTCTTCTAGGCATGGCTTCTGGTTTGAAGCGAGACCCCATAGTGATCCTCCGTATTGATGGAGAAGACCTCTTAGAGTTCATCAATGGACCAGATTATGAAGCAGAAATGGTGCTCTTGTTTTCACAGTTAGAATCACCTGATGGATCTCTCCATGACCACATTGTCAAAGTTTTGGAACAACTTACAGTAGATCAAGGGATGCCCCCGTCTTCAGATTCTTGGGTAAGTAATGGAATTTTATACCATGAAATTAATTCAATGTTGTAACATTAGTTAATATGGGGTTGCAGTACAAATTTTCGGAGTTATTTTCTCATGTTCGTAGGTAATGAGCAACATTGTGGAACCAGCTTTACAATCTTGTACTGGTCAAGATCATGACAAGCCGCTTTCTCAAGAGACATTCCTGGCGGAGTTCAAGAAAGTGGCGGAGACTGTAGCTCAACATCTCAAAGAGCAGCCTGTGATTGTTGCACACTGTGAAAACACCTTTGATGGAAGTGGAATTAGGAGACTCTTATCCAACAAATTTGAATTAGACAAGGTTTGGATCTTACTACATAACCTCTCTCTTTTTCCATGATCATACTAATCAGCATTAATTTCATATTTTATTGAGAAAGATTATCATAATTACTATTTAAGTTCTACAATTCATTATGAGCTTGGCAGACACTAAACACAGCAACGGAGAATGCCCCAAAGGATCGCAATGGGAAAATATCTAAGGAGTATTTGCGTGTGGCACTAGATGCGGTCGCTCCGTCGGCTGGCCTGCCTCCAATCGGTGCGATCCAAGAGGTAGCAAAAAGCCAGCCATTAATAATTCACAATTAAGCTTTGCTACTCTGGTCTGAAATAGGATTAAAATGTCAATTACTTTTGAACTTCAATGTTTCAGATGGACGAGGTTATAGGCGAAGTGTTTAAGATGATGAATGCAGATGATGGGAAACTGGTTAAAGAGGATGAGTTTAAGAAGACGTTGACTGAAATCATGGGAAGCACAATGTTGCAGTTAGAGAGCAACCCCGTCTCCATTTCTTCAAATTCTGTTGTCCATGAGCCCCTCGCTTCCTCCACTACACTTTTGCAGCCATCTTCCTAGTTACAAAAATCGAATCACAAATTCTAAGTTCTTGTTTTAAGCATATCGAGGAAAATATATTTATAGTAAAAATAAAATAAAAAGTCGAATAAATGTTTGTTTAATTAGGGCTAAGTCGATCAGTAGTTCGGTTCTTGTGCTAGCCTCTTGAGTGTGCAGATATAATAGAATAGAGGGTCAAGGCGTCGAGCAATATTTCAACGATAATCCTTCCCTACTTGGTGCTCTTTGTTCTAATTCCTTGATATACTAATCTATCTTGCTAATCCTTTATATTGGTAGGGTGTTATGATCCAAGTCATATACAGTTTTAAGTGTAAATTTATGTTGATTTTAAGCAATCTAGTGGTTTATAACATGTCCACTGCAAACTATATATATATATATATATATAGCACTTTGAAGCCATGCAAGCAGTTAGTTAAGCCTGATCAATGATTTGTATGATCAGTTAAGGACGACGACTCTACATCTTGATGATGATCATATTATTACAATTCCATTCAGATACAAACATAGACAGAACTTAATTTCCCAAACTGAACATAACCATCCTCTTCCATATCCTTATTCTATTCTAATGTGTGGGAAAGCTGAGGTGGGATTAGCTTTGTGTAGAGAGCAAAAACCACAGAAGCAATACCAGGCCCAACCCAGAATACCCAATGACCATCCCAAAGATGGCCCCCTCTAACAATTGCTGGCCCTAAACACCTTGCTGGGTTCAGCCCAGCCCCAGTATAGCCTTTCGTTGCCGTGACAGTGGTTGAAATGTAAACAAGAAGACCCAAGACTACTCCGATGATGATAAAAACACTAACTCGGCCTATGCCCTTGGCTTGGCGATGATCGAAGGCCATCCACACCGAGGCAAAAAGAAACACAAACCCACAAATTATCTCCAGCCAAAGGGCCTGGCTTGTCTCCAAGCCTATCACAGTACTCTGCCCATCTGGCCCTGGAGCAACGACGGTGAGGGTGCAGCCACCAAGTGAAAAGGTTTGTTGAATTTCGCTGTTTACCACAGCTTTTAGCGCCAGTGCACCAAAAATGCCACCAACACATTGAGCCAAAACATAGATGATAGCTTTTGACAGAGAAACAAGGCCAGTTAGCAAGGCAGCGAAGGTTACAAGAGGATTGATGTGGCCACCAGAAATGGGAAAGGTAGCTATTATGAGAATTGTGATAATGATGGCAGCAAGAATTGATAATACGAGGTTTGGTGTTTTTGTCTCGATCTGAATAGTTGAAATAACGATGGTGTCCAATGTAAAAACAAGAACAGCTGTGCCTATGAGCTCTGCCACCGATGCTCTCCATACCTGAGCAGACACAACCCTGCATGGTAAATAAATTTGCTGGCCTACAAACGTAACATGTTGCCTATACATATCAACAACAAAGTCTCGATGCCTACTTATGTTGTGCTTCTAAAATCAACAATAATAGTGGCTGGTTTCAAGGTTGTGAACGACAATTTAAGTACTTATTACCGTCAAAGAAACAAGGTCTTCCAAGCCCAATATCTCGCTCAATATAGTGGATTTTTGCTTCTTCATCCCCTTCTCGTTCTTAACTACCTCTGCCCTGCAAAATTATATGGACAAAAAAAGGCTTATAATTAAATATTATAGTTAGTTTCTAGCAACACTACATCATGATCTTATAAATTAGAAAGGAGAAAAGCATGATATGTCATAGAAGTAATAATAATAAAGTTTTGGTACGTTGGTGTAGTGGCAAAACGTTGTATTTTATTAGCCCTAAAGAGGTTTTCTTCATCACCCTCAGTATATCCAGCCATCTTTTCCTTCTGTCTATAGCCAGAAACGTAACCTTGTTAATCAAGGCGACAAGGGATTTTAAATAATTTATTCTATCACTTGATTTCAAGTTTCATTTCAATTTGCTGCTGATTGGTTTGGTGTCATTCCAGATGACCAGTAATTAATTTTGATAAAGTCACAGTTGCTTTCACCTCGTCACATCTAAATTAAGATCCATTATGCCATTACAACTTCCTAATCTTGAACTACAACATTATATCATATGAAACCACATTTCCCAATTGAATTAATATCTGTTCATGTGATTTGTCGAGATTAATCACTCCTGTTTTGACCCACTACTCACAGTTCACAAGTGCATGTATATGTTGTGTATATCTATACAGATCCAAGCGCGCATGATCGTGATCCCTCCAGTCCTGGGATCATGATCTTGTTCTGTATAATTATCTTCCAATAAACATGATTTCGCCCTTTGACGGAACAATTTGGAAATATTCTGATTCCATCTCATTTCTTTAATTTTTATTTTGACAAATCAGATAGCAATGACAACTATATAAACAGATCGATATTATAATGTGTTCGATAAATATTGGGGTCCTGAAGCATCTGATTAAATCCAATTGTGTGAACGTGGTATGAATATTATAGGTCAAGGAAAAATGTTTTTAATTTCTTTTAATTTTCTTGGGGAAGTTGAATTAGAAGAATAATGGATCTGAAGGTAGATTTCACAACGAAATATATTAAAATCTTACAGCTAGATATATGGAATTGACACCAAATTAACAGTTAATTAAAATTTTAACCATCATTAATGAACATGTTCTAAACTTTAAACTTTCAATCTCCATGTATTAAAATAGTACTTGCATCAACTGAAAGAAGAAATTATTTAAAGCCCGATTGCTGGCTAGCCTGTAGACTTTGATTAACCTGGTTTCTGGGCTACATATTTAGAGTGCAAAAGAGGGAAGAATGGAAAGAGAAGAATAAGATGGGTGGATACACACACACACACACAAACAAGAGCTTTTGAGGATATTGAAGAAAGCCTCAGTGGTAACAAAACCCAGCCTTATGCCACTACACCACTGTAAGTTCAGAAGTTGATGTTACATAAATTGTAGAAACAGATGAAATTAAGAAAGGATTTGAGCGTGGACGGTATAAACCGGAAATCAAAAGTAAATCTCGAAGTCTTAACTTAAGTGTAAATTTGATAATACTGTGCAGAATACTTTTTAAAAATATTTTTTAATTGAAAATAAATTAAAATAATATTTTTAATATATATTTTTTATATCATGACATTAAAATCATTAAAAAATATCTAAAAATATTTATTTATATAAAAAATAATTTCAAAAACATTTTAAAAATCAGGTTAGACTGCATCTCTATACTCACTTAGAAAAAAAAGTAATCTTATGCATCACACTTCAGATTCCTAGGTGTTTAATCAGAAATTGATTGGATATAATAACCATGAAGCATAATTGTTTAATTTTAAAATATATATATATATATATATATATATATATATATATATAATTTTTATTATGGCCAAAATCGTTTTCACATTATTAAAATATTGTTTCCTAGCTAATCCCAAGTTCGGTTCAAATATCAATTCAATAAAAACTTGAAAAATACTAATGATATCCTAAAAATTCTAAGTAATCTAAAAATATAGTTTTCGGGTTGGATAATTAATTAATTTATTGGTCCTGATAATTTTATCTATTCTTCTCAATTAAAGTAGTTAATAGCTTATAATTATTACTTGGTGAGCTAAAATAACTTGTGCCTAGTACCTATAAAAAGATATTTTTGATGGAGTTTAAAACTCTTTGACAATAAAGTTAGTAATTTTATAGAGAAAAAAGGTATAATGATATTTTAGATAGATAAACTCTAAAAACATGTATGATAGAGAATGAAGAGATTGTTAACCTTTGATTTGAAAGATTCATGATGTATTTATAATTCATAAATCTTATCATTTTGCGGAAAGGAGAGGCTAGAATGTAATTTTATTTTTATGATATTTTAAGTTGTATTATAATTAAAATAATATATATTGGATTAATATAAAATAATAAAAAACTCGTATAAAATCATGAAAAAATATCTGACAAGTATTTGGTTCAAACCTATTAGAAATAAAATATGGGTCTACACACATTACCTGAACCTAAATATATTGGCTTTGGGATGCGCTCCCAAGCTTGAGTTCATAGAGATGCTGGGGTGCACACCCAGCTTGCTGGGCATGTCATGCTCACAATGGGTGTGCACCCAATTAGACGAATGTCACTTGAGTTTCTTCTCGTAGCTCATGTTTTCTAGGGAGTTAGAGTGCTACAATAAATATCCAAATCTATCTTTTCTGGATTTTTTTTTGTATATTGGGATCAAGCTTAGTATAATGATTATTTTTATGATTTATTTTGATAGAATTTTTTAGGTTTGTTTTGAAAGAATTTTGAGGATATATTTTATTTCAACCTATCAAATACAATGCATCTGCGAGCGTGCGAAAAACCAATTCACTCGAAGAGTTTTTTTATTTTTTAATCAAAACTCACTTTGACGTTACCATATTTCCGAATAAAGAGTCCAATTATATATATATATATATATATATATATATATATATATAATGCATCTTCGAGCGAGCGAAAAACCAATTCACTCGAAGAGTTTTTTTTTTTTTAAATCAAAACTCACTTTGACGTTACCATATTTCCGAAGGAAGAGTCCAAGTATATATATAAAAAGGGAAAGATTCCAAAAATGTCATGTCAGGTGCCAAATTCAACCAGCTCGTGGGATCATAATGAGAATATTGAAACATAATATATGATTGAATATCGTAATTATAACATTTATGCTTTCTTAGATATAATCATAACATTTTTGCTTGCTTAGATCATTTTCCACCATGACAGAGTATTCCACTGGCAAATTGAGCAAAGGTGGTATAAATATCTGTTGTGGGTTGATTAAGAAAAAAATTGTAAGCATGCGGTTGTTTTAAAGTGTTTTTTTAATAATAAGTTTTTTTTTATTATGAACAGAAAATTTGATATATATATATATATATAATAAAATATTTCAAGAATTAAATACATTTATAAATATTTAAAAAATCGTTAACTAAATTAGAAAGCTAATTTATTTTTTAATTACATGGTAATTAACAAATTTTTTATAAACAAAGCAATAGTTGAATTCCATTAAAATAAAATAATTTGTCAAGATAATTCCTCATTTTTTTATTAATATTTTAAACTTTAACTAATTTTTTTTTACTGTGTTATTTATTTAATAAAAAAAATAACTCATGTTAAAAAAAAGTTTGTAATTTCATGCTTTTAGGTGTTTATTTTTATGGCTCAACCGTTATTCTAAAAAAAATAATTTTTTTAAAATAATTTTTTATTGTATTTTTTTATTATTTTAATATACTAATATTAAAAATAAATTTTAAATAATAATAAAAATATTATTTTAATATATTTCAAAATAAAAAACACTTTAAAAAAAACAAAATTACTACCCAAGATCCTCGACAACCATGCTTTTCTTTTAATTCGATTTCAGTTTTTCCCATTCTATTGTATAGAAGCTTTATTTATTTATTTTATAATCATTGTATCCATTATATATTACCACTCTTTGATACTTTCCTTTCCTTGTATTTTTAAATTAAAAAAAAAAAACCCTGTATGCAAAATTTTGTTTACCCTTTTGTTATCATTTTCCTATGAAGAACTATGTGTGTCCCTATTGCCCATGATCAAAATCCTTCAGGCCTTCAGCAATTTTTCAATTACACACTGGGATTTTTATCTAAGCTGGTCCATCTTTAAGTCTAAAAATGACTTCATCTCCCATTCCAGCAGACGACAAGTGAGCATAACAAGAAGAAATATATAGCTATAATTAAAGAGGATATATTGTCCTGCTCCATATGAATTAACGTCGTGATAAAGAAAAATTAAATCTAAAAATTTTGCATGAGGGAAAAACCCCACAAAGTGCAAGTAGATCAAGTTTATTTCAAGGGCATTGATGAATATCGATTGATGAAGAAATAAGATTATACCTCTAATGAAAAGAATTTATGGGTAGTATTAATGTACTATATAGGAAATATTATAGCCTTATTCTTATGTTCTAACCTCATCATTGTCGCACCTGAACATCGCGGCAACCAATAAAAAAATTATTAGCTTTTGAAAAAGAATGGATTTTTAGCATCATATTCTTTGATGGAGAATGATCTTGTTTAAAGAGTCGTCACCTAATATTATGGTAACTAAGAGCCCTAACTGATCAACAGAGATTCTATGGTTCGAGACTGGTTACGTAAAAGGAAAGATATTATCACCCCTTAAACGTCCTGCCTGAGGTAGACTGCATTACTAGTTTCATTTTAAATTGCTAAATGTTTATTAGTTTACACTATGATAATTTGCTTATAATATTCCTGACTCTGACGCCAGTGAATATTCAACTATGGATACTGTCATAACCTAAATTTTGACCATTTTTATTTTTATTATTTTATTTACTGAAAAGGATAAAAAATGATGATAAAAATAATAATAATAATGATGAAAACAAGTAAAATGAAATAAATGAAGAATGAATTAAAATTTGGGTTAAGGGCAACATGATTGGAAGTTTTTGGGGTTTAATTAAACTTTGGAATTAATCTAATTAAGCTTGGAATTAATTTAATTAATCCAATTAAGGGCTTAATTGGAGAATTAATAAGTTTTGAGATTTAATTAAGCTTGAAATTAATTTAATTCATCCAATCAAGGGTTTAATTGGAGAATTGATAAGTTTTGAGACTTAATTAAGCTTAGAATTAATTTAATTAATCCAATTAAGGGTTTAATTGGAGAATCGATAAGTTTTGAGACTTAATTGGACTTTGGATTTAATTGATGAAATTAGGGACTTAATTGAAGAATATCAAAGTTTAGAGTTTAATTGGGGTCCAAATTGCAAAACTTAAAATCCAAGGACCAGCTTGAAAATGGCGCAGCAATACAAGGATCCAATGACATTTTATCCAGGGGCTTGATTGCATGATTTCAGAACTTCAGTGACTAGATTGCAAATGACCATTCCCATCACACAAACGGCGCCGTTTCTAGAAACCAACCATCGCCTTCTTCGTCTCCTTCCACAGGAACGGTTTCTGCAGTAATGGCTTTGAAGCCGTTTCAATTGCAGAGATGCTTGGCATTCCCTGGCTATAAAGCCAGAGAAGATGAGAGAGCGAGAGGGGGAAGGGAGAAAAAAAAAAAACAGAGAGAAAGAAAGAAAGCCATGCACGGCAAGGGAGAGGGGGAGAAAAAAAAGACAGAACCGAGGATAGAGGGGAGAAACTAAACAAAAAAAACAAAGAAAAAACCAGAGGGAGCTCACGTTCAACCGGCAGAACGTCATGCTTTTATCACCATCTCCTTTGTCCTGAGCAGAAGAGAAACCCAGGGGAGAAGGCTAGGAACCAGTGGAGAGAACACTGAAAACCAGAGAGGAAAACAAGGGATTTTGGACGAAACAGAGACGAAAAACACGAAGAGAGAAAACCAGAAATAGAGGAGAGGGACGGGAACACAGAGAAGAACGAAACAGAACCAGAGAAACAGAGTATAAATCCAGAGAAATAATACGCAGAGACAGGGGGAGAAGCAATCGGAGAAAAAGCCAGCGCACCAAGCTTCGCCCTCGACTTCAGAACCCAGGACACGAAGGGAACACAGGAGGACGAAGACGCCAACAGAGGAACACCAAGAAAAAAAGAGGAGGAGAAAATAGCATCAGCCGGACAATCCTCCATCCCCGTCATCCTCATCTTCAAGTGCAGCGCCAGGTAAGTAATCTTATCTTTCCCCGCTTTTCATTTTTAAATCACCGGTTACTGTTCACTTTAGATTTTAATTCATTTCTTGCTTTCTTTCATTTTTTGCCCAGCTGGGTCACTGGCTGGGTCCAGCCCAGCCCATGTGGGCTGAGCTGGGCCCAGCTCAAAAAATACAAAAAAATAGAAAAAATAGAAAAATAAAAAGCAGAAAAATAAAAAAAATAAAAAATGTGTATGCATGAATAAAAATAATGTAAATTTATTGGTTTATTCACTGACGCCAGAGTCAGGAATAAAAATACCAGTTTAAATTTATATTATTTTTATTCGTTGTATTTTTATTTTATTTAGCTAAAAAATAAAAAATATGTGCATGCGTAAAAAATAAATTTATTTTTATTTATTCACTAGCGCTAGAGTAGGGAATAAAAAAACATTAAATCTAATTTTTTCGTAGCTACGAATTTTTATCAACGCCAGAGTTGGAATTATTCGAGCTCGAATATTCACTGGCGCCAGAGTCAGGAATATTTAAACAAATTATCACAGCATAAACCAATAAAAATTTAGCAATTTAAGACAAAACCAGCAATGCAGTCTGCCTTAGGCAGAACGTTTAAGGGGTGATAATATCTTCCCTTTTACGTAACCAATCCCGAGTCATAGAATCTCTGTTGACCAGTTAGGGTTCCTAGTGACCATAATACTAGGTGGCGACTCCTCAAACAAGACATTTCTCCCTAAAAGAACCGGATGCCAGAATCTGTTCTTTTTCCATAATTAATTCAAGAGAGAGAATTATTTTTAGGGCCGCCGCGATGTCGGGTGCGACAGATACTTCCAACTCTGGCGTTGGTAAATATCACGTAGATATAAAATAAATTAGATCAATATTTTTTTTATTTCCGACTCTAGCGCCAGTGAATAAATAAATAAAAATAAATTTATTTTTATGTATGCACATATTTTTTATTTTTCTAGCTATAAAATAAAATACAATGAATAAAAATAATATCAATTTAAACCAGTATTTTTATTCCTGACTCTGACGTCAGTGAATAAACCAATAAATTTATATTATTTTTATTCTTGCATATATATTTTTTATTTTTTATTTTTTCAACTTTTTTATTTTTTTATTTTTTTATATTTTGGGCTGGGCCCCGCTTAGCCCATATAGCCCAGCTAGCCCGGCCCGGCCACTGGCCCAAGCTAGTGGCCTGGCTGGGCTAAGTAACACACGTGTTGCTACACTGTGCAAGTGAAAGTGAATTTTAATTCACTTGCACAGTGTAAACGACAATTAACTGGAAACAAGAGATCACTTACCTGGTTTGCGAGGCGATAGAGACGATGGCGAAGCTCTGGTCGGCCGAGACTACCTCCTCTCCTCTACTCCTTCTTGTTTTTGTTTTTACTTGCTTTCCTCTCTGTTTTCCTTTTTTCCCTTTGAGATTGTGTTTGGGAAGGAAAAAAAACTTTTTGTCTCTGCTTTTGAATTCCCCTGCTCTGGACGGAGGCTGTGATAGTAAGGGTCCTGGTGCTGCGGGTTGATTTGACCCAAGCTTTCTCTGGTTCTCGCCTCTACTACCTTTCTCCTCTGTTTTTGTTCATGGTCTTCCCCCCGTTTCTGTTTTTTTTCAATGGTATTCGTCTTCCACTCGTCGTTCCCCTGCTCCTGGGTTTCTCCTTTTGCTCTTTTTTTACTGTGTTTTATGCCCCTATTTTTCGCAGCTCTGGATTTCTTCCTCCTGCGTTTATTTTTCCTCTGCCCCTTTTTCTGGGTTTATTTCTCAGTTTAATCCCCCTATTCCCCCCCCCACATTGTTTGCTTGCGTTCTCTCTTTTTTATAGAGCTCGAGAGCTCCCCATTAAATCAATCTCGTCTTTGCAGGACTGTTATTCAAATCACGAACAGGATCATGGGCAAGAGACGTGGTCCACGATTTGTTTCTGATTTCTCTGTTGAACTGGTCTTCGTCCGCGCAAAACATAATAATGAACAATGCTTCCCAAAACGGCGCCGTTGTGTCCTTGGGATGACTGTTTTTCAATTTAATCCCTAAACAATTTAAACTTAACAATTAGGATCTTAATCAGTAATAATTGAATTCTAATTATGCCCTTGTATTAAATTCAATTGAATCCCTGAGTTATAGCACCATTTACACAACAGTCATGAGTTTCTGGACTATTCAATTTGATCCTTAGACTTTAATTTTCTAGAAATTTTTCTTTGTATGAGATCCAAACTTTGGTGTTTCTTCAATTGAACCCCAGATTCCTTTAATTAATTAAATCAAAGTTTAATTAAGTCCTCAAACTCATTAATTCTTTAATTAAGCTCATGATTTCATTAATTAAACTAATCTAAATTTTAATTAAATTTTCAAAGTTATTAATTCTTCAATTTCTACTCTCAAATTTTAAAAATTTCAACCTTGAACTTTGAATTTGTGTTGTCTTAACCCAATTCTCAACTATTATCATTTTTTTTAATATTTATTCAAAATTTGGGTTATGACAACCATTACTATTGTATATTGCACTACATAGACACAAACACACACACACACACACACACACATATATATAAAAGGTTGGCTAACCAATAAGTTAAGCCTTTCAATTATTCTCAACTTAGTATCAGAGCTTTCTAACGTCAGATCTCTCCTCTCCTCTTCCTCCTTGCAGACGACATCCTTTCTTCTTCTCTCCTCTCCGCTTACTCTCCTCCACCAAAACAGTGGTGCAGCCCAACTAGCCAGTCAATCTAAAATTGTTGTTGCTGGTTCTTTCTCCCACCAGCAACAGCCCCAACCTGCAGAGCCGAACCTTAACTCTTTCTCACATGTTTTTGTTGTTCCCCTACACATTATGGGACAACGATTCATCCTTTTTTCTTTTAACAACTTTACATCCTCCTCCTTATTCTTTAACATAATCATCTTTAATAATATTGAAAAAAAAAAAAACTATAATTCGTTATTCTACGATTGAAATGAGAGATCATTCTTGAATTAAGCATAATAATAAATAGCATTAATAGGACGGACATGGTGATCTTATTACATCAATCATTACCGAAGATAGTCACACTCAAATTTAAAATCTAAAAAATAACATGAAACAAAGATTTCTGCTTAATGCTTTTATTCTACGGTGTGGGCAAGTTGGCGAGGAATGATCTTCGTGTACACGGCGAAGGCCACGCATGCAATAGCTGGTCCAACCCAGAACACCCAATGCCCATTCCAAAGATGACCTCCTCTTACAATCGCCGGACCCAAACACCTAGCTGGGTTCAGCCCTGCCCCTGCATAACCTTTCGTAGCAGTGACTGTGGTGGAAACAAACACGAGAAGGCCTAAGACTGTTCCCACGATGATGAAAACACTAACTCGTCCTATGCCCTGGGCTTGGCGATGATCGAAGGCCATCCACACTGAGGCAAAAAGAAACACAAACCCACAAATTATCTCCAGCCAAAGGGCCTGGCTTGCATCCAAGCCTATCACAGTCGGACCATGTGGTCCTGGTGCAACAATTGTGAGGGTACAGCCTCCGAGTGAGTATGTTTTTTCAATTTCGCTGTTTACCACAGCTTTCAGTGCCAGGGCACCAAAAATGGCACCAACGCACTGGGCCAATATGTATATAAAAGTTTTTGAAAGGGAAATAAGGCCAGTTAAGAAGGCAGCGAAGGTGATAATAGGATTGATGTGGCCACCAGAAATAGGAAAGGTAGCTAGTAGTAGAATTGTGATAATGATGGCAACAAGGGTTGACAGTATAAGGTTGGGCATGTTTGTCCCTGTCTGAATCGTGGAAATCACTATGGTGTCCAAAGCAAAAACAAGAACAGCTGTTCCCAATAGCTCTGCTACTGATGCTCTCCATACCTGAGTAAACAAAAGATTTGCATGGTAAGGCGTTGCCCTAAAAATTCGACATGCACCAACTTATAATACAATTTCAACCCGCCTGAGCCCATAAATCCATGTAATAATTTATCACTTGCAAGATATATTTTGTTAAGAAGTATGCTATATAGCTAGTTACCGTCAAAGAGAGAAGGTCTTCTAAGCCCAATATTTCTCTCAATGTAATTTGCTTAGTCTTCCCTCCCTCGTCCTTAAGTGCCTCTGCCCTGCAGAATTATATGAAAAACAAAAGGCTTATTAGCTCCAGTGACTAGCAAAATCTCGGGACATTACAAACTGCAAGTGAGAGAAAAAAGAGAAAGAAATATGAAGTTAGGCACTTGCATTGGCGTGGTGGCAAAAGGTTGGATTCTATTTCCACTGTAGAGGCTTTCTTCGTCCGGAATAGCCCCTGCATATCCAGCCATCGTTCTCTTCTGTATGCATGTCTCCTCTTTGAACTCTATAAATATATATAGCCAGAAACCAGAAACTAATCAAGTCTTACAATAAGCTGGCAGAATTAATAAATAATTATTCTATCACTTGGGATATTGTTTTAATGGGAAAATATCTTACGTTTGATACAAGATTGATATTAAAAAATAAAGAAAAATGCGCCCAGTATTTTCACATCTAAGATCCATTAATTAGGCTTCCAGATAAAACGAAATAAAAATAATTTTCCTTGAGCCATAGGCAACTCAATATTATACCCTTTTTTTGACTTTGCTTTATCACATTAACTGGTCGAACTGGATTTAATTCCAGATGATGCAATACACCAATTAAAAAACAAAATAGAGTAAAGGTGTTCATATTGCAAGCTGGTTTGCCAAATAACTGAGGCATTGACTTATCCACCAAATAATCTTCAAAAGGCAAGAACAAACAGTTATAAGCCCATGCTTGCCTTAAATGCACATGCATGTTATCAATAAGGATCACAGCTTGATCCTATCCCTTGAGTCTTGGGATCATAATCGTGTTTAATATAATTCTACCCCTATGCCAGTGCTACACCTTTCGTGCACGATTCTTCATTGTTATTATTTTAACCTTCCTACGTTTTGGGAGGTCTTGTTGTGGGGAGAAATTAATTTGAGATTGAGATGCCCTTTGTAATTCCAGCACAATAATCGATCATTCCTTGAAGCTCAATGTCTCAAGAATCCGATTTGAAACAATTCATGACTTGATGTTTATTGAGATGTGTGTTTCTTATCCTTCTCCTTGCGCATTAATTATGATTCAAATTTTAGATAAAAAGCGAAAGTGAAATCGTCATGAATTTTATGTTTTTGATAAGAAGAAAAATCATATTTAATAAAACTAAATAGATAAATTAAGTTTTGATATATAAAAGTGAGTCGATACATATCAACTAGCTATAACAAGAAAACAAAAGATCGAAGAACCTGAACTTGATATATAATTTCATGGATCAAGATTGAATCTCTCATCTAGTAGAAAGAAAAGTACTAAGGTACAGGATGGCAAACATTTCTTCTCTTCCTTGTAGCTGGTCGCCATGGTTTTCAGGACCAGGACGTCTGCCTCGACACTTTCTTCTCTTTGCATCTTCTCTTGTCAAATGCCACGGTTACACCAACAAATAGCACAATAAATGTGCATGAGAACTCTAATATAAAAGCATTTGTAGGGCTTATCCTTTCCCCATTTCCATCAATCATGCAACCACCCAGGGAATATTTTTCTTCTGCATTTTTGTCCATTACGCTCTTGATTACAAGATAAGCCACGATTGAGTCTACACATTGAGCGGACACATAAAACAAGGCACGGACAGGAGTTATAACACCTTCAAGGGCAGCAATAAATGTGAACACAGGGCTCATGTGACCCCCTGATAAAGGGACCGTGGTCAAAAGGAAGAAGAAGGCAATGACGAAGATGGCGAATGGGATTAGAAACTTGGGCTCGGCAGTGGTTGATTCCAAGCATGAGGTTATGGAAGTGGTTAATGTGAATAACAGGCAAGCTGTTGCTACTAGCTCAGTTAGGGTTGCCCTCCACATCTGGAAAAATGAAGGCACACGATAGCAGTTGCAAATTAATAATCCTATTTTTGCTAGAAAATTATAAAGAATAACTTGTAGTCACTGATATAACACTAGACATTTGATAAATCAAGCTGACCTCTGATGAAAAGATTTCGTGGGCACCAATGGAATTCAGTACTTTTATCATTACGGATTTTTTTTCTTTGAAGTCTGTTGCTTCGCAACCCTCGAGCGATTTTGAAAATTCTTGATTACCATCATCACGGTGGTGGCGGTGGTTGACCACGTCCATTTGGACTTCAATTCCAGGGAAAAGTATGAAAGCTCCCTACGTGTATATATAAAGAACTAGCTAGGTTGCCAGGAATATATGCAGAATAATTCGTTAAAAAATAGGATAAAACAAAATAAAATGGACAAAATCAAGAGGAGGAGGGCTATTGTCTTTGCCATTGGTCGTGGGTTAAGTGACTTGATCTATCGGCCATGTCCCGAGTGAAAAGTCCAAGGACACTCTACATTAAAATCCTCTGGCTTCGATGCAAACAAAAAATTTTGTGGTTAAATTATGAGCTAACGTGACAGGATATCCATTATGAAAAACTAAGGATTTTTTTGGAAAATGATTAGAGATATCTTGCATACAGCCAGACCTCTAATGAGAGGCAAGGTTGCTCGGATGCCTTTACTACCTGTTGCCATTGCTGAAATATAGTTTCATCACAGGATATAAAATTCAGGATCAGCAGTAGGTTCTTTCAATAATATGGAAAAATTTGCATCCTTTTTTATTTCATTTGAACTATATACTAATTTCTTGCTAGGTTTAGCCGATTAATATTTTTTTCAATTCAAATTCAAACTCATTGTCCAAGTTGTAGACTTGTAGACTGTTTAGGTCAACTCGTGGTGCCATAAGTTTTTTAATAACTATATACATCAATGTGAAAAGATTGATATTATAGGATAGGTTTTTTTTTTTGGGGAATGAATACCACTAAAAAGAGATTATACTCTAAAAATATTAAATATCATTATATTTATTAAGGACAAACTAATATATATAGATATATAGTGATCAAGCTTATACTTTTAAAGCGTATTCTGATCTTAAAATTAAACGAACTTGTATTTTAAAAATATATTTGAGAGTATTTTAATTTGTATATATTTTTAAAAAATACTTTTAAATTAAAAAAATATTAAATTTTTTATTATTTATAATAATTTTAATGTGTTAATATTAAAAATAAAAAAATAAAAAATTATTATTATTATATATTTTTAAGCAGAGAGTTATTAATAAACACATTATTATTTATATTTAACTTGAAAAAACATCAAATTAATTTTATTTTTTTAGTATTTGTATTGATTTTGATATACTAATATTAAAAATAAAATATAAAATATAAAAACTATTATTTTCATATAAGCAACGAGTTATTCATAAAAACATCATATACACCCCAACCCCCCGAACTACAGAACATTGTGCCCATGAAACGGCAAGAGACATATTATTACATAGACAGAGACGACAACATGATGCACCGTATAAAAGCCTCTCTATTTTGATTCTGCTCCAAGGAGGTGTTCCCGTGGAATCATCTTGGTGTAGAGTGAAAACGCCACGCTGGCAACTACAGGCCCAACCCAAAACACCCAGTGCCCCTTCCACAGATGACCACCTCTAACGACTGCCGGACCTAAACATCTAGCTGGGTTCATCCCAACTCCGGCATAGCCTTTGGTTGCGGTCACCGTTGTCGAGATGAACACGAGAAGGCCCACTACCAGCCCAATTATTGAGCAAAAAACAACTCGGCCCAGGGCCATGGCTTGCCGCCTGTCAAATGCGATATATATCGAAGAAAATAGAAAGACAAATGTACAAATTATCTCCAGCCAAAGGGCCTGGCCCGTCTCGAGCCCTACAGCAACAGGCCCACTTGGTCCTGGTGCAACAATTTTTAGAGTACAGCCTCCAAGTGAAAATGTTTGCTCTATGGTGCTATTAACCACAGCTTTTAGAGCTAGTGCACCTAGTATGCCTCCAATGCATTGAGCCAGGATGTATATGGCGGCGCGTGAAGCAGTGATAAGGCCTGTAAACATAGCCGATAAAGTGATGGCCGGGTTGATGTGGCCGCCGGAAATGGGAAACGTGGCTAGGAGGAGAATTGCAATTGTTATGGCTATTAAGGTTGCCATTATAAGGTTTGGTGTTTTGGTTTGGGTTTCGTAGGAGGAAATTACGATAGTGTCCATTGCAAAGACTAGGACTGCTGTGCCAAAAACCTCTGCCAAGGATGCTCTCCACACCTGATAACACCAATTTTGTATGTTAGTTGCTGCCTCTGATTAAATGGTATGGTTCCGAGGACCCAGATAATTTAATTTAAAAGACATAAGAAGCAGCAGCTAAGCTAAGCTAACACAGGAAGAATTTCAAGCAAACCCAGATAATCTTGGGCTAGCCATCTGACTACCGTGAACCCCACCAAACCCACCATGTTTACTGGACTAGTTCGCTCAGGGCCGAAGGCTGAATTTAGGCATTGGAAATTAGAATATTCTATCTGGTTATATAGCAACCTAAAAAGCTTTGTGAAGCTTGACCAAGGAAATTAATCAGATGCAAAGGTAAACTGCAAAGGTACTGACATTCAAAGAAACAAGTTCATCCAAGCCCAGAATCCTGCTCAATGCAGAGGAATCTCGCTTCCCTCTCTCAGTTTTTGACGGCCTGCAAAATGAAATGATTTACCTTCTAGTTAACAAGAAACCAACCCTCAAAAAACTAACAGTTAAGGTTAAGGTTAAGAAGCAAACCAGAAATTTAAGACATTCTGACTCTTACCTTGGCGTAGAGGCAAAAGGTTGGACCTTGTTCCCTCCATAACCAATTTCTTCATCCTGAACAACTCCTGCGTTTCCTGCCATATTTTCACTAACTTTCTAGCATCATATCTTTGCAACAACACATACACAAAATATATATAACCAAGATTAAACTGTACGAAATGGTGGTTGGATAATAATAATATCTGTATAGGTCTATCACTTTTTCTCTCAACTACTCCTTTTCCCCCCTTCAACAGCATTATCGGCTACAATGAACCTTCACATTTATTACACATAGATATCTCTGGATAGCCTTATGGCCCTTGTCACATGCCTTTCCAATAATCCATGAACCAAAAATACAAATCAAGTTGCAAATTGGAGTAACTGTGGTACCGAAGGTCAACAACACGTAGGGATAACTGTTGCGCTGAGCACATTAAAGCTATGCCGTTGGCTTTTAATGTTATTGTTGAGAATGTGAAAGAGCAGGTCTAGAAATGTAAGAGAAAATGTCCACTTGTTCGAAGGAAAAAACAGGATATATCATATTCATAGACCAGAAACCAACCTTTTCTGCCTTTGGCACTGTGAGAATTCCATGGCCATGACTGTTATATGATGGCACTGGTATTTGTAATCTTGATACTTCTGTACATAAACTAAGTAGTTGCTCCTGATTCAATTACCTGATAAGTTTGGAAAGCGAAATTAATTAAGTGGCAGTCCCTCGCCTAACCCTCAAAGTCAACTAATCTTGTTATTTGTGAAAGTCAATCAGTATCTAACAACTAATCAAGCTATTAATTCTTCAAACGAAAATCTTGGTTACATATATAAGAGTTGAAGTTCTAGGACTGTAGTAGCTAGTAAGTAAACAGAATAGGGAAGCTGTGGAAGTGAATGAATATACTAATAAATAAGTAAGTGTCCATGCACCGTTTCCTGCGACGTGCGCGCCATTCTGAATTGGGGTGATTTGTATCTTTCTAACAGTGAGAAGGGTGCGCAAAAAAAAAACCTCAAACCAGACCCTGCTTCTGTCATCCTTACGTTGGTATGTCCTAGCATAATAGTCCAACGCGAGCAACTCTATATCTGACAATTCAGCTCCTCCAGAATATCTTAAATCACTACGTCACAGTGTTTGCTCATTTCTCTCTTAAATCAGCATTAATGCCTGGCAAGATAGTTTTGAATTTTTAAATTCTCGAAACAATTACTGGATGGCTGGCTCTAGGAATTCATTTTATTCATAAACTATGTTTCTGGTTTGAGAAATTCTCATTGTACAGTAGTCATGTTTTTCAGATAGAATAAGAGTGCCAAATACTGAGCAATTCATAATATTTGCAAGATACCTTTATATGTTTCACTAATCTTGCTTCCATCAGTGCTTATAGATAATCCTGAAGAATATGATCCGAGGAACCATTTGAAGTTACAGAATCATGGAACAATGAACTGCTGTTAATTTCAGGTTGTCAGCATATATGGGTCATCAAGTGCAGCATAAATGTCGACCTAAAAGAGGAGATTAAGATAATAGGAGTATCAAATAAACAAGAATGTCTCTCTGATCCCCCCCAATGATCGCGATGAACACTACTACAAAATGGAACGAGAAGGGTTTTATGAGCCGAACAGTACTTGCCTGGGCGTCTTAATTGCAATTTCTCCATCTATTATATGACAATCAGTATCTTCCAAAAGTTAAAGAAGAATCTCCAAATTTGTCGTCCTCCATGCACTTTGGCCAGTTTAGATTAGAATATGCATGCTCGATTGATATTTCCAATGATTGTTATTTAATGTCATCCATGTTGTTGTGAGTACTGACTACACTTATGATGGCACCAGATGGAAATTTCCCTGTTGATGTAGTTCCTGAAGACCCTTTTTTTAATCTCATGCATTTAACTAAAAAAACCTTTATATCTCTCCCTATCTTGGCAACCTTTATCCATCTGAATCCATTGATCTGCAAACGAAGATGGAAATAATTCTTTCTTGCGTACGGTCGTCTGCGTGGATGTTAATATTTTTCCTTTCTACCTGCAATTTATCAGGCATGAAACTTTTCCTTGCTTTGCTTCATAAAAAGCTAATAGATTCTTGTTAAATTATTCTTACTTCTGTTCTGATTGCTATCCAAATGGAAACATTACAGTTACTTTCGATATCCTTGATCAGAGAAGTGATGGATAAGTGGTCAGTATGTTTATTCATAACCTGGTTTTGTTTCAATAATTCCACCACACCATGTACAACATTAAATGGATAATTTGTCTGGCATTCTTGAGATAGGAATTTGTACATTATGATCTATGTGTCACAAACAAGGATTAAAAGCTGAGAACAAAGAGTTTGGGAAAATGTAAAAAGCTAAGGATTGACAAAAAAGGCCAAGGATCGCCACAATTGTATCGTATGGTGGCAACAAAATTTCACTTGTGAAAGCCTGAAAGGGGAAGAAGTAGATAAAGACAACCTGACTTGACCTCATGATAGCTTGTAGAAAGCTGTGCTCGAAATAGAACAGAACGGTGGAAGTGGATCCTTGTAGATGAACCTAATTAGTTTGAAATTGAGACTTATTAGTTAAATTGAGTGTTTTTATTTAATTAACTCTGTTTTCTTTATTTCCAGCACTTTGTATGGTCAACTTGTTTAAACCCCATATATGTCTTTAAAGTCTTCCCGTCAATACATGTCTGTCTAGGTCAGAATGCCCAAGTTTAAGAAAGTTTCCTGAACCCTTCTTTTTTGTTTCTAAGATAAAATATGCAATGGAGAAGAATCTTGATTTTACTAGATGATAAAACTTGCAGGCAAGAGTAACTATCCAAAATTACTATAAGTATCCCCATGTTGATAAACCACTAGCTGATAAAATTTGCAGGCAGGAGTAACTATCCAAAATCACTTTCAGTATCGCCATGTTGATAAACCAGGTTGGAATATAGGGTGGTCATGGACCAACAAGGAGATCATCCGGTAAATGCTTGGTGCATTCGCCACCAAGCAAAGGCAACTGCTCATCCGTTGAGTACCAAGGCGCTCACTCTTGCATGCCAACCTCTGTCGTTGCCGATCTCATGGCAGACTCCCCACCGATGAGAATGTCCGAGAATTACTGCCATGTTGGCCTTCTTTCTACCTGAGCCATTGATCCTCTGAGGTCATTCTCCTCCTTTGAAATGACAGTTTTCAACTTGAATGGGAATTCTACTGTCTATCCACCTGCAAACCTTACATTATTGGCACCAGGTCCCTGTTACAGTTGTGGCCTGGTTGTAGAGACGAAACCCAGTCTCTTCAGATATTGAGGGTAGAAGCGACTTCAGGTTTACAGTGAGTACTCCATCCAAAATTTAGCCTGGTTTAACATGAGACTTTAATGGCTGGCAATTTGTTGACATAGATCCATTACAATGTTCCCATTCCTAAATTGCTTCTGCTCCATACAATTCTACCAAGGAAAATTAAATGTTAGATTTAAAGATGGCTCTGCAGTTATTGATAGCTATATGTCAGCAGATACACAGAAATCAGTATTATGGAATTGCCTTATAACGATCTAATTTTGTCTTTGGTTTTCAAATATGCTATGCTTGAGAGGATTCCCTTCTTTTTTTTCCTAGAATGATATGTTTGCCCTCATTTTTACTGTCACTAATTTCGCAACTTTGTTGTTTTCAGAAACATGGAAATCAACATGCACTTACCCCACTTTCTTGGCCAACAAAACACCCTGGTTGTTGTGTTTCGCTTTTCTCTATAATCCTAAAATCACAGCGTGCCCTGATTTCAGTAGTGGATGCAGAGATGCAGACCGAAGTACTGTTCCATGTGAACGGTACATATCTGTAATTGCCTAAATTTTATCATGCAAGCAAGTAGTTCAACCCATTTTAGGAGTTTCCTAGTTATCTGTTATCATAAGACAATAGATTGCCAGATTAGATACAACTCATCTCTCTGTATGGAATAGGAGTGAAGGTGATTCCTTGCCACTATCAAACGTGGAAAACGCAGACATAGGGCAATGCACTAATCAAGTATTCCCCGTCATAGTTCATTGGCTGTGACGAACAATTATATTGATCATTGGAGAGTGAAAATGGCAATTTCTAACCACAACAATAAGAGAAATTACTCAGACTGGAATGTGCTGGTACAGCATCTGGTTTCAGGCAGAAATCAACTTAATTAGCTTCAACAGCAGATTGCTCCCTGCTGTCGGGTTTGCAGGTACTTAATGTCATTGCATATTAGTTTCTTTTTTTTTTTCTTAAGTAAAGAATTACAACGTGAAAATTAGCATCACAAGGAACCATGAAAATCATCTAGAATAGATTTTGAATGGAAATGCAATATAGCTAAGCTGCACTCTTTTTGGTTCAAGCCTGGAAATGGAAACTCCCATAGGTGAAATTAATAGGCCTGGACATAAACTCAGAAAACGATGGATTTGTTGTACTGCAATTATCGCAGCCACGCAAACATTGGAAATTAACTATGGTTTCTTGGACTACCCTGTAGTTCAAGGGTGGTTGAATAATTGATATATGGGATTAACTTAATTATTTTACATTGACCGGACGAATAATGCACTCTTGATACTTCTCCGATCCCTTGTTACTCTCTTCCAACAGTAGCAACAGCAGTGATAGGCAACACCAACCCCACCTCCTCTCTCCTTTTCTTAACAAACAAAAAGGCCACAAAAACTCCATTTTGATTTTGAGGTTGTTTCTCATAATGCCATGGACTTGTTCCTCCAACTTGACTCCATTAATGTATATCATCAACGGGTCTGTTTCAAATTTTGTTGTAAAATTCTTTATGAGATTATTATTTGTGGTTTTTGTTGGTAGGGTGATATACTTCTATGATCGGAGATAGAAAAACGTCATTTACGAGGGAACTGGCAAGGTTTTTGGAGTTTATTGATGAATTTGCAGTTAAAAGTCATGAAACAAAGAGAAACAAAGTAAGATGTTTCGGCGAGAATAATGTACATGTACTTCACACAAAAAGGATGGTGAAAAATTTTGAGAAGAGAAGTGCAGAGTCGGCTGTGGTGATGATGGAAGACAAGGCAACAAATGGTAATCATTCTTGTCATTTTGCAACACAACGCACCGAATCTATCATCAACATTGAATATCTAATCAAATTACCTGACAGACCAGAGGTTCCTTAATTCATCTTCTCTCTGTTCATCTCAATTATACGTACAAGGTGTCAAATCTAGTTAAGGCAAGCATATAACTTCGAATATCTTGTCGGTGTAAGACAAGGAAAACATTTACTTCTGCAGACTGAACTTTCTCCCCCCTTGTTCGCTCCACCTAACAGCTTTTTGACAAGGAAAGATCAGCACTTAAGCTTCATACAGGTCGCAAATAGCTTCTGAATTTACAATGCGATCATCAATCCTTCACGGAACTCTATGTATGTTCATATAATTTTAGTAGCAAATTACGTAGTGTGCTTGTGCAGACAAACTACGTCCGTGGGTAAAGGCTGCACGCAAACCAGCCGAATCAAAACAAAAACCGTGCTGTTTGATTTAACTTCTCCGTTCAGCCAAGTCGTATAACCACAAAATAAACATCATACTTGTGATAAGATTTTCGAATGAGAATTTCATGACCACCTAAGCCACTACATAATATCTTTGTTTATGTTTTACTTGATTTCATCTTTGCTTATGTAAGATTATAAGTTTATGTAGATTCATATATTGAACACTCCTTTGACTTTCATGAACCAGGCGCATGAGGATCAATCATTCACAAAATATATATATACACGCGCGCGCAAACACGCATCTTTACATGAATTAGTTTTTTGTGAGCAAAATCACTTTAATTACCAGTTTGGTCCAAAAATATGGGATTCTAAGTACTGTAATAATCCAACTTTGTGACAATCAAATCGACTTGGATTCATGGAATAATTTGAGCACTGATAATTTATCAAATGATAAAGAATGATGTTATTTTTTTTATTTTATTATTGTGATAATAGTTGTTTTTTTATATTATTATTTTTTTTAGAAATGTATTGATATAATTCTTTTTAATTTTATTTTTTTTAACATCAATACATTAAAAAAATTTAAAATATATAAAAAAAATTAATTTAAAAAAATACTTGTAAAATACAAAAACTAAATTTTCATTAAATAGAAATCTCCTTTTCTTTTCTTTTCATTTTTCAAGACAAACTTGAACTGCTGTTCCTTGGGGGAACTGCTGTTCCTCAAGGCAAGGCCATGTAAATAAGACCACATGCTTGCGTGGACTTCCCCAATGATAATGATAACTAATTAACAGTACAACCTTAAAAGTTTCTGCCTTGGAAAAGGTCCTTGTGCTGTGCTGTGGATTCCCTTTCCATTTATGTCCTTAAGAAATGGAAAGTATTTTATTATCAGACCAAGTTCGATTATGACAAATACGTTATTAACCCCTGCATTTTAATGGTGGCCTGGCCCCACATCAAATTTTTTTAATGAAAATAATTCCACATTTCCTTCTTACAAGGATAAAAATGCACAAGAGATTTGTATGGTTGCAGGACATAATTTATTTATTTTTTTAATTTTAAATTATTATTTTTATTATATTATTTTAATATATTAATGTTAAAAATAAATTTTTAAAAAATAGTCTTCTAAAAGTATTTTTAAAGTATTTTTTTATTTAAAAATATATTAAAATAATATTTTATTTTATTTTTAATATTACCATGTTAATATACAGTAAATAAATTTCTTTCGAAAATGCAATTATACCTCATTGCCACGAAGTACCAAAGAGATTACTTTATCTTGCTGTTTCTCTGAAAGTTCGTTTGTTCGATACTTCGATTATGCTATAAAACAACCACTAAATATAGAACACATCTGTCATCACTTTCTCTTACATACCAGTAATACAATCCCTTTAGTTTTCGTCTTCATTTCTCACAGACACCTACCAATCACACAGCTATGGCTCCTCATGGTGAGGGATCAGAGGAAGCCATGGTTGTTCAAGATGAGAATCGCAAACCCATCTCCTCCATCCTTATCGTTATCGGTACTATGCTCTCTTTCTCTGTCTCGTATTTGTCTATCTGGGTTTCATTTCATTCCTTTGTTTATGTGTTTTTGTGTGTGTAATAGCTATGCAAACAGAAGCCATGCCTATTGTTAACAAGTTTCAGCTCAAAGAGGACCTTGATTCTGTGTGAGTTGATATTTTGTTTTTTCTGTTTGTTTATATTGTAAATGGATTTGATTGTGGGTTGCTGTGATTGATCGTAAAAATGGTTCTATTCATTTCAATGAGTGACAAAGTTGCGATCTTTTTTTCACTGTTGTCTGTGAATTATGAAATAGTTAAAAGATCGTTTTTTATGTTGTTTTATTGTACAAATTTCTTTTCTTTTTTTCTAAGTTTGACTGTTTGTTAAAAGAATCAAGTACAATCAGTAACGGTGGTATATGATAGATTACCAGATCAAGGAGTATTTTTGTTGAATTTCAGTTAGTAAAATACTGAAAGTTTTGTCCCTTTTCCTTTCGCTGAGTGATATGGGTAATTCGTTTTTTATTTTTCTAAATGAGGTTTGATTCTCTTTAATCTACAGTAAATAACCTTTTCTTTTTTAAATTCTGCGGGGTCATTATTTCTTGCTAGAAGGTTTTTATTTTAAGCTTGAACTTACAAGTTTGCTTTCGGAACTTTATTTACTGGAGAAAGATAGATACTGGAAATGACTATTTTTTCATTGTTTGTATGTTGTTACCCCTTACTTCATGTTTATTACGATAAAACTGATATCATGGAGATTTATAGGGTATTCAAGTTTGTGAAAATGTGACGTGCTTTTGTTTTCTATTTGATACCATATATTATGTGTTGCTTGGTTGGGCTCAAGTCTTATACGCCAAAGAATGATGATGATTCAGGTTTCCAAAAGGGGTGCCTTGGGTCAGATATCATGGCGTTTACAAAGATCTCCATATCAACTTAGTATGGCCTGGAAAGGATCCAAGTCTGGGTAACTTATTTAGCTCTTGGGGGCTGTTGTTTTTATTTTCTAATTGTGTTTAAAGCATCAACTATGCCTTACTTGCACGACCACGATACTGGGATAACATGTTTATCAAACATTCATGTTTTGAAAGTTTATATTCAGGCTGTTATGTACTGAATTCCTTAAAACTATAAACTTCCACCTCCATCAAATTCACACATTCCAAGACACACAGTACCAATTCCTGTATTCACCTGTTCAGGACATGGATATGGGATATGCATTCTATCTAGGTTCCTATTGTCATACAATAACTAATGGGGTGTCAAGGAACAAATGTTCTTTTATCTGTAGCTTCCTTTAGCATAATCATTCAAACATGTCTTTTCAGGGGTTGATAGTGTGGGCACAATTTCTGCATCTCTTGTAACCTATGCCGCTATCCAAGCATTACAGCCAGACTTAATTATTAATGCAGGCACTGCTGGTAGTTTTAAGGTATGCTCTTCCCCTATGTTGTATGAACTGCAGATTTAATTATTTCCAAAATGTTACTGGTCTTCTGGCATTCCATTTTTCATTTAATATTTCACTGTTAAGATTATTTTTTTCTTCCACGTAAGCAAAGTTCATTCTTTTTTTCTTTTCTTTTTCTTACTGTTTGCTTTTGATATAACACACCAGCTCTGTTTTTTATCTGCCAATGGTAGTATTTGCTACTATTGAAAAGAGTTCACCCTCCTTTTATAAAAGCAGTAAAATACTGACTGCCATTCAAAATACTCATGTGAAACAAAATAATGCATTTTCTTTTAAATTTCTACCAAAAGCTGATTGATGGAAGCTTCCAGGTCAAAGGAGCATCCATCAGTGATGTGTTTCTTGCATCTGACGTTGCTTTCCATGACAGAAGAATCCCTATTCCTGTAAGTGTTCCTTGCGTTTTCCAAAAAACATTTCTTGCAACTGTCAATGAGGCAAAGGAACCTAAATTTTTGTATTCTGATGGCCAGAACCTAAATTTTTGAAGGCCATTAACAAAACCTATTGCTCATTTTATTCATAATATCCTATGACCAAAATAAACTACTTATCTCATTAATGAAACCTGCACTCTGGACATAAAGTTGTGTAGATGCTACAGGTTGCTTGAAGTCCTCGTGAGCTTTGGTACTCCAAGTGAAAAAAACTCAAACAAAACTATGAAAGCACATACAAACTCCTAGCAGATGGCTAGGTTGGGTGTGTGGTTTTTAATTCTGCTTCATAAATGATAATTTTCCTTTTTCTGTACTGTATTTTTCAGTATCACTACTGTGCCTAATCCTTTTCTGCATCTTTTTTTCTTTTTTCTGGTAGGTTTTTGATCTCTATGGAGTTGGCTCAAGGCAGTCCTTCTCAACACCTAATCTCTTGAAGGAGCTTAACCTAAAGGTGATTTTTATTGAACATTTCCATCCCTTATCTGTGTGTGCTGGATGCTTTCTTTTTGCATTAGTTTTCAGCTAGTTAATGCTTTTAGGCTCTTACCATTTATGAGATTGGGTCCAAATAATTCTAAAGGTTCCCAATAAATATATAGTCTATTTCTTATGGAGCTATAGTCTTGTTTTTCTGAAAAAAGAAACCATGCTTTTTTGGGATTTGACTGGTGAACTTTACAAATTAGGTTCTTAACCTTTTGAACATGGTTAATGATCCAATATCACCTCATCAATAAACTCTGGGAAGTAGTGTAGTTTTATTTATGCACCCGCATATTGCATACTCTGCCAATGATGATGCAGTGCTAGTTAACTGATGGCAGTGAATGGTTGAAATTCTGTTTGACAGGCATATATAAATAAACTATGCTGAATATTTGCCTACTGCATGATATGGAAACTTTCTGCATTGTTTCATATGGACGCCTCTAATGACCTTCAAAAATTTTAATACACTATGTTGATGTTTCAGGCTGGGAAATTATCTACTGGAGACTCTCTGGATATGTCCCCACAAGAAGAAGCATCAATTGTTGCAAATGATGCTACAGTTAAGGACATGGAGGTAAAGTTGAATTCTTTCCTGATAACATGGGGGCTGAAACATCCCCATCCTGATGAACTGAGTTATGGACTATGAGATTTTTTTTATTAATTGCTTGGTGCATATTTAAGACTTAACCTTCAATGATCAGGTTCTGTTGATATTACTGAACATGTCATTTGCCTTTCTTTTTCTTTTTCTTTTTCTTTTTTTTTTTGGTCTTGGAGGACAGAAGAAATGGGACTGAAAATGTTGATCCTTCCTGTATTGCTACATGCCAGATGTTTGTCTGCAGGAGCTTCCTCTGCTATGATTCTTGTTAAAATTGGAATGCCTGCCATGCACATGGACTCTTTTCTCTAATAATCTAGCTAGACAGATACAAGGTCTTGGAAATGCTTGTTGCCGTTGCCTTTCATTCTCCAATTAGTCATAAAACATGCACAAGTACCTGACACCATTTCTATTTAGCAAATGGAGTTTAACCAGATGATGGGAGTGTTAGTGTACAAAAATGCATGACTTACAGGATACATTGAATGCAATTTCCTTCGATAAGTTCTGATGAATCTTCAACAGCAGTGTACTATATACAGCCATACATCATCATATCTTGAACACCTTTATGCATATTAAACTTGAATTTCATTTGTTCTGGAGTAATGTACACCGGGATTTTGCTCTATTGCTCCACAATGGCAATTTTGGGTTTTCTCTGGAACAAGGAATTTCTTGCAATTAGCTTTGCTTATCATCCTTTTAGTGTAGCTCGCAACCTTTCTCACTTTATATGATAGGGAGAATAACACATTAACTGAAAATACCACTCTCATTCCTAAATTTTATATGTTTCTTGGGCTCCTGAATAAGTACTTGATATATTTGGCTTCAGGGAGCTGCTGTTGCTTATGTGGCTGATCTTTTAAAAGTCCCTGCAATATTCATAAAAGCTGTGACTGACATAGTGGATGGTGACAAGCCAACTGCAGAGGAGTTCTTGCAGAATCTGGCTGCAGTGACTGCTGCACTTGAGCAGGCAGTCACCCAAGTAGTTGATTTCATTAATGGAAAGTGTCTCTCTGAACTTTGATATGATGTGACCTTCACTGCCTGATTCTTTTGAAGATATATGCGAGGAAGTGTCAGATGAACCATTGCCCTATGAGATATTCAATATAGGTTTGAAGAAATATGATATTCAGCTTAAAATCGTCATAGTTCATGGTTTGAGTAGGACCAATGCTCTTAGGTCTGGTGAATTGGTTTACATATCCCACCACTCGACCAAGGCTCACGCATTGGTACCAACAACATGGTATGAGTAGGTATATACTGTTAATCTGCCAAAAAGTTGATATGCTGATTGTTATTTGTTCAACGACACAGTTTGGATTATTTGGTTCTAAGCAAAGTGTGGGTCTAGTCCTCATCATGTGGTCTTTCCTCATTTGGGTGATGGTTGTAGCTGGGAAGCTTCTTATAACAGAATAAAGAAGGTATAATCAAGGACTGTTCAGTTATTCTATAGTGGCAGTGAAGTTAGTTTCAGTGAAAGAGATGTCGTGACTGCTTATGTTCAGTTGCATGAACTGGCTTTTGAATTTTTCGATGACAGGCATTGTATATTCTCATTACTATTGATAGAAATTTGCACAAATATATTCATGGTTTGGTTTTGTTGTAATAAAAACTTCCGACTTCTATGATTTGAGCAACCTCAGCCTGCAATTCGTGGACATCTCTATTTGATGGCCAGCCACCTGCAAACAACATTCTATTAAAACATGTTAACCTTATTGTTGCGGAAACCTTAGTTTCTAGCATAAAAAGGGACGTTCGCCATTATACGTAACGCGCTTTGAACTCGAGTAGTTGGATATCCAAATCGGGTGATCATCAAAGATAAATTATTATCTGGTTTTTAAAGAATGATCTGAGGGAAGGTTCAAGTTGAACCCTCCATTATTTCAGTAGAGACGCGATTTTTAGAATTCACATTACCCTCTGTTGACTTGCTCCTATTTTCTGTAGAGCTTATCTTTTTGGTGCAACAAGAGCTAAACGATGTAATAATACAAGGCTGGTGCATCTTCTTCTTTTTTTTATGTTTATTTTATGCAACGATTTGGGGCTGCATGCTTGGATATAAGTAAGCACAACATCAATGCAGCAAAGCCAGCACCCAAATATCAACCAAGATCTTTAAACATAATCTGCATGAGAGCCTTGTTTCTCAACTACTGCCTCTACCCTAAATAAAAGAAGGCAGATTTATGTATCACTCTGTATGAATGAAAATACAATTATCCCATCAATCTTATTTTAATATCTTCAACATAAAATGCAGCTGTATATGTGAGACGCCTGCCTTTGCTTCATAGGGAAGTGAAGGGGTCCGTATAACATCTTCTAGCAAGTGTATCGACATTCTTCCAGCAGCGAAAACATGGGGCATGAACAGATCGTGCAAGGAGGCTTGACAACAAAGGCCAATCCTGGCAAAGCTACAATTCTGGCTCTTGGCAAGGCATTCCCTCACCAGCTAGTCATGCAAGAGTTTCTGGTTGATGGATATTTCAAAAACACCAATTGTGATGATTTGGAGCTCAAGCAGAAGCTAACTCGACTCTGTAACACTACTAACTTTTCTTCCGTTTAGTTTTTCACATCCAGTTAACTACTAGTGAATGCATGCATATCCATACCTATTGAATCTATAAATGAGAGATCGTGTGGGGGATATGACACTCCTTACAATATATTGGTTAATTTATCTGCATCTTCTAACTGAAAAACTCACATTTTCACTTTATGGAAACTTGCAGGCAAAACAACGACTGTGAAAACTAGGTATGTGGTCATGTCAGATGAGATACTAAAGAAATACCCTGAACTTGCCATTGAAGGCCTCCCTACTGTCAAGCAGCGATTAGATATCTGTAACGATGCTGTCACACGGATGGCTATTGATGCTTCACGGGCTTGCATCAAGAAATGGGGCAGACCTGTATCTGATATAACTCACTTGGTCTATGTCTCATCGAGTGAAGCTAGGCTACCAGGTGGCGACCTTTACCTAGCAGGAGGTCTGGGGCTCAGCCCTGAAACACGGCGGGTTATGCTATACTTTGCAGGTTGCTCTGGAGGTGTCGCTGGCCTTCGCGTTGCCAAGGACATTGCTGAGAACAATCCTGGAAGTAGAGTTTTACTGGCTACTTCTGAAACTACTATTATCGGGTTCAAACCACCAAGTGCAGATAGACCGTATGATCTAGTCGGGGTCGCACTCTTTGGGGATGGTGCTGGAGCTATGATAGTAGGCACAGATCCACTTCCGGTCACTGAAAGCCCTCTCTTTGAGCTTCATACAGCAATCCAGAATTTCTTGCCAAACACTGAAAAGATTATTGATGGGAGGCTAACAGAGGAGGGTATCAGCTTCAAGCTATCAAGGGAGCTTCCTCAAATAATTGAAGATAACATCGAGGGATTCTGTCATAAGTTGATAGGAAACGCCGGATTGACCGACAAGGATTACAACAAGATGTTTTGGGCAGTCCATCCAGGCGGGCCCGCAATCTTGAATCGGATGGAAAAGAGATTTGATTTGCTGCCTGACAAACTAAATGCTAGTAGAAGAGCTCTAAAGGACTACGGCAATGCTAGCAGCAACACCATTGCGTATGTGCTGGAGTACATGATAGAAGACTGCAGGAAGATGAAGGAAGGCTCTGAAAATTGTGATTGGGGCCTGATACTGGCTTTCGGACCTGGAATTACCTTTGAGGGTATTCTTGCAAGAAACCTAGCCATGTAATATATGATATGACGGTGCCTTGGGTATTATAATAACTTGGTTCTCCTACAGCTAGTGGCATTTTCTTGGCCAAAAACCTCCTTTATGTAACTTAACAGCCGCATCAATTCGTTTTTAAATATTTATCAAAATCTCCCCTAAGCCTACTCAAGACATGCTCTTATATCAGTTTTGATGGGTATCAGAAGTTAGCACCTCATAAAGGTAACTAGATTTGCATCAACTCTCACAGCATGAACAGAAGAGAATATTAGCGTCGAAAAATTAATTAACCATCCATTAAATTATATTTTAAGTGCAAATATCCAACCAAAGTTTCTGCATCCCCGGCTTTACAAGTGAACCCACTTTTCTCCAGTCATGATTTGATAGAGAAATTTAATCGTGTGGAGAACAAAACAGATATGTTGCCCAATCAATTTTAGGTGGCAACGTTGCTCTTCGACCACACCATAAAAGAACTTTAGTCACACCACTCCAGAGGGGAGGCGGAGAACAAGCTGCCCTCCAAATACACTGCAAGAAAATTACAATCAGATATGCTGCAAAAAAACTTGTACAAGATGTTTCAGATGCTCTTCTGGTAAAAGAATGAAATTCAAACATTAGCAAACCTTTTGACATAATAATAACAGAAATCTGCTAAGATGAAAGTCTGGACGATTTCTGAGATAAGAACCATAGAAGGCCATAATCCATACCCCAAGGCCACCAACAAGTGTCCACGAGTATCTAAAACCTGTTTAAAAGAAACAAGACTTTAATGGTAATTGCAACTCCAATCAGTTTATATTTTGATGGAAAAATTTGTTTCAGCCAAAGATTAGGCGGAAACAATATGAAGTACTTTTTAGACAAAAAGAAGAAGTGCATTTGACACATAAATTTTGTAAAATGACTCCTACAAAAACTGTGCTAGCATCAGGTTGGCATGATTGACTAGCAATAGTAAATGGGATGAAGAAAGAGAATCTCTGCCCATTCCAGTATCATTGATAACCACTATTCAATCCTATTCAGTAAATTGATTATTTTATCACAATAAACAATGTGGTTTTGTAAAGTCTGTCTAAGACAGCAATGTTCCGCATTTTGATTGCATGCTCAAAACAAACCTCTTGAGACACCAAAATCACTTCATGATGTGGCTAGCTATCTGAAAGCATCAATAGCATTTAAAAGCAGCAATAAAAGCAGAGAGATACCAAACACAAACCCACTGGCAGAGCACCAAACGAGTCCGAAATTTTCAAGAACACCTAATCTGATAAATTTAGGCTCCCTGGTTCAAAACATTTTCGTACGTTCCCTTTGGAACACATTCTAAAAGCAGCTACATGAAGATTCAGATCTGCAAGAACAAACCTGGAGAACCCAATGGGCACAGCTCAAGAACCTTGCAACACCCAATGCAAATACATAATGAGCAGTGAATGGCTCAACAATCTGAAAGTAGAGGGAATAAAAGACATGAGTTTCAACTTTCATTTTGAAAACCTACTAAACTAATACTTTTTACATAATGAAATCAAAGCACCAAACCTTGGTGTTTTGCATGACCCGCAACTGAGGAAGCACAGAAACAGCTTCCAGGTATACACAGAATGCCCAGAGGATCCGGTTCAGTAGGTTATGAGCTGTTGACGGATGAATAAGCAAAGCCAAAACAGCACAGGGTGCCGCCTGCATCCAATTCAAAAGAAGGGTATGAGTTAAAGGTATTGCATGAGTTAAAGGTCTAATCATTAACAAGTAATAAATATTCATAATCATTCCAGAGAAAGAAAGAAAGAGAGCTTGCTAAGCATGAAAGAAAGAAAGAATTTGAACTTGAATGTGAGAAAATCTAAGCAGCAACCTTAGTTGCATCCACAAGTTTGTGGGAGTGTCATGAGTATGCCATTGTCATGGAGTAAGCGATTAGAAAAGAACATGAACAAAGAAGTATAAAGGAGACATTACAACTAAATAGTGAATATTGAAGGGAAAAAAATTAAAGAAGAGAAAAACATTATACTAATTCAACTTTCTAAATCGAAGTATATAAGTGAAGGGATGTACACAAAGGAGAGCTCAAGGATGCCTAAAAAATCCTCAATCAAAAGGTACAGTAAAAAAAGAAAAAAGAATTGACTGCTACAAACATATTCTCGGTAACATTAACACCTAAGCTTGGCTTGTGAACAGAGTGGTATTCATTCCCAGGTGAAAGAAGCACTAAACTTGCCAGAAATGCCTTTATTTTACATTTAAACTTACATTAATACAAACAAATGCAACTGTACCAGGAAAAATTAAATAGTCTTTCCTATTGAGTAACCAGAAATATACCTGTTAACAAAACAATGTGGAGTTAATCAAATACTCACCACATAATATAATGCAAAGTTGTCTTTGTCCTCCATGTAACTCGACTTCAGATTAAAACGGATCATATAAATAACCCACAGGGTTGTTGCCAACGTGGCTAAATCCAGTATGGTATGTATATCATATTCCATTACGAAGCTGCAGTACAACCTTACAGCTAAGAACATGGCTGTCAGCTCCTGAGTTTTCAGAGACAATCCTGAAAAACATTAAAATAATGTTAAAAGACAAAATTTTGCATCCAAAAACTAAAGATATGACCACAAAATCATTGAACCACAACAAGTTACAAAATTTCGTAGAAAAATCCAAGCTTTCTTTCTAATTACATTAGTTCCCATCAAACAAACAAATTTATCAGTTAAACAACCAAAAAAAAAATCCAAGACTTTATTTCAAAAGGTAAAGATAAAACCACAAAATCATTGAAACACAACAAAAGAAAACCCAACATTTTGCACAATAATCCCAAATCTCTCTGATTCCATCAAATCCAAACAAAATTTTATCAAAACAACAAAAATGATCAACCAATTCAATCAATTCCGAATAAACAAAAAATACATAACAACTCGTTGATCAACAAAAAAAATTACTGGAATTTACCACAAGAATCCTACATTTCCCTCTAATTCAACCAATTCCCAATAAACAATCAATTCATTAATTAGAAAAAAATAAAAAAATTAATAAACACTAAATCAGTGACGCACAATAGAAAAAAATCCAAAATTCAACAAAAAATCAAATCCTTCTCTCTGATGAATAACTCCCATCAAACAAAAAAATCAAAACCCTAGAGATTTGGGATCCCGTTTAATTACCAGCACAAGTTTTCTCTTTCATTAACTTATAAATAAGCACAGAGATTCCAATGGAGTGAACAGCCTCAGCAGCCACAAAGAGGTTATCGTGATCGTGTACGATGAATCTGAGGAGCACCAGCGCTGACATTCCAGCCACCACCGCCAAAAACGCCTTGACCTTCGGAGGCTGCCGTCGCACCCACGTCGTAACCACATGGATCGGTCTCCTCGGTGGCCTCATCGCGGAATTCGATATGATTTTCCTGAGGAAGTGATGGAAATTGAGGGGAAATTAGGACGATAGATTGAAAAAGGGAGGGGATTTTTTTATTGGGCTTTCACGGAATTATTTTCTTTCCTGTTATCTTTTGCTTAATTGTAATCTCTGTCTGAAAAGAAAGTAAAAGTCAGCACAGTCACTTTAGTTTCAAATAATTGATTATTCAACCCATACATTTTAGTTTTATTCAAATTATATCCTTTGATTCTATTTTAAGGTGACATGTACTAACCTTCTTATTTAATAAAGTTTAAACTAAAATCTCGATTACTCACCACCCCCAATTTTCAAGATTTCCTGGATCAATCTTGTTAGAAGTCTTGTGATTCTAACCATTTAAATTATTATTTTCACATACAAAATCAGCAACATTTTAACAATATTTTTTATTTCCAACTTCCATGAATTTGAACTTACAAACACATACCAAAGTTTAAGATGTTTAAATTTTATGATCTTGAGTTTTAAATAATATTTGACAATGCAATGATTTCAGGATGTGGGGGGTAGATGATTTTGGAGCCAGATAATGGCACAAGGCAGGATCAAGATTCTGGAAAAATCAAAATAGGAACTTGAACTGTAGGCAGGAAGCTAGAAAGACGACGTAAACATCTGAGAAGGACCGAAGGAATTGTGTAGATAAGCTAGACAAGTTACATCAGAAGGTCCATGAATTTGATCTTCTAATGGGAGGCTTCATTTGTTTGTCTTCCTCGAGTGCCACCGTACCCAAATGAGAAGGGTCTTCCAGCATCATTTTTGCAACCAAGTAACCAGCAATGGACCAGGTTTGGAATTTACGAGCCTGTTTCCCAACGAAACGACCAAGTTTCCCATCGTAATATTCCGGCCAGTTGTCTTTTATTAATCTTGTCTCGGCGAGCTCGATAGCACGTCTTGCGATTTGGGGGCGGCCAGTCTTGATGCATGCCGCGGTGAGAAGCCACAAGAGCACTGCATCCATTGCAACAGCCAAAATGTCTCAAAGATGATCTCAGCAGGGAAATACAGAAAGGTTACATCAGAGAGCTCAACATTGTTGACAGAGTAAAATAATGAAGATTTTAAGCAGGTATACGAGTGGCGTGAACAGTATTTAATAGCGTAGGTACAAAATATAACTGTTGTTTCAATCGAAGGTCAAAATTCATGAAAGAATTTGCATAAAATTAGTTTAAGCTCTCTGATCAATGACTTGATACATGAGTGGGATCAGATTCTCCAACAAAAAATAGGGTGCTTACAAGGCCTTTTTTTCTCTGATAAGAACAAGAAACTCTGGATCGATGTGTTGGGGATTAACATTCAGCGTTTCAAAGGGAATAAAAATCATGTAAATACTGATTCTATAAAAATTCAAGCAAAGGCGTGGCATAGCAACAAAGTTAATCATTTTGGGCCTCATTTTATCAAATGCATTATGCAGACCAGATCTGCAATCAACCAAAAAACCATGGCAGATGTAGTTGCTTTATGAATTTGTTAACCTAAGGAAAATGTAGTGCAGTAGCATACCTGGCCAGGATCCTCCATTGTGGTAACTCCATCTAGTGTTTTTTGGATCACATCCTGTAACAATCCGCCATTCATGGCTCTCTATTGCTGGATAGATTACCTTGAGTGGCATTTCTCCAACCAATTCCTCCCACCGTGATTCTATAAGATCCATTATTGCGGTGGATTGTTCAGGGGTTGCCAAGGATGACAGAATTGCAATACAATTACCCAAGCAAAACCAACGGAAGTCCATTCTTGCAGGACTAACATTCCCGATAAAGTAACCACCACGGACTGGCATAAAATCAAAAATCCATTCTGGAAGAGAATCAGGTATTACATTAAACTTGTTAACAGCAGTATGAGAATATTCCTCTGTTTTATAGCGATATATATCATTAAGCTGTTTCAGGTCAATCCAATAATAACTCCTCATGTGAAAACTTAACGCGTGAAGGCGTTTTGTAATCCGTTCTACAAACTCATTCCCCTCCTCATCTTGCTTCAGTAAAAGCAAAGCACATCTTAAAGCCATGAAGAAAAGTGCTTGAATTTCAATGGGATACCCATAAACACCCTGAAAGATGCATAGCCAAAGACAATACATGATTTGAACTTGAAAAATAAGCAAAGGATGAACATAGCAACAAGCACCACATTAAGTACAGTCCACACAGACAATAGATTAAGAGATGCCTCATTTGTAATTAACCAATGAAACTCACCATTCTGCGATCAACCATGCAGCATCCATCGGCGCAAAGAAGAGTCGGGAAGGTGTCAAACCCCTCTGAAAGACATAAACTCAAAATTAGGCGCATGCCCTTCTGACATTCTGGCTTTTCAGCCAATGATGTGTCGCCTGTGGACTTGGTGTATGCTCGGAGTAGGAAAATCCACCAAAACCCAGAATCAACAGGAGCCACTCTTCCTATTGCACTCTCACCAAAATCTGCCATCAAAGTCTCATTGTGCGTGACAGGATCGTGGAGTACTTTAAAACTTGCAGGCATTACTCCTTCTCCAAGCTGGAATCTGTCAATCTTTTTCTCCCATGATTGAAGGCGAAGAGTCTTCAAGATGAAATTCTTGACTATTTCAGGTTCCCCGTTCATCAGGAAAGCCAATGCACTTGGGACAAAATCTCTTACAAACACCTATGAAAATAAAGAAACCAAATTAATGTACAAACTCTAAACCCTAAAAGGTTCCAAGACGCCGATTACAAATGCAAGACTGTCATTCTCATGCGATAATATCAGATTCATACATGCAAAAAACATCGAGTGGTAGAAAGGTTAACTTTGGAACACGAATCATAATCGCATTATAGACACAAAGATAATCAAAAGGCAGAACGAAAAGAAAATAAATATCCCCTGATTGCAGCTGCAAACAAATCAAGTGAACGATCAAGCAAAAATGGCAGCCATCCAACTTGCAACAAAATGATTCTATCTGCAGATAGTTAATATCCTAATAAACAAAATTTCTTATCATATAAAACAACGTAGTAAAAATCACGGGGTCTTCACCTGATCATAATTCACCTGTTCCTCAGAATTATCCAGTGCTGCTATGGTTCCAACAGGTTCACCACGAAAATAAACCAATGATCTCCTCAAATCCTCCCAAGCTTCAGCCACAGTTGGATGTGTCTCAATCCCAAATTGTGATAATGGAGTATTAAACCCTGACCTTCTACCGGGAGAAGGCAAACAATTAAGGTGGTCAATTAACCTAAAATTATTCTCAACTCTTGACGAGGGACGAGGAGAAGGAATTGGCAACCCAGTAGACAATTCGCTTAGGGACCTTTCATCGCATGATCTTTGCCTATCCATATTCAAAGGCCTTGGTGGCCTATCAAAAATCCTTGAGAAATCAATTTCTTCAATTTCAGCCATATCGCAAAGGGTATCAGCATTTCTCAAGCTTCCTTTTAGAGACACATCTACATTAATACTAGACATTTGTCGGATGTTTTGCCAATGACAAAACACACAACTTTGAGTGCAACACCTTGTACAAACAACCTGCAATTGAATCCACCAGAAACAACCAAACTCAATGCATGTAAGAGAAAAACTTATAATAACCGAGACGGGTTTTTCACTCTCTCCTTGAAAAACGAAAAACAAAGATTCAAGACTCAACCTTTCTGATCAGTTTTGACAAGTTTTCTCGTCAACCAAACAGAAAGTCTTAACTTTCACACACCAAGCCCTCAAAGTTTCAAACTTTTTATTAAAAAAAAAACAAACAGCTACAACAAACCAAGTTATTTGCCGAACAAAAATAAGACCAGCTCCAAAGACAGCTTCAATGACCCAAAAAAAGGGAAACAAGCAGAGAGCAAGAGAGAGAAAAGAAGACGAACGGGCTTGCTTTGGAGAGGGTGACGAATGAACAGAACCGAAAACCTTTGTATCAAGTGGGCCCAAAATGCAAAATGCGATACTATATTGGTAGAGCAGGACAGACAGGTGAGGGTGCATGCATGTACGGACGGACGGTTCGTGGGTCCACGTGGGATTCAAAACTCGATACTTGTATATGGAGAAGACAAACCTAAATTTAGTTCCTAAACTAATTCTCAATTATCAATTAAGTCCTCACACTGAAACTCACCATGTATTAGAAATTCTTAAATTAGTCTTCATTCAAATCTGTTAAGCAAGTTTCGGCCTAAAGTGCAGACCTTGTGCTAGTGCTATAAAATCCGCTCTGCCTAGATGGTTAGTCTATTGAACTAACACCCTGGTTGCTTGATCAGGCTGATGGATGGATCAAGTTTTAATATCCTGTTTAATTTAAATATCAAAAGGATGTTGTCTCGACGATGACTTAACATCATAGAAGAGGATTTAATTAAGAAATTCGGTCATTAGAAACTTTCTTGGGAACATGTTTAACTTAAGATCTGACAGCAGAACCGATAGACATTCTAGGGACTAGTTTAGGGCATCCTCATAATGAGTGTGTGAAGGTGCATGGGCTTTGGAACTGGAGCCATGAAAGTAAAAAAAATGAAATGGACACCAGTCCGTGACGTAATAATGCAAAGGGATCTCCTCTTTCTCTGCAGAGTGGAAAGATGTCCTTTTTAGCAGGTCGACAGTCTTCGTCATATGCAATAAGAGTTGGCATTGGTAGTTGGGTTTTTTTGCACCCATTATGAGTTGGGATCGCCATGGCATTTACTGTTCCCAAGTTGGCATGAACAATAGGAGAAGCAATGAAATCCTGTCTGTTACTCTGTTACCTCCAATAGGGAAATGGTTATAAATAGGATCTATATATAAATATATCGTAGTCATTGAAATTTGAAAAAAAACCACGATATTTGACGACACGAAACCACCATTAAAAAGAAAAGGAAGGGAAGGAAATACAAGAAGTACCAAAAAAAAATTACAAGTAAAAATAAGATTATTGCATGTTACATCATGATGATAATCATTAACAAAATTACACAAATAAATATATAGAAGGATGGATATCAAGAAAGATATGTTATATTTATAGATATTAATTTGAAATGATTTTTAAATATGGTAACTTAACTGGTCAGATCTTGGTTTTATTTTTTAGAAGTTATTAGTTCGAGTTTTTCAAACATCAAGCCATTAAAAGCTTATATAATTGTTATTTTCAGTACCTGTGAAATTAATTGAGGTACGCGCAAGCTGACCCGGATATCCGTGTTAATAAAAAAAAATTAATTTGAAATCATAATAAGAAAAAAAAAAAAAAAAAAAGACTAGCCTGCTTAATATTTAAATATAAAAAATTACATAAATGATTGAATTACATTTCTAACATGCATACCAATGCATAGGACTAAACAAAAATTACAAATAATACTTATTTTTTGAAATTTTTTAAAATTAATAAAATTTTATTCTTTATTCTTAAAGTTTTATTGCTTATTACTTGATATAAAAAGATTTTCTTAAATAAATCTATTAAGATTTCAACAATAATATCTTGTTTAGATATACTATTAAATAAGATTCAATAAAATAAAATAAAAAGTTATAATCAATAAGAAAATAAAAAATTTATGAACAACAAAAAAAGAAGATAATTAAAGAAACTTCTGAATGTCCTTTCACTTACCCGACACTTGTTTGTAGAACTTGAGATTCAAAATATCTATTTATAGTTCATGAATGTTCATAATTAATGAATATTCAAATTCACAAATGTTTATAGTTCATGAATTATTCATAACTACATTCATTCCCACACACATAATTAATATATTGATCCATGTATGGAGGCATGTGGAGACTATAACAAATTATCAATAAAATAAAGATTTAATAGTAAATATTTTTTATTAATCAAATCTAGGCTCATGGTTCAATTTACATAACTATTTTGAGTTTGTTATCTAAAGCTTATTTGAGGATATAATTCTTTAACCAGAGACATATCATCCACTAGTGGAAAGACTATAATTCTTGGCTGAGGAGGTTGATTAGCATGAGATTCTCACTCAAGCAAACTAAGCTAGAGAGTAAAATATAGATTTTATGCGCGTTAGAAATCAAAATATTCCTGAGAACTTGGAAGGTCAGGGAAATTAGGATCTCGCGGCCTCCATAGGCCTCCCTTAACTTTTAGACCAACCTCTGCCTTTCTGCGATTTGAATAACGACGATGCGTAAGATGGAAGCTTTCTTGGCCCATCAACTTTCGACGAACCTTTTCACATAAAGAGATTTATCGATAATCGATAATGCTTGGCCCATCAACTTATAAGTGTTTTATCAATCCCCAAAAAAATAAAGAATCTACCCCTTAAAGAAATTATTATAGTTCTTTTTTATTTTCATGTTTATGATGTATTAAATTAGTTATTTCTCTTTCTCTTTCTCTTTCTCTTTCTCTTTCTCTATATCAAGGCCTGACGAAGTATTTATTTATTGGAAATTTAAAATTTAGAAGTGAAAAAAATAAATAAATTAGGAGTACTCCTTCAGACACCGGTTATGGACCCAGTAATTTAAATGCAGAAAAAAGAAAATCACTTTTCAGTTCTTCTGTACAGATTACAGAGCCTCTTTTGCCGGGAGATGAATGGCTACCTTCAATACAAATTGGAAGTCAGGCCTCTATTTTTGGATGTTCACTGCACAATGAAATCTATCAATAATCTACTAGCCTGCTTTTTGCGTGAAAAGCTATACATAAAAACAGAGGATATATCTGAAGGAGCTTGGCCTTAATTTCTTGAAGAAGGCTTACAAAGCTATCTTGTCATTTGCCACCAATTAACTTTATTAACTAGAGACCTTAACTTTGATGGTGGTGGTGATGTTGAGCTGAATTATGATAGAATAGGATTCAGCAAAATTTCTTTACCACACGCGTCATATGCAAAAGCAGTTGAAACGTTGTTGTGCTCACATGAGTTTAAACTAGCCATCCGTAAAAATATATGCTCCATACCAGAAGGGCAGGCGAGCCAATGTATTCCGCAGTTAACAGTAGATCTATCAGAATCTATGGAATGGATGAAGTGTACTTGCTCATTGGTTGACGGGGAAGTGTTTGGTGAATCAAGTGTGAATTGCAGCATGCATGGTTTTGATTTGCAAGTGGAACTTTCCGGAAGAGGACTGTCTGAAATATATGTACTGGTGCTAGATTCACTGAATGTCACAGTCGGGAACAGCAGCATTGTTGGGCGAACTATAAAGGACTTGATGGCTGTAATCCGTCCTTACATTAGCATTCTGGTTGGACCGGAGCCAGAGAGTTGTCAATGAGTTCATCTCTTCTGTGACAGGAAGAGCTTCTGATGTCAGGCTTGCTGGAAACACAGCTGATATGCTGAAATCCACCCACTGGGTCCTTGTGTTCTTTTCTCGTATGTACATGTCCTGTCGAAGCTTATAAAGGCAAGCAATCACCCTTATGTCTCCAGATGTATTAAGAAAGATGTCAACGGTAATGAGAGACCCATTTACAGCATACTCTGCGAGGGATTGGATGGGGAAAACTGGTTGGACAGATGGGGGCTATTTTTCTTGGATTGTCCAACCTTCAGCCTCTCTGCCATTATACAATCTGTTTCTTCCATTTATCTTCAGGGAAGCATGGCAGATTGATGTCCTCTAATTTATGTATTTCATACTATGGCTCTACAGAGGCTAGTTGATTTGAACAGGCAGATAAAATCTTTAGAGTATATGCAGCAAAGCAATGATAATTTTGTCCGATTCAAGTTGCTTGATGATGCTGGCTCATCACTGTACCGCGAAAGGAGCAGAAAGTGGAACAAACACATTACCGCTGTGAAGCAGGAGGCAGCAGATCTTACTGGGTTCATGATGAGTTACCTCTCATTATTGATTAACGAACAACTTCCAGTCTACTCTTCCAATGCTGGAACTTGTCTAGATACCTGCAACCAAGCTATGCATGAAAGTGATAAATGGGTTTTGGATGTCTGTTCCGTGATTGAGAAGTCATTGCCTGCTGCAATTTGGTGGATTATTTTCCGAAATATCGATATATGGTCCATTCATGCTAGTAAGAAGAAGTCGAAGATGTTCCTCAAGCATGCAATCCTTACTTCTCTTCCATCTATAACAAAAGGCTGTACAGAGGTGGAAAGGCACCATACAAGTGAAGCTGGTATACTGAATACAATTTCTGCTCATTAAATCTCAGCCGAACTTCTGTCCGAATCTCTTCTGTGTGAATATAAAGTAAGGGGCAATTTTACATGCAACCCCCCCGTTCTCATGTGAATGCACACATCATAATACAAACATTCAGTTCTGAAGCCAACGGTTGTTTTTCATAGTGTTGAAACTGCCTCTTCTCCTAGTTTGTTCGCAGGTATTGGAGAAATCAGTCCTACCACTATTTGGGGACATCGAACTGAATGCGTCACCTAAATGGCAGGAGGATTTAAGTGCACTTGAAAATTCATATGTTGTTTCAGGCAGAAAATCATCTACTTGTGATGAGATTGCAGTGGGGAAATCGATTTCCCATCTATTGTCTGAGATGCCTGCAGATATTTCCAGATAATTGGCCATCATGAAATTTACAGCCTGTCAAAGTTTGCTTAGGATATTGTATTGGATGCCAAAAGGATATATCAATTCAAGATCATTCTCACTTTATGTCACTTGCCCACTCAACCTTGAAAGGTAAAATTATGCCCCTCGTAATTTCCAAACCATTATGCTTCAACGTGTCTTTTTTTCATGTCTGCTTCGAGCAAGCATACGCAGATTGTTTATGTAGGTTTTCCGCATGATAGTACAGTAGATGAATAAAAAACATTCTCGTTATTGTCCTGCACATTGCACATGTTAAAATTGTGATGTCCACTAGTTTGGAGTAAAGTAAGCAGTATCCAAAAATAAAATAAAACCCTTAGGCCCTCACTAACCCTCCATTCCCCTCTCCGTATCCTTGGAAGTATATGTAATGGTATTTTTCTGTTGATACATATACTTTGTATCATGCAACATATGCTTAAGTTTCACCCATCTGTTGTCTACATATATGATATATGCAAAACCCCACACGCACACACACCATCTCTGTGTCCTTGATTATATGCAATAATATGTGCTTGCAGTAATTAGTTTGAAGTTTCTGTTGATAAATGTACTTAGTATGATGTAACATATGCTTAAGTTCCACCCATGTGTGATATCTACATTTCAGGTTTGTGATTGGCCACCTGTTAGAATGCGGGGACTCGTTCTTCTCACGTAAACAGTATGAGCTTTTAAGGTTGCTGGTGACCTGCCGGAAGGCCCTGAAATACTTAATTATTGCGTACTGTGAGGAGAAGATTGCTCAATCCTCACTCATTCCTATTCTGTCTGAGGATGTACGTTCTGTATTATGGCTTTCCAAATCAATGTCTGTGGTGTTTAGGCTTCAAGAGACACTGTCAGAAGATAATGCTTGTGAAGTTACAGATATGATCTTCTCGTTGATGGATCAAACATCATATGTGTTCCTAACTCTAAGCAAATATCAATGTATTTGTGCAGTTGACTCCATAATTGCTGAGAGACCTTGCACAGAGCTACCCAATTCTGATGTTGCTCAGGAACAGAGCAGCGTGAACAAGTCTAATCCATGTTTGGATACCTCCAAAGACTTTGAAAGCTGGAAAAGTGTCATCATTATCGCTTGAAGTTTGGAGGAACAGACACAAGACTTGATTATTTCTTTGAAAGATGCTCTTTTTAAGAACGCGGGAGATGAAATTGATGTTGTTGATTGGAACAAATTATCTTCGATATTTCTTGCTTTTGTGGATTCATGAGGGGCCTAGCATCTGCGTTGGACCACACAAATGCAACAGATAGTGATTATAAGGTGAAGCTGTTGAGATGGAAATCTGAATCCATCTCAAAAATTAGTCATTGTATAAATGTGTTCGCTGATTTTATTTGTTTTTCCTTCCACATGCTGTTTGTTGAGGATGATCACCAACCTGAACATTTATATGATGCTCGAAATTCTGTAAAGTCTAATGATAGCAGCATTGTACTGGGTTCAGGTGACTCCTGGAAAGCTACTGTGGATAAACATAGTTCACTGCCGGATAATTGTTCCACTATTGCCAGCGTTCTAAGTAAGCTTGACTCATATGAATGTCAACCATTAAATAAGGATTGGTTGCAAAGTTTTCTAAAAGGTAATCTTCCTAAGGAGGCAGTATTAATCAGGCAGCTATTAATTGCTGTTTCAGCTATTCTGAGGCTCAATTTACAGACTAAGTGTACTCTCTTTTTGTCTAGCATGGTGCCAAGTTTTACTGGCATACTCAAGTCTTGCTCTTGAAGTTAGCAGATGGCACTGAGGTGCCAAAACCATTCTCTTTTGTTTGGTTAGATGGTGTTCTGAAGTATCTGCAAGAGTTAGGGAGTCATTTTCCCATAACGAATCCTACCTTGACTAGAAAAGCATATGCAAAGCTACTAGTGTCACTCTTGAAAGCTTCAGGAAAATGCGTATCTTTACAGGGGAAAGAAGCTACTCTGGCTTCTCGCGATGAACAGTCAAGCACTAAGACACTCCACAGTCATATAGGATCAGCATCGATTTCTTATCCATACCATTTAGATGAATTTAAAGCTAGGTTAAGGATGTATTCAAAAGTATGATAAGAACACCATCAGAGTTGCATCTTTTGTCTGCAATACAAGCTATATAGAGAGAGCACTGGTTGGAGTCCATGAAGGCTGCCCGATAGTTTGAGATTAATACTGGGAATGTAGTGATGGTAAGGTTTCTTCAACTGTTGCAGCGGCATTGACTGCTTGGATCTGGTTCTGGAACATGTTTCAGGTAATATTCTGATTTCCTGACTGCTGTATATTGAGTAATGATTTTTCTTTTTTTCTTTTTAGGAAGTCAAACCTGATTCTCCCTGCTTGCTAAACAGGCCATCTACCATTCTGCTAACGGGGATTGGCACATTGCATAATGATGTCCAAAAATTTTTCTCTTGTAATTGCAGATTGTTATACTAACCATCTACTTGCTATACATGTCATAAAAGTTTAAATGTTGTTAAAAGGAACATTCAGAGTTCGGTGGCTGCTTTGTTCAACATAATTCTACATGTGGAAAGTCCATTAATTTTCTATGGGATAGCAATGGGCAGTGATAGGGATAAAGGACCAGATCCAGGAGCAGTCATTCTTGTGTGTGTTGAGGTACTAACTAGAGTTTCTGGAAAACGTTCTTTATTTCAAATGGATTCCTGGCATGTGGCACAGTCTTTACGTATACCAGCGGCACTTTTTCGAGATTTTGATCAACTGAGAATTTCTGAAGATCCAGCTTATCTAATTCCTTGTTCTCGGACAACCAAGATCATAATCCTGTGGTAGGCATGAATTCCTTTGTTGCAGATCAACTATTCTCCGTGGAGTTATACACTGTATGCTGCCGATTATTATACACGATGATGTTTAGCTCAATCTCTGAAGAACCTGATTACTATGTTTGTAAATGTTGCAGATAGATTTGTTATCATCAGGCCAGACTCGACATGCATATATACCCATAAAAAAGAAGTAAAAATGACAGTATTCGCATATCCTACTTTGATAGTTAGTGTTTTGTTTTTCTTCTTCTTCCCGACACATAAACACATGCTAAAACAAACAATTGCAGACAGTGCTTTGGTTCAGAATGTGTCTCTATGCTACGTTATAGTTGTCTCTGCTCGATCATACAATCCGCATATATTATCCTTTTTGGTATTGTTTTATCTCAAGTTAGTTGTTACATGTAATCATGTTTGTAATCCAGTGAGTCGGAACGGTGCGTTGCTTTACTTCAAGAATCTGAGCTTGTTCTTCTTCGCTGTTTGGAGATGGTGGGTGTTGATTTAACAGTCAGAAAAGGTTATTCTTCGAGGGGAGATCAAGAGGGGGTAAAATGTGCTTGTTCCCCCCAGAGGATCGATCTATGAGGAGGTGTTTGATGATATCTTCAGCTTGCAAGATGCAGTGAACATATAGCTTGTGTTGTTTGGGCAGGTGTTAGATGCCATATTAGATATTTTATGTCTCTTGAAAATCTGCTTATCATCTTCAATCTATTCTAAATAAAAGGAGCAAAATCAGCAAATTGATTTGAATTAATTTTAAAAATAACATAATTTATTTAGGGTTTTTTTATTTATTGTTTATTATTATTTTTTTAAATTTTATTATTTAATTAACCCGACATAATGAATTTAGTTAAGTAAATTATCTGAGTTTTGAATTTTAATTTTTTAATTTGAGCTGTGTCATAATAAATATTATTGTATTATGTTTGCTTGAATTATTATTTAAATTTTCTTTTATTATTTTAATTTTTTAATATTTAATTAATTTAAATTGAGTTTTTTTTTCATTTGAATTCCATACCCAAATTAAGAAGGTTAAATATAATTTATTATTTTAATATTTTAAAAAAAAAATCATTCATTATACGTCTAGCTTTTGACTTTCTAAGTTTTATATTTTTTATAAAATTATATATATAAAAAAAAAAATCTGATTTGCAGCGTAAGACGATTAAAAATAGTGAATTTCTTGAAATGCATTTTAGTTGGATCACCATGCCTAGTGGATGAGTAGCGTGTCATTTGTTAAGAGGGCTTTAATGTTATTTCTCAAAGAGGGTGTGCTTTGATGATATTTCTACTGCCGACATGAATTGAATACGCGGTAATTTTAAAAAATATCTTTTTGAAAATATATTAAAGTAATTCAAAAATCTTAAAAAATATATATTAAAAAAAAAACACAAAAATAAAAACAAAAGTTAACACACACTAGACTTTTTAAAATAAAGTCTGGAAAGACGAATATAAAATCAGCACCACTTGATCATTTAACCAATTGTCAAATCCATCAAATCAGAAAACATCAGCGGCTCAGAAAGTCCCTATACAACAATCAGACAGTTTCTTTGCTATAAATACAACTTTTGCGAACATATCCATACCAGGGAAAAGAAAGCAGCGATGTACGACAACAGGAGAAGAAGTGACATCATCCATGATGCTTTCACTCTAAATCCTCTACCATATCCAGTTCTCTTCATCTTTGCAGTGATATCATTCTTTTTCTGGATATCTTGGTACTTGCACCATGAAGACATTGTGGAGACTGCTGAGAAAGAAGTGAGTTGGCTCATCGTGGTTGTACCATTAGTGCTAATAGCCATAGTTCGTTGGCTCATGACACCGTGGGACAGGAGCCGGAGAGTACAGTACCAGCAGCCATCAGAAGGGAGCTCTCCATGGGGTGTGGCTGCTTTCATTGTATTGCTTCTTGTTTTGGTGCGGTTTCAATCTACCTTTCTTGATAGCTGGCTTGGGTGACGCTGTACTAGTTAGTATAGATTGAAGAATAGTTTAGTTCCATCGCTTTGGTAACTTGGTTTATGTTTGAAAGACAGTTTAGAGTTTGAAATAGAATAATATATGTAACCGTTATGCGTGTATGTGTTTGTGTTTATATGTATATATGTGTGTGCGCATTAAGATATATGTGATTGTGGTTTGAGTATTCATGTCTTGTTGGATTTTTCTTTGGTGGATCAGATGTTAATGAAGTTGTCTTTTCTTCAGTAGCTTTTTTGGGCTATGTCAAATTTGTATACGCTTTTTATTTAGCTCAAGTTAGAATCTTGATTAAAATGATCTAAAGCCACTCTGCGGACAGAATATTTCTGTTTGGATGCTGAGAAAATGGAGTTTCAGTTTGCTGGGGAAGTAAGTGATAGAACTGTACTTGTCCTGGCTCAAAAGGTAAACTTCACTTGAAATGAGTTTCCTTTTCTCGCATAAACTCTCTCCTAGTACCTCAGCAGAAACCTTGAAGATAAGATATGTTTTCTCATTTTATTTTAATGCGGATATTAACTTTTCTTGATTGATTAAGACTAGTAGTAACTTACAAAAGACAAGTTATCTCTCAAGACACTCTCCCCTGAATCTAAAGTCAAGTGGGCATTAGCCAAATTTGTCTTGCTCTCAGAAATCATCACCTCAAAGAACAAATAATAAAGTAATCTGCCAAGCAAGGTGGCAAGATCAATGGGTAATGCTGTGTCCACTGAATATTCATGAGTTCCAGAAGTTACGAACTCTATGAGAATCCAATCCATTTGCAGATGTCACTGTCTATACCCAATGGCCAGCTAAAAGCAACACTTGTTTAATATCTCTTACTATTTAGCTATAATGATAGTAATAGTGTGATTACAACAGGCCGACTTCATGTTTCAACTCAGTAGTCTTGTCTTAAGAGAATCAATCCCCCATTATATTCAAAAGATCAACTAGCAGAAGGAGATAGACAATTCACAAGGGAGTTCTGGGACATGTTAAGATAACAAACCAGGGGTAGGATTGGTGCAAAACACGTTTATACCCCAGCTATCTCTCAAGAAATTATTAAAGTATAAACAAAAAAAACAAAAAAAGCAAGTTTGATCGATGAAGAAGCACGCCATATTTATATTCTTGTAAATTTTGTTAGCTGTGATTGGGTGGTGGAAGAACAGTTCTTCATTTGTGACAGACATCAATTGTTTATTTAATCATCCAATCCTACGACTCCCTTCTTGGTTCGATGTTAATCAAGCCTTTTGCAAGAAAAAATCATCAAACATGCTTGTGGGGAGCTCTGCAGTGACAATTTCTTGGCCTTGTCAGTTTTGATTGAATGGCCATAACGCGTCTTCTCTTATTCCAAGCCTGAAAGCTACTTGGAAGGACTTTGATTCATTCAACCCGCTTTCATATGGGAACACACGTAAAGCATAATTGAATATAATGATTGATGTTTGTCTGTGATTCTTCATATTCAAATCTTACAGATTTACCCTTTCCCATGCTACAGAAGTCATCTTGGCCTCGCCGACATAGACTTGTTTTCGTGTGTTTGTCCATACCAAATGTTCCAATGAATGGTCGTGGGCATGGCAGAGAAGTGAAGTGTTGAGCATGCCGGTGATTCAGTTCCTGCCGACCTTTTTAAACCAGAGGAACAAACAGTAATCCTGACCAGAATGTTGATTTTGATTGAGTTGGACTTCAGAGATGCATTGAACATTTTGCTCACAACAGTAAGCAAAAACCGTATAATACAAAGCTTGTTGCCTAAAAAAAAAAAGATGGATTGCTTGACAAAGAAACTCAAAATATTCGATGATTATAAGCTAAGATATGCACATCCGTATATCTTTAACGTTGTAATTAACAAACATTAAGCAGAGTTTGTCCTTATCTTTTCGCTGATTTATACTAATAAAACAAATCAATCTGACCCCTGAAGAGGTCCAAACCACTTGGAATGAAATGTAGATCGATAAGAGAGCAACATTAAAAGCACCACCACAAAAATGGCAATACCCCAAGGAAAGGAGCCTGAGGAACGTGGATCTGAATCATGCTGTGAACTTCTGAGCCGATAGTAGAGCAACCAATTAGTAGAATATGAAGCCATGAATAAAATCAGGAGGATAGGCAGCAAGACAAGGAATATTTGGAGGTTGATTGCAGAGTGGTGCAACTGAGCCTTATAGCCCGTGTAATGGGAGAGCCATAACAGGGAAATGACAATGCCAAAAATAGCTAGCAATGGGAGTGGTGGAGAAGACACTGAGCCCATGGTCTGGCCTGTCCACCCTTGTTTCCACTCAGGACCCCTTCTCTTTGGATAGAACCACTCCATCTCTTCTTGTTTTTTTTTTTCTCTCTCTTATCTCTAAATTCAAGCAATTCAGTAAAGAATCTTGTTGATGCAAGGGGGTGACGGGCTTTGTTTGCTTTAATATCAAAGTTGGCTATGGAATTTTGTGCTTTGAGTGTAGAATCCTCAAAGAACTTCTTCTTTGGTCCTGCGCACTCAAGTGTTTGATAAAAAAGGTTTTGAACCACCTTAAAGAAGAAAATGTGATTGCTATTGGGCCTGTCTAGAAACTTCAGACCACCATTCTGGGCTAGGTCGAAATTCGAAAATGTTGTAGGCGACAGTCATGCACAACATGAAGAACATCAAATATATAATAACCCACATTAAAATCCCTTTTTCATTGAGGAGATTGTGTAGTTATAAAAAAATGAAAGCAAAAAAGATACTCCAAGGTTAACAGCCATGGATAACAGAGCCCAGTGGCAACAACAGAAAAGGAGGATCCCAAGCATAGGAGAAGTTGACAGAAGCTGATGCCTCCAGGGAACTGCCATTGATGAGTAGGCAGGCATCACCTTGCCTCGAAAGGATTGATGGATCAATATTTTCCACTGTTTGAAACCCCGTGCAAGACAACTGTATTTGGCTTTGAGCACATTGGCAGTTGTTTACCACAGTCACGTTCCATTCTGCCTGACCACTTATTTCTTTCCCACTTCGGACTGTCCCAATGTTGATGTTGTTCAATGAGCAATCACATGATCCTGTATTTTCATTACAGCAACATTGGAAACCAAAAATAAGATGTTTTCTTCAAACCACCTCACAAGTGAAGAGCAATGCCAATTTGCAAGACAGTTTCAAGAAAATCAAACCCTCCTCCTAAACTCATGTAATCATAATCTATATGGACCCAACTCATGATTTGATCAATCAACAAGTGAGATGGGTTTTGAGATTCTTCTGTGGGATTAGATTTTTTGGACGAGATGATGATATAGCACCATAATAAGATTGCTTTAGATTAAGAAGGAATAGAAATAGTGTTTATATATATATATATATATATATATATAAATGGATTGAAATAATATTTTTTTAAATTTATTTTTCAAATTAGTATATCAAAAGAATCTAAAAAAATTAATTTTAAATTAAAAAATCAAATTTTAGACAAATTATATTACGTTTCCAATGTTAAACACACCCTAAATAAGATTATTCAATCTGAAATCAGGATTATATTAATTTTTTGATAGACTACATGATGATACTGTAGTACTATAATATAATTGTATTTTGTTAGTGTTTCAGGAGGGGAGAGGCAAATATATTAATAATAGACGGAGATAAAGATATAAAATAAATATTTTCTTAGAGTGAATTTTTGTTGTTTTAAAATTCAAAGACAAGTGACTTGATCCTTCTATTTCTTTTAAGATAATAATAATAATCAAATGATATCTTATTATCTATATTTACTAAATTATAAAGTGAGATCACATATAAATTATTTACATCCAGAATAAATCTAATTGGTCTTAGACATGCTTAGAATCCAATCATTGAAGCATATTCACCTTTGATCTCGAGGAAAAATGTTCATGATTGATTTTCATAGTTTCAAATTGTTATATCTCCCTTTTCCAAGAAATCATGAAATCAGCTCATAGATTTACCAAAGAGCAGCATGTGTTCATAACACAGCCGAGTTGTATTCCTTTATTTAAAAAAAAATTATAATAAAAAAGAAAGAGAAGCATGTATTTGAGCAGGAAAAGATAGATTATTGAGACAAAAAAGATAGCTTTCTTACCTCTGGCAAGTAGGCATAGAACAAGAGTCGCGGCAAAAGCTTTGATGAGACCTGCCATGGGCTTTGTAATCTCCTCTCGATTCCTGGTTTGTGTTCTTGAGGGGAAGGAACCTCTTCTCCCTGACGACTTTCCTAGCAGGACAGTGCATGTTCAGCTACTTTTTTATTCTAAAAGTAACCAGCCAGGATAATTATGCTATGACCATAAGAGCTGATGTTGAATATATTTATTCCTCCATTGGTCCCGCCTTCCAAGATAGTCACAGCACCAATAAAGCCTGATGTTGATTTTTCTTTTTCAACTACATTTTTCTTATAAAATTATCAGTGCTCGCCCTTTTTTATATATTTTTTCCCTCGTTAGTCCATAGTTCATAGATGGTTTTAAACAAAGTAAGACGTTTTTATATATATTTTCTCCAGCGAACACGAGTAAGAGAATTATGTGAAAAACTCTTTTAAGTACACCTAGTAAAATGCTGCCAGACTAATGCCTTCACGAAAGAAAAAATTGCACTTTCATTACTTGGGTTTGAACCCCATAAATGATAATTTAAACAAGGTAACAAGTTTTCACATTCTTTACTTGGGTTTGAACCGTAGAATAAGCCTCCAAGAATATATAAATTAGTGAAGCTTATTATATAAATTAGTCAAATGTACTGGATTCTGGATTAATGCCAGCCCAACAGTTAGCTTTTCAATTTCTTCTTCTTTCAAGGTCTTATTACATTTAGTACAAGGAACACGAGCGTTGCATTGGGCTGTGGCCATTTCAGCAGTTCTTTTTGATATACAGGTAATGTTCTGTCAGCGCATATGTTCTAGGTAATGAACACGTGTTGCGAACATGCTGACTGGTTAAATACCTGCTGTCTTCAAGCATATCTGTCTTTTTTATAGCTGCTGAGTCGAAGACAGACACATATGGCAAGTGCTGGTCGGCATTCAGCATTTGAGTTCCTAGGACCACTTTGCACATCAAAAGAAATCACGAAAAGAAGAAATTTACCAAAAGATAAAGAGGGGGGCTTCATCGAGATCACAAGCATCAACCTGATTTATGTTTTATGCCTTTTCAAACGAAAGCTAAAGCAAAGGGGCTTGTTTCTTTTTAGGATTGGGAAAAAAAATGGATAAATCATCAAAACTCCATTTAATACTAACTCATGGGTTGATTACAGTAAGCTTCAAACTGAAGCAGCTCCTTTTTAGCCTGCCCTTTATTTGCTAATGTTTCCAATACCAACTCAACATCATAGAATTAAGCAGCAACTTTCTTGAATGTTACAGAATTGACAATGGTAGCAAACTCGGGGCCCTGCATCACAGAAAATCGCAGTGTCATTGTAAATTCCTACCAAATTTGATGTAATGGAGAGTATGCTAGGTACTTTAATGACTGCAAGACAGGTTTTTCATTGTGATAATTAAATTTTGAAGCAAAAGGCTAATGGCAGAAGTATACCTTCAAGGATGCACCACCAACAAGGAAACCATCAATATCTTCTTGCTTTGCAAGTTCAGCACAATTGCCTCCATTTACAGATCCTGAAAAGGAAATTCAGTTGTAATTAGATTATGAGCAACACAAGTGAACAAGATCTACAGAAGCAGGCTATTGTGAGAAGATCAGAAGAACTGATACATTCAAACCAAAGTAACAGTTTATAAGTGGTGACAACCAGTGAGCCAAACCATTAACATGACTTTATGACAATGGTTCACAACTGAATATTGGTATGGATTAGCCTCCAATTAGAACCAACATAGCCAATCCAACCCTGCAGGTTATGATGCTGCCCCCTTTTGCCATAGTCTAGTAGGAAAAGGTGAAGAAAAAAAGCTCCTTATACCTACTCATTTGCAAGTTCATACATATTTTCCATAATCTAAGCAAGAGAACTGACAGGTAAAATTTCAACATAGACAGAGTGAAGTACCTCCATAGATAATACGTGTTTTTGATGCAACTTCTGCCGAGACATTGTTTTTAAGCCAATCACGGATAGCTACATGCACTTCCTGAGCCTGCACAGGTGTGGCCACTACACCAGTACCAATAGCCCACACAGGTTCATATGCAATAACAATATTATCCCAGCTGGGCACAGCATCTACAGGTAGGGAATGACAATACTGAAGTTAGGACATAGTTGTAACACTTTAATCTAACATCTCATATTTCAAGAGAAAGAAACATCAGCAATAACCTGCAAATGCCTTCAGTTGCTGATAACAAACATCAAAAGTTTTCCCTGCTTCTCTTTCTTCTAGCAGTTCACCAATACAAGCAATTACCCCAAGACCCTGGCTTAAGGCATAAGCTGCCTTCTTTCCTATAAACTGAAGTTAGCAAAATTTCTGTGAGGTTCTACATATATCACATAGTAGCAAAAGGAATTATTATCCCTTTACAACCCCTGGAAAACCAAGTACTTTAAATTTTCACCTGATTGTCTTCGCCAATTACATGCCTACGCTCAGAATGCCCAAGAATAACCCACTTGCAGCCAATATCTTTCAATTGTTCCACACTGAAAATAAATTAAAGAATCATTTTGAAGTCACCGGGAGAAGAGCAATAGCATAGAAGCCTCATGTAGGTTTAAGCTATAGAACAGAATAACCATTGCTTATAATTCCTGTTCCATTCGGTATTAGCACTGTGGTAAGAAAACCTCAGGGATGTGAGTGAGCTAAACTTAACTTGCACTTGATGAATGTAGCCTAAAACAATGAATGTATGAATGATGGACTCAAAAAGAATTTCTCTTGGATGAGATGTCCAACCATGCCCAAAAATCATGGAGCAGAGTGCAATTAATCACCCATGCATTTAATTTGTAAAACATAAAGTGCTAAAAAGGTTTTTTTTACGATAAAGTTGGTTTCATTGGTATTTTAAACAAATTGAGTACCAGTCGCCACCCCATTCAAACAAAGTGATAATTGGGAGAGGAGGGGGCTAGCAGACCTGATTTCTCCTGTGAAAGCCCCACCTTTACTGACCCAAGAGTTTTGAGCTGCTATCTCAATTCTGTCAGTTAAGGAAGACTTCACCTGATCGATGTAAACAAAGGGAGGTGCTACAACAACATCTGCACAACTCACAGTAAAAATGAAAACTTAAGAACCTTTTAACAGCTAGGTTAAATTTTTGCCTTTAAAAAAAGAATATAAAAGAACATTATATAGATTCCATGATATAGAGATCCCCTCCCTACCAAGAACAAGGGGGCCACCATCAAAACCCCATGTCTAAATAAGTTTGAAAACTGCGGTACAACTTGAAATGTGAGTCTATTGATGGTACTAGTCAGTCTAAACAACAATAAGAAATGAATGCCCGACTTGATAGCAAACAGCAGATAAATTCCTAAAACACAAGAAAAGATTAACTCACCAACACCAGACTCCAGATTCGTGCTGTTCAAGTCTGAAACAAGCTTGGTAATGGATTCTTTTGTTCCATTCTGAATACATAAACAAAGACGAAAACTGGATCAGAATAAAAATTAAAAATCTAAGAAGTCATCCAGTACCTATTTATCTCATGGCATAAAAGACACTGGCAGAACAATGTCCAAACTACAAACAAAGGCATAAGAATTTAAACAGTGCCCCTTTTTTCTTTTTTAATAAGCAAGGGCATTTCCAATTTAATTAGTTACCATAACAAGAATTAATGGTGAAAGTTGAGAAAAAAGAGATAAAAACAAGAAATCAGTGAGAAATTAGAGAAGGGAAGTACTTACACATTTCCAATTTCCTCCAACAAAGAACTGCAAGCATGAGAAATAGGAAATTCAATTAACCAATAATCAAGTGGAAGAATCTATCATGATAAAAAAAAATATATGGAAGATCATAAATAAGAAGGTATATAAAAAAGTGAAGAGTTTCATAGAGAGAACCAACACTCTTTTTATGCTAAGCAGTCAAATTTCCATTAATAATAATAAAAAAAAAAACTTCGATTTTATTATTCTCAAATAACAATATAGCAAAGACTATACAGTAACTCACCTACTGCCAACCGAAAAATGAAAAAGAAAAAATAAATAAAGTGAAGGTTATAAATATTATTGATAGTTAATGAAGCAAAATCTAGAGGAGACAGGGGCATTGGGTAAAGAAGCAAGATGTGGGAAAAGAAATGTTAAAAACGCACCGTTCCAGTGCCAGCCATGGCGACAACGCTTTTAAGAGGTTTTCGGGGAGAACAGAAGCGAAGAAAGGACTGGGAATGAGAGTTGCTGCTGCTGCTGCTGTTGTTGTTGCTGCTGTTTGGACATAAACGGCGAAGACCGGAGAACTCAGGTGCGCGATACAAAGTGGCTGATTTTGGCCCGGAAAGTGAGGTGGAGAGCATTGCCATGGCTGCTAAAGTCAAGCTTTTTGGATTATTTTTTTAAAAAAAAAGAAAGAAAATCTGTTCTGTAACTGTTTGCTGGGAGTGATGGAGCAGATGGGAGGAGAAAGAGGCTGGCCGGCAGGTTTGAAGCTGTGGTTGTTGTGTTATGCTTTGTGGTCGTGGGTTTATCGTTTGTTGTGAGGTGGATAGTTGTTCGTTGCACGCGACTTTCCAGAGCGTGCGGGTTTAAACCTTTTCTTTTACTTTCTTCTCGTTTGTTTTAAGTTTTAACTATATTTTGAGGTGGTTGAGAGCGCTACCCGACAATGGTTTTTTAACTCTTTTTTATTTTAATTTATTTTTATTATTTAAATGTATTGATATTAAAAATAAAAAATTATTATTTTAATATATTTTAATTAAAAAAATATTTTAAAAAGTAATTTTTACCGTAGATGCAAACATTTACTTTATTAATTGAATTTGGAGGATAAGGTGATTTTTGCTATTTTTTTTATTAATGATTGTTTCAAAAAAAAAATGTTCTAAATATATTAAATTTAATTTGTTAAGAGATATTATAAATTAGTACAGTAGCATCATCATCCCTCAATATTTTTAAATAAATAATATTTATTTTTTATTATGAGTACATTTAGTTTTATTTTAATTGTTATTTTTCTTGTTTGTTATTTAATTTAACCTTTTTCAAATAATTAGGGTTTGATTTGAAATTTATAATTACATTTTAAAAAAAATAAAGAATTAGAATATGCTAATAAAGAGCTTGTTTTATAGTATAGTTGAAGTTGATTTTTAAAGTGTTTTATATTTAAAAATATATCAAAATAATATTTTTTATTTATTTTTAAAAATTATTTTTGATATTTATATATTAAAAATTAAAAAAAAATCTAAGAAAAATAAAAAAAACACAGCCGAGCGGAATTAGACAAGTAATTGTCTAATTGAAGTAGTAATCATTTTTGGTTGTTGAAATGTTTCACGCGCAGCTAACCAGAACAAAAATTATCGAAGCTTTTTACATTTGGAGGTGTCCCTGAGAGGCTGAGAAGACATTATTGGCCAGGTAAGAAACTTTTAAGAAACGACTACGAGTCTACTGCGTGTCTTAGCAGCCATAGCGACGTCGTTTCTCACCTTCACCAGTCGTATATGATATTTGCTTTCGCCACTGAGCGTCTTTCCTTCTGCCACGTGGCTTAACGGAGAAAAGGAAAGGATATGCAATGGATAAAACGCGGTGGGTCTAAATGAGAATCTGTGGTTGAAGGCCTCTGAGACCGTACACGTGGATATTTGCATCCATGATTATACCACACACATACACGAACCAGTCTTAAGGTTTTTTTTTTCTCTCTCCCTCTGATTTTAAGATTCGATAAATGGATGTAAAGGTTGAATACGAAGTATCCAAAGAAAATAGATTTAATAAATAAATTATATCATAATAAATCTAATAAAAATATTTATTGAGCTTAGACCTGGTATCTCGAGCTCAAAATATGATAAGGATCAAGAAAAATAGACTCGAGTGTAATAGCCTGAACTTAACTTCCTAAATGGCATGGACTCAGACAAAAAACCAGAACCCATGTTAAGTGTGCATCTCAACACCCTCATGGCCTGGGAGTGAGCCACGAGCTCGAAATTCACCGCAGATTTTTTCAATATCTCATGTAGATCCCTCGATATCTTATACTAGTCTAATATATATTATTTTGAGTGGAATAAAATTCAACATATTATATAAATGAAAATAATACTCCAAACCTTTCTCTTAACTAAATAATAAGATTTATAGGATATAGTAATATTATAAATCTTTAAAGTTAAAGGTTTACAATCTCTTAATTTTCTACTGTATATATATTTTAAAAGCATGTCTCTTTATAATATTATTACACTTTTTTTCTCTATAAAATTATTGATTTTATCATTAAAGACTCTACACATTCATCAAATTTAATCTCTTGCATCAAATTTGACCTTTTACAGGTACCAATTACTGATTACTTGGCTTGCTATGCACCACGTATTATAGTCATCTGACTTTCTAGATACCATCTATTATTATAACAGCTATTAATTACTTGGCTTACCAGACATTAGTTGCTATTAGTCACTATTTTTATAGATTTTTGCTACCAATCACTACTTCTTGGGACTTTTTATAAAGTTATGAAATATCTAGACCGTAAAAAATAGATTAAATTGCTTGAACTATAAGATCAATTAATTATCAAACACGTGAATTTTATTTTTAAATATTTTGAATTTAAAAATCCATCAAAATTGTTATGTTTTTTTCACCATCAAGATAGAAAAAACTTTTTAGTTATAATCCGGAGACATAAAAATCTAGATAGTGAGGATAAAGAGTATTTTTTTATCCTTTTTATTTAAAATTAGATAACAGTGCTATCATGCCGAGGTACGAGACAAGATGGTGAGATAATCCTAATATCAAAGTATTTTTGAAGTTGGTTGATGAGTAGGTGATTCACCTAACCTTTAATATTTTTATTAAATGTTGCTAGCAGAATGGTGAATTCTGGAGACGGTGAAGGGGATCCGGAAACACCAGGGCTTCCCTTGATAGGTTAAAATCGTATGGAGGAGTGACTAGAATTTCAGGTGGCAGCGAGCATGGGCAGTGGAATCCAAGAAGGTCCTGCCACTTGTTGGAGGTGTCATGTTAGCGGGAAAAAAGGGGAAACCAGCCTATCCTCATTGAAGTTTCAGTAGAAATCCAAGAAAAACAGTTGCGACAGTTGAGACAATGAGATCACATCAGCCTCCTTTTTTGCCTCTGCTTCAAGCAATTTCTCGACAAAAAAGTCCGAACTGAAAACAGAATCCTAAACAAACATTGGTAATAACTGGCAGTGACAAAATGTAAGATATCAAACCAGGCGTCATCCCCACCACTCCCTCAGCTCAAGCATTCTTTTCTGTACGTTAATGGCGAAAAGATCTAATCCGGTCAGTGTGTGTTCTTCTCCAACTTTAAAGATAACTAAGATAAGATAAAGGGTCCCCTGAGTAGATAGATATTAGACGACGACCTCAACTAACCATGAACAAACAGACCCGATCGAAGGTTAAGAACCAATCAGACAATGATCCAAATTCCAAGACCTTCGTTTAATAAAAAAAATCTAAAAAATAAGTAATACATATTTGATAATTATACTTTATGAATTGAAAATTACTCTCATTTAATAAAAAAAATCCAATTACAAAATAAAGATTGTCAAAGACTCACTTGTTATACATACATAAAAAAAAAAAACAATAATAAAATATTTTAATAGATTTTATTTATAATTTTACCAAAAACCCTTATTAACCTTAAACCGGCAACATGTCCTGATTGCACTTTAAACCGGCAACATGTCCTGATTGCACTTGAAAAGTGACAATGGTGGAGCTAGAATTAATTCTAACAAGGTCTAGATTATTGTTATATTTGAAAGCATCATAAGGAATTTTTTAAAGTATTTTTTTATTGGAAATATATTAAAATAATATATATTTTAAAATTAGCATATCAAAATAATAATAAAAAAAAGATATTAAAAAAATTAATTTGCAATAAAATTTTTTATTTTTAAATTTTGATAAAAAACAGTTTTAGATTTGGGGTTTCAGATTTTTGTTTGGTACGAGACCTTCCTCTCTGAAAGGGCCAGGTGGGATTCCAAACTTCGAATATTAGTATAGTGACAAGCAAATCTCCTCCTCGGGGATGGTTAGGATATTCAAGTTCAACCAAACAACACATCTATATCAGCAAATTTGAGGTGAGCATACAGTGAAGTCCTTTTCAGCACTCGACGACAAAGACTACGGTCCTCGGGCCCGCTTGCAACGCATTATCCCGACTCGAAACCTACTGGACCCTTTCCTTTCTATGAATGAGCCCTTAACCCGTACTTGGGGGCTATTTATTTTTTGCAGAGTTGAAACCAGGTGTTTCATGATTTTTACAGGGTAACCCAAGGATCTTTTTCTTCATTCAAGTCCCTGGTCTGCTCATGCAATCTGATTGCACCACCACCAGCACTGCGCTTGTATCACCGCCCATAATTATATGCCAGTACACTTCTCCCTAACCCAGACAGCCCATCTTATCCAATGCCCTTTACCTTAGATTATAATACTAGAGCATCACAGATACAAGCAAGCTAAGAGCATTAGCTGAGACCCTAGTCACCACTCCAGTCCATTGGTTCAAAGCCAAAAGGCGTGCATATGACGATGCAAGAATATCAGAAATCCAAGGACAATCACATTAGGAATCGGTCAATGTTGCAAAAGTGCGATACAAAATGTATAATAGATGAAAACAGAGGTAGCAACCAAATATCTTTGGATATTGAGATCGATATCCAAACTTCCCTACATTATATTGTTCATCCTGATGGACTTCATTAAAAAGTTGTTCTTAACTATTTACTTGCTATGTACGTACAATTAGGCTGGAATCATTACACAGAATATTGACTTCGTTAAATATCCACACGTCACTTCATTAAATAATTTCTTATGACAGTCGTTTACATACAGACGTGGGTGATGAACCACCATGCAACCTTGCCTTCCTTACAATCAATGAGGTCTCGCACTTACATTTGGTTTTAACCGCACTTAAGGATTGTTCTTGTCCTTGAAAACAAAAGTTGGCAAACATGATCCCAACCACCGTCCCTGGAAGTTTCTTCAATTAACGTAAGCATCCAGCCTTCAAAGAAAATAAAAATGACTCAGTACAGAGACAATTAGATACAGAAGGGGTTAGAAACTAGTATATAGGGCAGTGAAATGAAAAAAAATAACAATGAAGAAAGCAGATTGCATATAATAAATCACAAATGGAAATGGATGATGAATATGCAGAAGTTGGAAACAACGTAACTCCCAGTGCTCATCAATTATCTCGTTTGTCTAGATCACCGACATTTGTGTTGCCAACTACACTGTTGGATGAACTATCCTGTACACTACGAGAAGAAGAACATCTACTTGAAGAACTCTCTTTTGTAACACTGCTTTCCTTCCCCATGGATTTTTTAGATTTTCTTTGTACTGAAGTTAAGTCCTGCAAACATTATTATATTAATTAATACACAATTACTAATAATGAAGTCTAAGACGTTTCCAATTCCTTGTGTCTCTCAGAAGTCATAACTAATCTGAAAGGCTGCTGCAATTTACCTGATCTGCTGTGGATCCCGGAGTCTTCAATTCCAGGTCTGTGGTAACATCATTAGAATCCTCACTTTTCTCAACCTTGCTCTCTCCTGAAGATTTATTCTTTGAATCCTGTTTCACTGAAACGTGGGATCGACTAGCAGACTGTGCTAGAGAAGAAACATGCTGGGCGGATTGATCAAACAGGGTATTAGGGGCTATGTACGGAACAAAAGTTGAACAAGGGTTATGAATGACTGCAGGATTCTGATTTCCATAAAAGGGGTATGGCTGCATGGACGGATGCATTGGAATTGGCCCGGGAGGCATTGGCACTGGCATGGGAAAGGGATAGGAAGGTGGGGCCATCATAACCGAGTGATCCATGGCAGCCCATGGGTATGTAGCCCTGAGCTGTTGCTGACACTGAATATTAAGATTCTCAACATCTGATTTAAGAGATGCCTTCTCTTCTCTAAGGTCATTTTTTTCTAGCGTCAGCTGTTTGTGAAACATTGCAAGATTAAGCATACCATGCCAATCATCATCATGACTAAAAAACTACAGAAATTAAAAGATTACCTCACGAGACTCTTCACTCAAAGCAGCATGCTCAGCCTTGAGTTTGTCAACTTTTGAAGTCAAATCCTTCAGCAGCTGAACTGTGTCAGCTAGAATGGTTGCTTTGTCATTTTTGGGTCTATCAGGATCTGTAATCAAAATCACCACATGGAGATCAAAAGGACATAACCACATACCACTAACAACCCATTCTGATTGTAATCATCTGATGCTTCAATATCAAACCAATTAACAAACATTTTATCTACAATTTAAAAGACCCTTTAAGTGATCTATAATATCAACTTTTGCTTTCATTAGAAAAAGGAGACGAGCGAGGTGAACAACTATGCCAGGTCCAACCCCTCAATCTTCATAATACAAGCAAGCAATACATTCAACAACTAGTACACAAGTAAATAAAAGCGAAGGATTCAGAACTTGTAGCTATCAGTAGCTTTCTTCCAAAACACTATAAGAAAATGGGTCCGGCTCAAATCGACAGAGATCAACATGCATAATTCAAACCCATCCCAAGTCTTGAAAACATAACGCAACCCTTAAATTGCAAAATCAATCAATACAGTATCCATCCAATCACTAATCTTGGCAAAAATAAGTGTCTAATCTACTCACAGACTTAATAAATCCGGTAATAAAAAGACATGTTACTTTCATTAAAATTATAGGAAGAATATACAAAAGCATTGAATATTTACCTAAGGTATTCCCCAATTCAACAAAATGCTCATTCAATCTATCTCTCCTCAATTTTTCACGGTCCGCCTTTTGAATTTTCCTAGCAGCTACACTATCTTTAAGCTCTGCCTCGCTACGAAAAATAAAAATGCAGTAAAGCAAACACAATTGCACATATTCCAATTAAGCAAAAATTAACAAGCAAAAACAAACAAAACCTAGTTAACCAGCTTCAACAGCTCGTCAAATTGAATAAAGAAAACCTAGTTAATCAGCTTCAACAGTTCTTCAATTGGAATAAAGATTATTTAGAGAGTACCTAGATATCGGGTCGGGGTGAGTGGACGGCACGTGCCGCGGGACAGGAGGAGGAGGATTGAAGTCGGTGAATGGATCCATTAGTGGATTCTGAGAGAGCGCCAAATAATCAATAGCTTATCTGCTGTTCCGAAGTATTATGAATTTATGATAAACCTTACTTACATGAGACTCATTAGAGAGTAAAATGATAATCACGTGACTGGATCTGTTCATGGGCTGTGCTACCAGTCTAGGCCCGACTGAAAATGGACAGGCCTGCGCAGGGATTTTTAGCCCGCATGGCCGGCTCGACATCTAACCGGATTTTGCATTGACAAAATAAATGGGTAGATGGGACCACAAAAGCAACCTGCGACTTGAGTGCTCGACTGATAGACATTGCAAAGGTTTTTTTTTTAATAGATCACGCAGTACGCGTGGTTCGTCTGAGTATACGACACGTCGTCTTTTGGTACTTTAAAAAATAATCGAAACCAAAGGTTCTTCAACTGAAGCAAAAGTCATATGATCAAACGGTAAAAATTACTCCTGTATAATTCTACATTTAACCACCACCTACCATATCACCCCCACCTCCCTATGTAAATAAATCTCAAATCGCCTGGCGGTTTAATTTCATACTCTCTCAACCAAAAAAACCCGTATTTTGAGAAACAGAACCCGAAAAGCGAAGATGTCGGGCATGGGAGACGGGTACGTGGGCACGGCCCAAGACGCCGTGAGGATCCGGCGGTTACAGAAGCAGAGAGAAGCTGAACGCCTTAAAATCCAAGAGCTCAAAACCAAGTCTGCCTCCGATAACGGCCAGCCTGGTCTCCTCCAATTTGGGTCAAGTACCTCCGAAGTAAATTTCAAGGGTTTCCTGAAAAACAAATCTCATTTCTTAGGGTTTTAATCATTTTTAGCTGAATAATTGTTAGTTAACAGCGATGATGTTTGTTTTGATGATTATCTGGGTTTCATTTGTTCTTTTAGATTCTTGAGACTGCATTTAAGAAGGAAACTGTGGGTTTGGTTACAAGAGAACAGTACGTGGAGAAGGTAATAACGTTTATTATTTTCTTTTCTTTTCCTTTTAATTTCGCTCTTTTGTTAATGTTAATGAAATTGTTGAGATGCTTGAGAAATGTTATTGCTGTTGTTGTGATGTGGGTTTATACAGAGGGTTAATATTCAGACCAAGTTTGAAGAAGAAGAGAAGGAGAAACTAGAAAAGCTACGGAAAGAGTGAGCTTGATTACTGCGTTTATGTTTTATTTTTTGGGTTTTGAATATGAATGTCAGTGAAGATTGATATGTTTGTATTGCCAGGGAGGAGGATCTTCAGTTGCAGAAGCGTAAAAAGAGGAAGATTAAGGGGAGTTCTAAGTTGTCTTTTGCGGATGATTTTGAGAATGGAAGTGACGAAGAGGATGGTGAAAACAGTAAGAAATCACATGATTTGGCGTAGTAAGCTATTTACTTTGTGTATTATCTGGATTTGCGTTGGCTGCATTTTTGGGTAAAAAATGCCTTTTGTTTCGACTAGAGCTTTGTCCGCTATGGAAGTGCTGGATATTCTAATTCTGTAATGTACATTTGATGTCAAGTTGTACTGCATCGACCTTTCTAACTGGTTTTTGATTGTCCTATTATCAGTCTTTTAGCATACAGTTCACCTTATATTTTATTGGTAGCTGTTAATGAATCAGGTTGTTTAGATGGGTTGAAAAGGCTTACATTGAATTTTCGTCATGATCAAATCACACTGTGTATGTTGAAAGTGCTTGCTCCTGGCATTTAAATTGTGGGTCCTGTGTTTATTTTTAGAAAGAGTGAACATGAATAATAATATTCTGGAGCAATAGAGTAGCCATTGTTTTTTATGTGTATGTGAGAAATTTGGATTGTCTTATCCATGCAGAATTCACTTTGTAATTTTTTTTGCCTTGCTGCTATGAACTTTGTTTGATTTTACTTGTATCCTTCTTTTCAGTAGCAATAGGATCTGGACTACAATTTTTACGTTTTAACATCAACACTTCTCTTTTATGAATGCTGTCTGCAGAAACCTCAGAGCCAAAGAATTTAGTGCGGGGGAAATTTGGAAAAGATCCCACTGTGGAAACAAGCTTTTTGCCTGACAGGTGTAATATTTTTCCCTCACCCTCCTTCCCTCTTTCTACCTCTCCCTGTCCCTCCATGCACCTTCTACTTTGAAAGGCTTTTGCATGGACTTGGAACTAACATATAACTTAGGGGTGCTGAGGATGCTGTTTCAGTGAGCGAGAGGCAGAGGAGCAGGCTGAGCGTGAAAGGCTGCGGAAACAGTGGCTTCGTGAACAGGAACAGATTCAGAGTAATTATTTTCCTGAACCTCTTCTGTTTAGCATGGATCCATTGAAACACACTTTGTGCTAAATCATTTTTCTCTAATGTTTCAGATGAGCCCCTTGAAATCACTTACAGCTACTGGGATGGAGCAGGCCATAGAAGAGTGATCCAGGTTAGTTTGACTTCACTTTACTTTTCAATCTTTTGACATGCTTTCAATTTCTTTTTCTCAGTATTGGTAAAATGTTTTACCTATCCTTTTTCTTATTAATTCATCGTTGGCTTACTGTTTTATCTTTTAGGTTCGTAAAGGTGATGCCATAGGAGAGTTTCTTCGGGGAGTTCAGCAACAACTTGCGCCAGAGTTCAGAGAAATTAGGACTACTTCTGTGGAGAATTTGCTTTATGTGAAAGAGGATCTTATCATTCCTCATGTGAGATAATTATTAAGTTTAACTTTCAACTACAATTTTTACACTTGCTATCATGAATTCATGCTAACAAATTTATAACATTTTTGTGGCTGTGGAATTTCAGCAACACAGTTTCTATGAGTTGATCGTTAACAAAGCTAGGGGAAAAAGTGGACCGGTAAGGCTAATTTCACACTCTTTAACTATCCATCGAGTAGCCAATAAGAAAAAAAATGAAGAATTAGACATGGTGACTATTTAGACAATCTGGTTACTGATATTTTTCCTGCCTTCTTATTTTTGTATTGACTTGAACCGTATAAGAATTGAAAAACTAAGTTAACTTGAACCGTATAAGAATTGAAAAACTAAGTTAATGGTTGGTTTTGGAAATTGTTCTTTTCATTAACAAAAACCTAACAGGGAAAGTGCTGCAAGCACGTTGGTCCTGGCCTACCCAATCACATTTTTCTTGCTAACCAAGATTCTTTTACTAAGATTTTTGGTGCTTTCAAAAAAGAACTGCCAGTTCTTCTTAGTATAATTTCTCATAACTGGAGAGCTTGAGCTAAGTCAAGCTTGCATCTAGTGTTATAAAGTTTATTTCACAAACTTGATTTGAATTATTATGTTTTATTCTTTTACTTTGACCAGCTCTTCCACTTTGACGTGCACGAGGATGTGCGAACAATTGCTGATGCAACCATAGAGAAGGATGAGGTATGTCTTTCTTGATACCATCTTTTTGTTTTCTATATTGATTTGCGATTTCCCCCTTAATAATGCGCCTGATTACGTTGTCTAAACATCCTTGCTTAAACTACCATGCTTATTTGGTCTCTGTTCTTGAACAGTCCCATGCTGGTAAAGTTGTTGAGAGGCACTGGTATGAAAAGAACAAACACATCTTTCCTGCTTCGAGATGGGAGGTGCTCTCTCTCTCTCTCTCTCTCTCTCTCTCTCTCTCTATATATATATATATATATATATATATATATATATTTGTGCGTATGTGCACATGACTTGTATGCATGTTTTGTTTCCGCACTCATGTTTCACATTCTTTACGGTGTTTGTGGGATAGCTGCCACTAATATGGTAGAGCCAGGGGCAGGTTTAACGATCAGTTTTCACCTCAAGTTCTTACCATTTTAATTTGTGGTTGTGGCAGATATATGATCCGACAAAGAAGTGGGAGCGTTACACCATCCACGGGGATTGATAGGATAGCCTAACATGGTTGCTGCCATTTTTCCAAAGTTTGTTTTCGAAAGGGGAAGTGGAAGTTATTATCAAATTCTGTGTAAGTTAAGATATTGAGTTAGATATTTAATACTTCACTGTGGCAGTTCTCGTTTAATTTTTGGAAGCGAGTGTGTGGAGTTGCAACATGTATTCATGAATTTATTGTTGTTTTTAGTTTTCATAAATATGACAAGTATTTTCCTGCTCCATGAATTCGGAGGAAGTAAAAAAAATAGCTGGCTGAAATCTCGTTTGAAGGAGAGAATAGAGAATTGCAGTAACATGACGTTAGGACTTGGGATTGTTGTTGTGTTAAAAAAGGGGGTTAGGATTGGTATAATTTCCTTCCATTATTACAATACAAGAGGCAAATCCAAGTAAATCCTGGTGTGTACCAGAGATCGTCTCTTTCAAAATTTCAAAAAGCAGATCTCATGCGATTAAAAATTTAGTTTGTGGGTTTCCATCTCAAAGAATAGATAGTGTTTATCTAATTTTAACTTCTTTTTTTATTAAAAAGTTAAAAAAAAATGTATAAAATTAAGGGATGTTCATTAAACCATAAGAAAGTAATAACAAAGTGGTTTTTGATATTAAAGACATTTTTTTTCCAAAAAACTTTTGAGATATACTTGTATCGGATAAATAGTTTCTTTCTTGTAAGTTTTTGCTAAAAGTTTCTCAAGTAAGAACTTGTTTTTTTATTTATGTTTCTTTTTATTCATATCATGTTTATTAAAAATACTCTAAATGATCCCGCATATCAAAATCATTGTGGATTATAAGTGATCCAGTGTATTTTTTTTTACTTTTTTTATACTTTTTTTCAAAAATTTTCCCAACTTTCCCTTTTTTTCTTTTTTTTGTTTTTTTTTCTAAAATCACTTTCCTTTTTTTTTCAACTTTCCTTTGTTTTTATTTTCATTTATTTTTTAAAAAAGATTATTTTTGTTGATTTTATTTTTTAAATATTAATCTGGTTAAAAATTTTGCTTTGTAATTTTTTAAAAAAAAAATACTGTGGATTTCTGTAGTGTTTTTCCATATAGTTTTTCTATTTTATTTTTTAAAATTATATTTGTCGATTTTTTTTAATATTGAGCTAATTAGAAATTTATTTTTGAAATTTTTTAAAAAATATATTGTTGATTGCTACAGTGTTTCTCCGCATGGTTTTTTTATTATTTTCTCTGAAATTATCTTTTTTTTTTAATATTAAGCTGGTTAAAAATTACAGTTATAATATATAAGAAAAACACTATAACTTTCCTCGTAAATTATTGTGGATTGCTATAATATTTTTTCCCACATGATTTTTTTCTTATTTTGTTATGTTTTTTTTTTCTAAAATTGTCTTTATTAATTTTATTTTTTAAATATTAAATTGGTTAATAATTATACATATAACTAAATGGTGTGGGGAAATCATTACTTCCCCACACCTAAAAACACTATGAATTACACAGTGCATTCCTTCTTTTCTTTTTTTGAATTTTTTTAAATTTTTTTTCCAACTTTCCCCTTTTTTCTTTTTTTCCCCCACAATCACTTTTCTTTTTCTTTTTTCAACTTTCCTTTTTTTTCATTTATTATATTTTTTTAAAATTATTTTTGTTGATTTTACTTTTTAAATATTGAACTGGTTAAAAAATTTGCTTTGTAATTTTTTTCTTTAAAATACTGTGAATTTCTACAGTGTTTTTCCATATAGTTTTTGTAACAGCCCGGCCCAACATGCTGAATATTGTCCGCTTTGGGCCTTACCGTCCTCGCGGTTTTGTTCCTGGTGACGCGAACCCACTAATGAGCCTAACGCCCCAAAACGCGTTCAACATGTTAGAACTAACACTACTAATAAGGCCAGCAACACACCCCTCACCCCCCGATGTGGGATCTTACAGTTTTTCTATTTTATTTTTTTATTTTTTAAAATTATATTTGTTGATTTTTTTTTAATATTGAGCTAATTGATAATTTAATTTTGTAATTTTTTTTTCCTTTAAACATTGTTGATTGCTACAGTATTTCTCCACATTGTTTTTTTTTTTTATATAATTTTCTCTGAAATTATCTTTTTTTTATTTGATTTTTTAATATTGAGTTGGTTAAAAATTACAGTTACAATATGTAAGGAAAGCACTGTAACTTTCCTTGCAAATTACTGTGGATTGCAACAGTGCTTTTTCCCACATGGTTTTTTTTTTCTGTTTTGTTATGTTTTTTTCTAAAATTATCTTTAGCAATTTTATTTTTTAAATATTAAGCTGGTTAAGAATTGCAATTATAAGTAAATACAAGTTTTTCCTCACATGGTTTTTTTCCAGTTTCTTTTGTATTTTTATTTTTTGTAATATTTTTTTTCCAAAATTATTTTCGTCAATTTTTTTTTTTAATGTTGAGCTAGTTAGAATTTAACTTTGTAATAGAGTTTAATAAAGTGGGGAAAGCACTGTAGTTTTCCTTGGAGAACATTATGGATTGCTACAGAGTCTCTCCACATGTTTTTTTTTTCTTATAATTTTTTTAAAATTATTTTTGTCAATTTGTTTTTAATATCGGGTTGTTTGAGAATTATAATTACAATTCACTACAAATAAAACTAAATCATGTAGGGAGGCACTGTAGCTTTCATTACAAAACACTATGAATTGTTACAGTGTTTCCAACATGATCCCCCCTTTTTTATGTATTTTTTTGTTATTTTTTTTCTAAAATTGTCTCTATTTTTTTTTTAAAAAATATTAAGCTGATTAAGAATTTAGCTTTGTAATACTGTGAATTGTTGCAGTGTTTTCCCATATGATTTTTTTCAAAATTATATTTGTCGAATTTTTTTTAATACTGAGTTGGTTAAGAATTATAATTACAATAAAGATAAATTATACAGGGAAAGTGTTGTGGTTTTTCTCACAAAACACTATGAATTGCTACGGTATTTCTCTAAATGGTTTTTTATTTTATTTTATCATGAAAAACACTGTAGTTTTCCTCACAGAACATTATCATTTGCTACAATGTTTTTTCTCGTGGGTTTTTTTCCTTCCAAAATTATCTTTGTTGGGTTTTTTTTAATATTAAGTTGGTAGAGAATTTAGCTTTGTAATTTTTTTACTTTTTGTTAACAGAAAAGTTAAATCATGTGGCAAAAGCATTGTATTTTTTCTCACAAAATACTGTGGATTGCTACAAATTATTTTGTTCAGTATCTAAGTTTTTTTATCACCAACACAATTTTTTTTTCATCATGAAATATTTACTCTATCGTGCATCTGGTTTCTATTAATTATCTAGTGCTGATTCACAATTATAACACTATTAAATGTATTTGTTTTATAAGCTTGCGGCAATACGCGGACATGTCATCTCGTATATACATATATAAAAACTTGTAAAATTAACTCTTAATAAAAAAAAAAATCTTGTTGTATATGTAATGATTTGAGAAAATTATTTAAAAAATTTACCATAAAAAAATTAGATTTTTTTATTTTTATTGAATATTCATAAAAAAAAAAATGAGAATACAGAAAAAACTTCACAGTGCGATTGTCTCTTATTGAAAAATACACGTGTACTATCTGTTTTTATATAATTGTAATGTAGAAGTGGTAAGAATTCTTAGTTTTATTTTATGAATAAAAGAAAAAAAAAATACAAAACCAGGCTATACAAATATGGCATAAAATCCAAAACGTGGCATATAATAGAAGGCCAAACGAAGAAGAAAACTGGGGGTAAAAATGCAATGTCACACGTCGAAACGACAGCGTATGTCCACATCCTCAATTGATTCATCAATCAGAAACAAGTACGTACGTCCCCTAGTTTCATCTTTGAGAGTCGATAGCCAAGGTGGTTTGGTCTCTGCTGCTTGAGTTCCAATAAAAACAAGCAAGCTGAAACACTATATACTGAAATAAAAAATAAATAAAAACAACACCAGCAATAATTTAAATCAATCAAGCTAAGAATCGAAACAAGGCGTTAACTATGCAGAATCTCAGGTTTTTCTTCTTCGCTCTCCTCCTCCTCGTTTCTCCTCTCCTTCAAGGTAATCTCACTTTCTCCTCCTCTCAATTCCTAGATCCAGAGCCCCACACACATGCAAAAATCTTACTTGTTTTCCTTTGGCCTGTTTGCGAATTCACACTTTTTTTCATTTTATTTGTCTGAAATGGAATTCTCATGCTGCTTAACGATTCGTTTTCATAGCATGATCTATTGAATTGAGATCTATCTGATTTTATTGACATTTCGATTGCAATGCAGGCGCCCATTTTCTTAGGTTTCTGTTGTAGCTCGTCGTTATTGATTTGTTTTTTGATTAGATTTGCTTTCTTAGTGGAGTTTGACTTTATTTTTTGCTTTGTTGATTAAAAAGTTTGAGAAAAGTTGTCCGAGGTGGTTGTGCTGCTTTCTGAATGCAAAATTGGACCTGCCTTGATTATTTTCGGTTGAATGAAAGTGAGAAAAATGCACTTTCCATAGCTAATAAGTAATAGATTTATGTCAGGTTTCGCTGGAATTGGATTGAATGGGATTTTTTGTTGCTTTGAATTTTAATCCACACATGTTTGTCAATCTAGCCTGTTTTTGTTTTGATTTTTTCTTTTCTTTTGCTTTTTGTATAGTTGCTAGGAGTCAGTCAGATTCAGATGCTGAAGTCGCAGGGACTGTGGAAGAAGTAAGTGATCTTGGGATTGTCGGGGAGAACGCACAGGATTTTGGTGATGAGAATTTTAGCCAAGCTCTAGGGGTTGATGTAGTCTGTGTTTTCCCGAAAAACAGTGCACGTTGTAAGAGCTTTATTGATATCGCTTTCATCTGTGAAGATAATTGTTGATTTTTAAATGGATTTGGGAGATGAATGTGTTCTGTCTGTTTATTTATTTATTACAGTGGTGAATGCTGGAGAAGAGACTGAACTACTAGTTGGAGTGAGAAATGATGGTAATTTAACTGTTACTGGCATATTTTATAATGAGATTGTGATGCTGTTTTAATATCTCTTGATCGTGCTCCTTCTACTTCTCGATCAAAATACATCATTTGAATGTGCACACACGCGTGTTTCATGCTATGTGCTTCATTGCACTGGGATAAGCTTATTTTCTTGCTTGCATGAAATGTAGGGGAGTTGCCCATAACTGTCGTTGGAATTAGGGCCAGTGTTCATCTTCCTTTTGATCATAAGCTACTGGTTCAGAATCTATCTGCTCAGGTAATGTATGATTTCATTTGGAAATCAAATATCATTCCAGGTTAAATTTTAGTGTTATAAATTATTTCAATTGAATGTATTGAAATTAAGCTCATTTATTTTCTTCAGTGTACAGTGTTTTGTGCTACATTATTTGTGTGTTTTCTGTCCTTTGGCCGTCTAATTGTGACATTGTGGTTTGCATAGATAAAGGATAATTTTTATTGCTTTGCTGCATGTATTACCAGCATGCATTCAATAAATCTTGTAGATAGCAAAGTTCAAACATGCTCCAATATTACTGTAGGATTTGGTAAGATCTATAACATTATTTTCTGGGAAGAAGTCAATACTTTAGATGCCCTTGACTTGCACATCTAGTCCCAAATTATCTATTAGTTGGCTGTTTTGGTGATAAAAATAAATCTTCCCCATCTGAAAATTCAATATAGTCTTATATTTGATGATAATTAGTATCCAACATTAGATAGTGTGCGATCAAATACTTTAAACTTGAACATGCTTATGTTCATTGGTCTTTGATTAATAATATTTGAAACTTCAACATATTTTAATTGGTCCTTAATTAATATCCAACATCATAAAGTGTGCGATCAAATACTTGAAACTTCAACGTGCTTATATTCTCTGGTCCTTGATTAACAATATTTGGAACTTCAACATATGCTCATTGATCTGTGATTAATAAATATTCTTCATGGGTTTCATATGTTTGATTAGACATGTGAATCTTTACACCATTGTTCATGTATTTCATGGCTCTGTCAAGGTTATTGAAAGCCACGCCCGAACTCTTCAGGTCATTTCTTGTATACTGTGCATATGCTGTGTGGATCATGCGAAAAATCTTCTTGTTTTATGACTATTCCTGCAACACTCTGCTTGGAATGCTGTTCCCAGGTTGATTCCCTACCAAAAGTGCAAAGTTATAGAAAACTTTTGTCTGGCTAGTTTATTTATTCCTTAATCATTTTTTGAAATTAGCAATATATTATTGTCTATGATCCTCTGTTGGTTGCTTTTGTCAGGCTACGCATCCCTTCTTTTTTAGTTCTTGTTGCCAATTTTTTTTATATTGTTTCTGTATTGTTGGATTTTTCATCATTTGGATCAGTAACTGCTTTCTTGTGTCTTTTATAGAGTTCATTGGGTTTGCTATTTGCTATTCACTCGCTTTCTGTTGTTTTAATTTAGGGCTTCAACAATGCAACTATTCCAGCATCTGCTCAGGCTACTTTCCCATACATCTTTGCTGTCAGCAAGTACTTGCAGGTACATGCATCACCACTCCAAGAATTTTGTTCTTTCCCAACCATCAACTTTGATCTTTCATCCTTTATGTACCCCTTTCTTTGACTCACATGTTTATTCCCTTTGTGCAGCCTGGAAGTTTCGATCTTGTGGGCACCATCATTTTTGAGATAGACCAGCAACCATACCAAAGCACCTTCTACAATGGTACAATTGAAGTAGTTGAGTCTGGTGGTTTCCTAAGCACGGAGTCAGTTTTTCTTGTTACCCTTGGAATTGCTCTTCTTGTCCTCTTTGGCCTGTGGCTTCAAAGCCAAATTCAGAACCTTTCTAAGGTACTCTTCAGTCATGATGCCACTTTCATTTTTACGTATTTCCTTATAAGCTAATTTATTACAGTAACTTTACTATAAATCTGTTGATTAATCTTCTTAATGAATATTTTTCACCACTTTTGAGAAGGCAAGCGGTGGATGCTTGACCGCACAATGCTTTATTTAAGTTGGCATTGAAGAAATCTTCTAGTTTCCACATATAATTGGAATATACCAATTATTTGATGAATATATTTGATTGGTTAAATACCTGTTAGGCAGGGATCTTATTAGATTCTCACCTGTGGTCAATATCATTGCAACTATGGCTGCACCCTTATTATTGCTGCTTTCATATGTTTGCTTCATGAAACTCTCTTAACTAGCTGCTTTTGTTTGGTCAGAAATCAAAGAGGGCTGCGAAGGTGGAGGTTGGAACTGGGGCCAGAGATGCCTCCGTGGATGAATGGCTTCAGGTGTGTGGCTTTAGGTTTGAATTTTGCGTTAAGAAAATTCCTATGATTCGCCGTCATGTCAATCTATTTGATATATTCTCTTTCAGAATAGTTCCCCTCCCCCCAACCTTATTCCTTTGGGAAAATTTCCTAGCTTCAATTGCAGTATCATCTTTTTATGGAGATTCTAGGTGTAACTGATAAGTTGGCGTTATAATGTTCAGGGAACAGCATTGAGTCAGTCACAGTCCCAGAAGTCAAAGAAGAAGAAGTAAACAGTGGCTCTTACCCGGTTTCATGCACTGTAGTAAAATGCAGACTCTTGGAACTCATAACAGGCATCTGGAGATTCTAAGAGAGCCCATGAACTAAAATAGCTCTGAAATTTAGGCCGGTGAAGACCTAACTCCGAGGCCCAGTAAATTTAGGCACTGCAGTAAAGTGCAGACTCCTGTTTCCCTTTTTCTCTTTTTCGGAGAATTTTTGAAACTTAGAAACTAACTCCGAGGTAGGAATGACATGGTTGTCTTGAGCTTAGTTAATTTCCTTATAAAACACATTCTCAGTTTTCCAACTCCGAGGTAGGTGGGATGTAGACATAGAATAATGCTATTTGTCTTGAGTTATTTGTCCCTGGTGAGAATTTTTATATAATGATATCTGTTGTTGAATAATGTGGGATCTCTCCAACGGGTTCAACAAAAGATCCACCATCAAGTGGCTAGGATTCTTCTGAAAAACTCATTAGGGGCATTCATTAATCATTATTACTGTGACGTGGGACTTGCTAGCTGTATACAAGTCAAGCAACCCGTGATATACTGGGGTCTTTAAGTGGTTACCCCTCTCGAGGTATATGAATTTATGATGACGAAGTATCTTTATGCAGAGTAGAGCAGGGGTAGTTGGGGTGATATTTTTAATTTGATTTGATTTTTATATAAAAAATAATTAAATAAAATTTTTTTATAAAAAAAATTAAAATCAGTTTGAATCAATTAATTTTGGTTTAATTTATTTTTTAGAATAAAAACTGGTTTTTTTTGAGTTTTTTTTATATTTTTATTTGAATTTAGTTCGGTTTTTTTATTTCAAATTTAAAAAATAAAATTATTAATTTTTTTTTTAGTTTAACGTGGATATTCGGGTTAGTTTATATGTATTTTGATTAAAAAAATTTTTTAATTTAAAATTTTAATTAGTTTAGTTGGATTTTTTTTTATAATTCAATGTTTTTGGTTATTTTTTTAATTTTTTGCACTTATTTATCCTTCTGGGGATTGCATGCTGTTTTAAGATTCTAGCCAGACCGCTCGTTAATGGTGGCCCGTGAAAATGTTCAGAGCCCTTCTTTCATGGCGAAGTTCTGACAACCCAAATGCCTGTGTACGTGGGTATTGAAGTGATGACAACGTTGTGATCGATGGTTTTTAGTCTGCGGAGCTAGGTGGAATATCATTTCAGGGCAGTTGAATTTACCCAAAAATGTTTCCTTTTACAACACTAAAAGATTGTGAGTAGCCAGCTCTCCAACATAACCTTTACTCTTATTATTCCTTCATTTTATTTTTTCTCGGGCAGCCATGAATCGAGGTTTTTTTTTTTTTTTTTTTTTTTTTTTTCAGGATGGGTAAAAAAACTGAGAAAACCGAGAAAAAATAATTGAAAAAATTAAACTGAGAAAAAAAACTGATTAAACCGATTAATATTTTGAAAAAATCAACCGGTTCGATTCGGTATCGGTTTTAGACTTATAAAATTGAACCAAACCGAAAAATAACCGAAAAAACCGGGCCAAAACTGGAAAACAAAGCCAAACTGGAAAAACCGAGTCAAACCAGTTTTTTTCCTAAAAAACCAAACCGAAACCGGCCGGTTCAAACTAGTTTTGATTTTAAAAAAATAAATTCAATTTGATAATTTTTTTTAATAAAAACTGAACCGAATCAAATTTGCTCACCCTTCCCTATTTCCAACTATATTAATTTCCACTCCTTCACCCATCATCTTCGCACAGGCACCTTAACCATGTTAGGGCCTCGCAATTCATGTTTTCAGGAGTGTTTGTGAATGTGGTGTAAACGTGTTCCCCTAAAATTTGAAAATTTATCTGTTATATCATTATCATGATGTATATCCCAAGGTGTGTAATATTGTGTGTTAGCTGGAAATTAATAGAGCATGGCATGGGGCATCCCTACAGGCTAGACACCGTGCGCATAGGCTAGAGGTCATGCATGCAGTAATAAACTAATATTCAACCTGTTTTCATCACATGATAGCATGCCTAGCTAGGAACACCTTCATATAATCAGAGACTAAATTCTTGAAAAAATCAAACAGCTTTCGCATGTCTTTTGATGCTTAGGTTGCAGGTTGGCAGGGCAACTCAGTGTTTGAGCTGAAATAACACCGTTTTGATAAAAAATCTGATTTGAAACTAAATCAATCTGGGCTAGACTCTAAATTGATGGGTTACCAGGTTAGCTTGCTAAGTCAGTCGGATTTATTACTGCGAGCTAAATTGTCTGTGGACAAGTTACACGTAGGCATTTCATTTCAGTGAGTAATGCACAGTACTTTTAAGAGCCTAAATTTTCAGTTGAGTTCTATAATATAGGACGTGACAGCAGCATGGACTTGGCCTACAATGGGTTGCAAAACTTTAACTAAATAATGACTCTGATATTTAAGTTTTTCTAACTTCTGATTGTTGCCTTTTCTCTTTTCTTTTCTAAATTTATTGACTGTTCTTTTCTGTAGCACCAAAATGCCAACACCATTCGGTTTATCAGTGAGGAATGCATTAATAACTTGAGCTTCAAGAAATGTTCTGGCTGAAAACTTGGCATATTAGGTTGATTCACGAGAAGTTGTTATCTGCCGCAAATATGTATAATGTGTTCTTTCTTTTTTCTTCCAATCTCTACGAATTGAACTTGTGGTGCTACACACAGAAACCATGTATTGTTTTTTATAAAGAAAGAGATTGTTTGTAAATTAACGAAAGTTTTAGTGAAGTGAAGTATTAATGAGCAGCTGGTTAGTAGGTTTAAACAGACAGAGAGGGCACAGAAGAATTTAGCTGTTTACAGTTGAGAGCACATTGAATGTAAGATAATGTCATGTGGTTAACGAAGAAGTCGGTGTGCACGTTAATGTCTTGTTTTCAAACCAGAAACAAAGGTCATCTCTGGAGGGTCCCTGACCTCATGTGATGCCCTTAATTTGGTGTCGGTGAGCCTTTGAATCATTCCTTCAACTGCGTTATATAATGAGTCTTCAGGTTATGCAATCCCTCATCAACAGCTAGCATCAAAGAGGCTGGTTACAGCTTCTAAAGTCTTGCATCTTGTTGGTGCTCGCAATGCGGATTCTCCCCGTTTTTCGAGGAGCACTTCTGTGCTTCTACGTGTCCTTGGTATTTGCTGCAGCCTTCTGCTATGCAGATGACAGTACAGCTGAGGTAGTTGGGATAGGAGAATGTGCAGATTGTGCACAGAGTAACATTAAAACCGTTCATGCCTTCTCAGGTAAACATGTTTTTTTGGCATAGTTTAGAGGTACTGGCATTTAATTTCTGGCATCATTCATAGCAGCAACTATTTTGTTTGATCCTATAGAGGTGCACTGTCATTTTTAAGGTCACAGGCTCGTGGCATGATCAGCTAGACCTCGTGACAATATGCATATCTTGCACCATTTGGAAAATGATAATAATCTGATGCAATATATACTTTTGCAGGGCTTAAAGTGACAATTGATTGCAAGCCTGAAAATGGAGAGTTTAAGACAAGAGGGGCTGGCGAGCTTGACGAAGAGGGGAAGTTCAAAGTGTCTCTTCCAAATGATGTTGTGAAGGATGGAAAATTGAAGGAAGAATGCTACGCACAACTTCACAGTGCATCAGCTGCACCATGCCCAGCCCACGATGGCCTGGAGTCCTCCAGGATTGTCTTCAAGTCGAAAACTGATGAGAAACACACATTCGGGCTGGCAGGGAAACTGAAATTTTCACCTGTTACTTGCACTTCTGCATTCTTGCGGCCTCATCCACCGACAACTAAACCGCTTCCATTGCCTACATGGAAACTTCCACCATTGAAAAACTTTCACCATCCTTACCTATTCCCACCTAAGGTCTATCCTCCACTCCCACCAAAGGTCTTCCCTCCAATCTACAAGAAGCCACCTCTACCTCATGTTCCGATCTACAAGCCAAAGCCACCAATCTTCAAGCCACCTCTAGTGCCAATTTACAAGCCAAAACCAAAACCACCAATCTTCAAGCTTCTACCACCTCCTATTCCCATCTACAAGCCTAAGCCAAAGCCACCAATCTTCAAGCCACCTCTAGTGCCAATTTACAAGCCAAAACCAAAACCACCAATCTTCAAGCCTCTACCACCTCCTATTCCCATCTACAAGCCTAAGCCAAAGCCACCAATCTTCAAGCCACCTCCAGTGCCAATTTACAAGCCAAAACCAAAACCACCAATCTTCAAGCCTCTACCACCTCCTATTCCCATCTACAAGCCTAAGCCAAAGCCACCAATCTTCAAGCCACCTCTAGTGCCAATTTACAAGCCAAAACCAAAACCACCAATCTTCAAACCTCTACCACCTCCTATTCCCATCTACAAGCCTAAGCCAAAGCCACCAATCTTCAAGCCACCTCCAGTGCCAATTTACAAGCCAAAACCAAAACCACCAATCTTCAAGCCTCTACCACCTCCTATTCCCATCTACAAGCCTTTACCACCTCCAGTTCTAATTTATAAGCCACTGCCTCCAATCCCAAAGATCCCTCCATTTCATAAGAAGCCATACCCTCCTCTTTCTAAGCTTCCTCCTTACCCCAAGATTCCTCCAAAGCACTTCCACCACCCCAAGTTCGGAAAATGGCCTCCCTTGCCACCATATTCTCCCATTCATTAGGTTATTCTGCAGCATTCGATACAAGATGCAAGGAGGATTAATTATTACTTCTCATAATTATTTAAGACTGCTAGTGTGAAGTTCTCTATGATGTACTGCAATAAAGCCTTCAGGATAGGTTAAGGAACCAAAACATGAGATCATGGAGAGGGAGGAGTGAGAATTAGTATTTATTAATTATAACCTTTATTATCAATGAACTTGAATTGATTGTCTGTGTGAATAATTTCCTCTTTTCTTCTTGCTCACTAGTAAATTTCATCTTTGAATGCCTTTGCAATAATAGTACACATGTCATTTTGATTTGTACTTGCCTGCTGCATTGCTGCATGCATGACTAGGTAGTACAGTACGTACTTTAACTTCGTTGAACGTCTCTTTCTAGCCTGAAAAACCATCCAGAATTAATTTCTTGTGTGCTGTATTCACCAGCACGATTAGCTTGAGGCCAAGCTGAGATGTGAAGAAGCGTCCCGTTATCACAACTCTTTTCGATGCTCAAAGAACTACTGCTAACAAAGATATTGAATTCAACATGATATGATTGTTTAAAACAGGCCTTACGAGTACCATAACTCATTTTGATGCTCAAGAACTTACAGTTTTTGGTTGACAAAATTGACACTCCTAGTCCTGGCTATTAACAAGGAGGAGACATGGTGTTTTCACAGGCTAATGGAATCAATTGGGTGGCAGTTTCCATCATCCGGTTGACAGTCGAGCATTGGATGACCTTTTCTTTAATTATCACAAGGACCACCTGCATGCAGCATAGGCAGCGGTGTGGCACCGACGGAAAAATCAAGACTTAGTTTTGGCGGCCTGATTAGCTAGAAACACCCATGAACCCACAGAAGTAACAGTGTTCTTGATTGGCTCTGCGTGTGCCTGGAGTCAAGCAATTAAAAGCAAGCCTTGATTGTACTAGAGTACTCAAGTAGCTGAGGAATGGAAAACATAAGTACATCGAACTAGAATATATCTATATCAGCTAAAAGAAATCTCACTGCATTGCACAATCTTGTTCCAGTAAAATAATAATTTATATATATTTTACTCTTAATGATGATTAAGGAAAGGGCAGTGCTACAAAAATCTTAAACAGTATTTGCCAATGCACATATATACGTATAAATTAACCAGAACAATCACCTCATTTATACATGCTCTCTCTCTCTCTCTCTCTCTCTCTCTCTCTCTCTCTATATATATATATATATATATATATTTGATTTTTTTAATCTGTTTTTAAATTTGATTTGATTTTATTGATTAATTTTTTTCTTTCTATTTTGACCTTTAGATATTTATTTTCATTTATTTCAAGTTTGAACCTAATTATTTTAATTGCAGTTTTTTAAATTATTTTTTTAATGGATTTGTTTTGTACAATTTTATACTTAAATATTTAATTTCATTTGATTTTTTCCTGAATATTTAATTTTATTTAGTTTTATCTTGAATTTAGTCTTAATTCTTTTGATTATTATTTTATTTTATTGTTTTTTTTTTATATTTCATCCATAAATATTTGTTTGATTAAAAATCTATCTTCTTTGTTTTTTTGAGTTTATTTTTAATGAAATCATCCCACTCTCATGATCTAAATAATAAATTTAAAGGATTAGCATAAGTCAACTTCTGACTTGTTAAAGTATTTTTTTAATATTTTTTTGTCAATGTTTTTTTGTTAAGTTTTTTTATTAATAAATTTTTCAACGATTCTATCATTCAAAATTAAATTAAATAACATTTAAGTTTCTTGACTGAACTCAAGTTCTTAATTTAACAAGTAATAATTTTTTAGATTATACTAGATTTGACATGTTTGTCTAGGCTTGCTTTGTTTTTTTTATTATTTTTTTTAAGTTTGACTCTTCTTCTTCCTAATTTTTTTTCGGTTAACATATAATTATTTAATAATCTGAAAAAACTCGGGTATGATTCTTATTTTTTTGATCACCGTTGTTGTGTTTTTCATGAATATTTGAATTATCAATTTAATTAATGTCTGGGGACTTAAAGTTTTTTAACCCATCACTCTTTTTATATTAAAAAAAATCTGTTCGGCCCCGGCAACACTATGCTGGCAACATACATACATACATACATGTGTGTGTGTGAAATCTAAGCACTGTTATATCAATTTATATAAAGTTGCCATCCATCTAGAAATGCGGTTCGTAAAAGCCCAAATTTGATTGCCGTTTGCTGTCTCTATTGATGTGGACGCCTCTCGAGCCTTTGATGAAGATAAACTTGATTATTAATAGAATAAAAAAAGGTGTAATATTGAAATCAGTGAAAGTTGAACTAAGACATGATAGAAATCCCCATTTGTTTTTTTATTTTGAGAAATTAATTATCTGTGACTTGGCAAGATTAAAAGTTTTAGCTAGTAATTTAATATAATTTGAAGTATAGCTCTCGACCTGGAAAACGGCCCATGTTATCATATCACCAGATCAGTATGAATTAACTATTAAAATAATATTGTTTAATTAATTAATTTATTTTTCTTCTTGTTGCAGTAACCGAGTCATTAAAAAAATAATCAAGTGTACTTAATATTAACAAGTCAATATGACTCTATTTAAAATCGGATCTAGTTCAAATTTTAGGTTTTTAATTTTTTCAAGTCACTGCAAGTTATTTTGAAAAAAAATATAATTTTTTATTTGTTTTAAATTAATATTTTTTGTGATTTTAGATTATTTTAATATGTTAATTTTAAAAATAAATTTTAAAAAATAAAAAATATTTTAATATATATTTAAATAAAAAATATTTTAAAAAATAATTATAACTACAATCCTAAACATACGAAATTTAACAATTATGCTCGGAACTTGGAAGGGTTCATCACGCGACCTGTGCCCTGGGTTCGATCTCGTTAAATTCCGAGAGAGCCTGATTCTAAGCCCAAGAAGAAGCTCTTCATTAAATAGGCCGAAGATCAGCCCATAAACAACTCCACTGCTATCAGACTTTTTTTTTAGGGAATTCTTGATAGTCGGTAGAAAGGTGCTTCGAAATTTTTTTTTTTTTTTTTAAAATTATTTTTAAAAAATAAATAAACATTACTTTAATATATTTTTAAATAAAAACTAACTTAAAAACCAACTTCCTGTCTGTGCATCAGCCATGCTCACAAAATCAACCGGCACATCATCATTTACCAATTACAAAGCCCTAAACCCCCCAGTTTCACTCTTCACTCCAAAAACCCCAAAAGCGCCAAAATAAATAATAAAAAAAAAACTAAAAACCCTCTCCAATCTCCTCCTCCTTCCTCTTTAGGGTTTCGAAAAAATTCCAATTTACAGAAATCTCTTTCAATGTCAAACCCTAAAACCGTCGATTCCTCGCTTTGGTTTGACTCTTTCACTACCATCCTCACGGACCTCGAAAACGCCTCTCTCTCCTCTGACCTCCCTCCTCACCTCGTAACCACCTATTCCTTTCTCCCTCTCTATTTTTTTTTTATTCGCTTACAATTTGAATATTCTTTTGTTCTGTAGGCGAAGAAGTTGAAGGACAATCACCCATGGTTTGTGGAAACTGTTTCTCTATTTAAGAAACCGAATGCGAATTCACGAGAGGTTTTGAATTCGGAGATAATCAAGATTGGATCTCATGAAGTTACTGTCAAGCCTGAATTGAAAGTTAAAGCTTTGCACATTAGCTCTTATCTGGTTAGCTTTTGTTTTGTTTATTTATTTTATTTTTATAGCGAAATTAGCATTTTTTGTGGATATTTTTTTTTAATTTTTTTCTTAGCTTATTTTAAATTTCGAGTAAAATGTAGTATTGATTATGATTTTTATTTTTTATTTTTTTAATCATTGATTTAAATTTGTGTTTGTTGCAGTGTTTAGATGAGGTGCAGTCGTATATTCTTGTTGAGAGGTCTCTTGAATGTGATGATTTAGCGGTTGATTCAATGGTTGAAGACTGTCTTCATGTGGTTTGTAGCCTTCTGGCTTTTGCTTTTATATTGTTTCATTTGGTTTCAGTTAAACATTTAGAGACAAGTTATTTGCATTTGATTCTGTGATTAAGTTTTCTGATAGTGGTAGGATTACGGACACAAATATATTTCTTTTACTTGTCTGCATTTTGCAAGGACATGAAGCTCTCCTGGGTTTGCAACCCAGCTACTGCTTTTCAATTTTTGCTGATTGATCACAAATGTTACTTTTCCCGGTGTTATATTTCACTTTCTTATCACATTTCTTGTTCTTTTTTGTTCGTTGATAGTCCACTATCATGAGCATTTGAAATGTTATATTTTTTTTGCTAATTCCATGTAGTTTGCACCAGTCTTTTTTGAGTTGATTCATATGCGTAATATGTTTGCTTGTTGAGATTGATAATCAGTTTTTTAACAGGTGTTTAGTTTTTCTTTCCTTTTCTTTCCTATTATTTTGAAGGTATTGCTCCAGTACTACATTGAGCGACAATGCTTGTTGAAGTGTTCCAGGCGAATTCTTATGCATGCTTGTACGTCCCACCACGCTTGTTTTAGTTCTAAGTTTCTTTCATTCACCATTTCTTATGGTTCATTTTTTTTGTGTCATGGAATGCTAAAAACTTTGGACCATAATACTTTCCCTGTGTTGAGGAACAATCTTTTAAGTGATTTGCTGATTTGAGAATTCTTACGAACCTGATACTTGTGATGCCGCTTGGTGTAGTGTATGTTGGAATTTGCTCCAAAGAAGAAAATGTTGTAAGGGACGAAGCAGCAAAGTTGATTTCAGATGGGTTGGAACATAAATTAATCTCTGTCTTGCAGGACCTTTTATCCTCCAGTCATCCTGAGCAAATGGTATATTTGATAAAAAGTTGATGTCTTTTGAGTCGTGCCTGTTATGATTGTAATGTTGTTTGTTTTAGTCTATTTCATGACAATATGGCTTCATCAACTTATTCACATGGTGGATGTTGCTTTATTCTTCACATCCTACTAAATTTCAAATAATGTGCTATGCGTTTGGGCACATAGAATTGCTGGGTTGATAGGGTTGAGTTGCAGTCAGTTGTTTTGCATCCTTTGATTTGTGGGAATACATACAGACATGCTAGGAAATGAGATTACCGTGGAGTAGGCCAATAGTTCTCCCTGTATTTAATTTAAATACTATGGTGCCTGTTTCTGCAGTGTTGTGCCTGATTCTTATATATATATTGTAGTTACCAGGAACGTTACATAGACATGGGGCAGGTAATTAGCAAGTTGAAAGTGGGTTATCCCTTTACTCAAGCAAAAGCAACTAGGTTGATTTGCAATGCATTCATACCACGAGCATGGAGAAAATGAAATAAGTTTCCAGTATCAGTATCAATATTAGTACTATAGAACATGATAGGGTTGTCCCTTAGGCCACTCTTGAAGCTGTTTTCAATTTAATTAATAAAATATGGTTATTTAGAAAGAAGATTAGTATTGAATTAGTTGTATATACATGTAGATGTGAGGGTATTTAGTTTTGGGTTGTTACCAAATTGTTTATTCTTTAGAAATAATTTCTTGGTTCTGTTTCTTAAACTTGTTATATTTAAATGACCAGAGTTTCTGATTGATAATATTTTTTTGCTAGTCATCATATATTCGTTCTTTTTTAATGTGTACTTTTCGGTGTCTGCAAAGGGCTTTACTGTTGATAAAATGGATATCTGCTTCTCTTCTTCCAATCAGCTATTGCATTTATGACTTAACATTAGATGCTGATTTTCGGAATACTTTATAGGATGTTGATCTTTTCACTTTGTGGGCTGAGGAGACACTGATTGAAGACAATTTGGTTCTGGACATTCTTTTCCTGCTTTATTACGAGTCACTTTGTACCTGTAATGGTGAAAAATGGAAAAAGTTGTGCTTGCTTTACAAGGTATATAGTTAAACTTTTATGGGAACTGATATCCATATCCCTTTTTTATCCTAATCATGTCTCATAAACATCATTTGACAGGGGATCTTATCTGGTTTGTATAACTTTGGAAAGCTGGCAATCTCAGCTGAAGCACTAAAGTCTTCCTATCATGCCAGCACCCAGCTCCTACTTATTCTTATAGAAACCCTGGACCTTGAAAATCTTCTTCAACTGGTTCATGATGGAGTACCTTTCAGGTTTCTACCTTTCTGTTAGTTCTACCTTATCCTTTTCAAAGTATCATTTCCCTTCATTTTGTCTACTTATGTGCTTTTGCTAATTGTTAGAATGTTTGATTTGTCATTTTTCCCAGGCAGGGTCCTTCTGTGTTTTCCGTGACTGATATCCAACAGATGGATGTGTTGATATCTAGTTTTGTTACGCTTGGAACAAGAGAAGTCGGCCCACTAATTCTTGCATGGGCAGTTTGTCTCTGTCTAATTTCATCACTTCCTGGAAGTGAGGAAAATAGTGTGCTAATGGTGAGCAGTTTTTCAAATGTTCCTTTATTGTAGCATTATGTGTTCTTACTATCAATGCTGACTGTTTTCCACCTTATCTTCGTTTCCAGGAGATTGATCATGTTGGCTATGTTCGTCAAGCCTTTGAAGGTGCATCGCTGAGTATTTTTGTCGACATTCTTGAAAGTGATTTGTTGAAGGAATCAGATGTAGGTTATTCTCACTTTGGGGTTTTTAGGGTTTATGGGATGAGTTATAAAGTTACAAAAAAATTTGGTGTTTGTGTCTAGGTTAATAATGCCAGCTTACATTTTCTTTGGCTGTTACATGCTGTGTCTTTTCTCTCTCTAGGGACCTGTTGCTGGTTATCGAAGTGTCTTGAGAACCTTTATTTCTGCATTCATTGCATCTTATGAGATTAATCTTCAGGTAATTGCATGTGTAGGTTGTTTTAATTGGTTTTTGAGCATTCAATCAACATGTTTCTTATTTTTAATATTCTCCCTGATGCAGTTAGAGGACAGCACCCTCAGTCTTATACTGGATATCCTTTGTAAAATATATCGGGGAGAGGTTTGTGTATTGCTATTATCATACAGCCAGCTATGGTTTTTTTGGATCATATTTATTGCTCACAATTCACTGCTTCAAGAGACTCTTGCCCATTAACTCTGCAGGAGTCACTTTGTATTCAGTTTTGGGACAAGGAAAGTTTTATTGATGGTCCTATTCGGTGTCTTCTTTGCAACTTGGAAGGTGTATTTCCCTTCAGGACTGCAGAATTTGTTCGTCTTTTATCAGCCCTTTGTGAAGGAAGTTGGCCAGCAGAATGTGTGTAAGTTGAATTTTTTTTCTTTTTCTTGGAGATCCTTTTACTTTAGTAAAATTTCCTTGATTTGCCCAGCATGGGAGCCTTTTTTTTTTTAATGGTAATGTGGGACGGTGAGCAAAGTGATGGGCAGATACATGCTTCAACGATAAGTCGCTAGCTCAGTGATTGCAAACTGATACATTGTCTATTCATGTTGTCAACAGGTATAACTTTCTTGATAAATATGTTGGTGTATCTTCCTTATTTGAAGTTACTAGCGAGTCCCTGGTTGACAGCGCCTCTCAAGCAGTTGAAACTCAACTGCCACTGCATGTTCCTGGGGCAGACAGTTTAATAATTCCTAGTAAAACTCGTGGACATGTTTTAAAAGTTGTTGATGGGAATACTGCTCTTGTACGTTGGGAGGTAAATGCTGAAGTTCATAAATGTTTTTAGTATTTGCTAATCGTGTGCCATGACCGTATCCTTTCAGATTTTGCAACAAGGGTTTTCCAATTGGGATTCTTATTGTTGCTGAAGTTGAACAACTGAAGAACAATAAAGATGCATTTGTGATGTTGTAAATCTGTTTTCTTTCTTCTTGGCTTTTTTGCAGTCTTTTGCTGTCTTTGTAGGGTAAAACAGGGAGGGGGATTTTCTTAAGTGCTTATGCAGTTACTATCTCCATTTTTCTAAATGGCAAGCATGGTACTCATATCTGAAAGCAAAATGTCATTTTCTAATTTTTAAGAAACAGCATCGAAGCGTAATTATGTTTTGATTTGATACCTACTTTCATAAGCATCTTCTTTATTAGCAAACAATCAGGCCAGGCGCAAATCACTTATTTCAAGCACTCTTCCCAGCGTTGTAACTGACTTTGGAAGAAAGCCATTCCACTGTTGCTGCAACTGACAGGGATAGATATTTGCTTTTTATACATATCCTCCTTTGACATGGCTAATTTTGCTTACCTTTTGCTGAATTATTCACTAGATGGTGGTTACGAGTGTTGGCTTTGTTCATAGCATCTGCATGACTTATTGCTGTAGGTAGAATTGCTTTTTCTTTCTTCACATTACTCGCTAATTCTTGTAAATCATTATATTTTGTATTGCATGTGGATCCTAAAATGTCAAAATGGAGTTTCTTTTTGAGATAGCTTGTTTGACCAGGATTCTTCATAAACATATGAATTGGCAGAGCAAAGTCTTAAGATATTTATGTGTTTCAATGCAATCTCTATTATGTGCCCCATCCTTGCCAACATGCATCTATTTTTGTAGTATGCACAATCAGGGGTGCTTGTCTTGCTCCTGCGTTTGGTCAATGAGCTTTATCTGGAGAGCAACAAGGAAGTTTTTCTTACTTTTGACCTACTGAGCCGACTAGTGTCTTTTAACACGGTAAATTTCTTAAGGTTTGGCTGCCTCATGTTTGATGTATCCTTAGAAACTAGTCTATGATATTGGCAAGGAATGGGATTTGGATTTCAATTTTTCCCCTAACCAGATATGTTTCTTACATATTCATGTGGAGGCCATAACTTTTACAATGATGGAAATTGGCAACACATTTTATCTTCAAGCCGTAGGAGTGAATGAGCAGATGGAAAAGAACTTTTGGTAACCGACTGCATGATTTCTTTTGCTTTTGTTTTTCTTTTATGTTTTCATTTTATTATCTGATACCTTGATGGCTATATTTCCAATTTGCCTCTATCTTTTCTGATCAAGTAGATTTTCCTTCACTTTTTCTGTAGGGTAGTTGAGGTCATTTGTGCTGTGATAAAAAAATCGTCTTCTAATTCTGGCAATGCTGCAGTAATGTCCATGGGTGTCAGTATTTTAGCAAGTATGTTGAGATGGTAATTCAACTGTTCTTTCTCTTTACCTATCATGTGTTCATTGGTGATTTCTTTAATCATTTGTGAGTATACAGGGAATTCTATGTTTTTGCAGTAACTGAATGATGCATTTTACATTCTTTTAAAAATCTTGTGTATCTTTTCTTCTTTGTTATGCTAAATTTATGTTTCACTGAACATTGTTTATAATCAGTAACCAAACTCATTGCTGCAACCTCAGTCATAATGTATATATTCCTGTACTCTTTTGCTAGTGCTCCATCTCATATTGCTGCTGTTGTCCTGAAAGCAAATATATTTGATGCGACTTGGAAGACAAGTGCCTTTGAAGTTGGCTGTGATGGCCCATCAAGGTAAAACCTGTAGATCTATGCATACCTGTGTTAAAGAATGCTTGTATTTGATATTCATGGATTCTTTACCTGCCTTTTGAAATCCTTGTTTATAGGATTCACTTTATTTATTATCACACAAGTGTGATTCTTTTAACTATAAAAGAAAAAAAGATAGCCCAACTTTTGCAATTTTTTATCTTTTCATTGTCATATGGGTTTGATATATTTTGTAAGTTAAAAAGAAAAAAAGGATAGTGATTCTGTTGCTAGGTTGTACTGCATTATAGAACTGTAATAGTGTGGAATTGTTACTTCCTGTTTACCTGAGCTAGCCATATAGTTGATTATAAGATATAATCTAATTGTTATCTTTACTCAATTATGCACCACACTCTCTATGGAAAGAGAGGGGACATGGGGTTCCAGTGGGGGAGTGGTGTTGAAGTTTGTGGGCTTGGATGTTAGTAATTGATTTACGGTTGCCTTTATGTTTATTCATAATTTCTTGTCAGGCTGCATTTTCTATTGGCAGGGGTTATTATTCATTATACTGACTTGATGTTCTCTTATTCTGCCTACACCTTCTTTGATCTAGTGGATTGTGGTTGCTTTCGGGAAAACTGGTAAAAATGCTATTACTAGACTCCGAGCAAAATGATTATGACAAACCATTAGCTATATCAGGTTTATCTCTTAACTGTATTTTGTATTTCATAATTAGTATGGTTAGCTTCTTTTTAATTTTGTGATTTCTCCTTGGATTTATTATCTGATTTTGGAAGTTGTTATATGTCAGTTTTTGAGCTTTCCTAAATGTAAGATGGGCTCTCTCTCTCTCTCTCTAGAATACCCTCCCTTTTATGCTCAGTGTCTTTGTCCCAAAGACCGGGATGGTTGGTTGTCTTTTGGATGCATTTAGTATTATGGTAGACACTTTGTGTGCTCTATCAATAATAGAAGTGATAGGACTGAATTTTAAACTTGGCATCCAAGTTGCTGTTTCAATCTATTAGTTGGACATAACCATTTCTGATAATTTAAACATAAGAACAATTGAAATAAATCAACATGATTATGGTTAGATAATGTGGCTATGCACATGAAGGAGAGGAGAGAAGCTCTCTATCTGCAAAAGCTGTGATTGCTTGTCTTTTACTTTTCAGTCTGACTAAATGGTTTACAATTACATCATACAGCCATAGTTGATCTCAAGATGATTATCTGATCACAACCAATACGGGAGATAGCAAATTGAAATAGCTGTGCATCTCTCTCTTACTTTTAAGAGAAATCTTATTGAATTATTAGCATTTTTACCTTTTCACTTTGCTCTTCTGATAATTCCATATTCCTTGTTTTCATTAATCTGCGATGCTTGTGATGTCAATGGTTGGTTTTCTTATCATGTTAGTACTATTATTGCAGCACTAATTTACTTATTTACTGCTTAGATCTGTGTGGATCTAACATGTAACTTGTATCTTCTTGTTTACTAGCAATTCTATTTATTGATTTTGTCTTAAATTTTCATACTTCTCAATCGTAGCCTTACTCTATGTTCGTTACTCCCTGTGTTTTTTATCTGACATGCATGCTGTAATCCTTCGCAGTGCTGGATTTTACCATGCAGCTAGTGGAGGCAAGATTAGAGAATGAGCTGGTTCTGGCCTTGGTCGTTTTCTCTCTGCAGTATATTCTCGTTAATCATGAGTACTGGAAATACAAGGTGAAGCATGTTAGATGGAAAGTAACACTGAAGGTACGTGTTATTTTTATGCCAGCCGCAATTAATTGGTTCCCTTAGTTGCCTTGTTTCTACTTTTGAACATATTTCACATCTATTTTATGGCCATTGTATGTTGAAATGGTAGAAGTCTTAGTCTGCTGAGTAGTGTAGGTTGCCACCTGAGAGCAGCCAGGCCACCCTATATGAAATTTCTGAAGGACCTAGAGTGGCTGGACCCAAGCTTCTCCACTCCCTGAGTGTATGGCTTTTTTCCTGCTTTATTCTTGGCTGAAGCTATTTATAATAGGGGTTCAAGAAATATGAAATATTTCGAGAGGTGGGGCGAGCAATTATTCGCTATTCAAGAGTACTACTCATCCTCTCACATAAAAGGTGGGACCCAACATGATAACCACATACAGTTCTGCTTTTATGCGAGTGGGGGAGTAGTTCTCCTAGAATACCTAAAATTTTTTTGAGCGAGGTGAAATTCCATGATCAGAGGGAAACAATGTAAAGAGCAAATCTGATGTTTTCCAATAGTCAGTCCAAGAGGTATGTCATAGCTGTTATCCTACATCGGGAATAGGAGCAATTCTCTGTTTAAAAAGTTTGCATCCTGAAGTTGCTTGGGGTTTCATGTTGTGATGGTTATCATAAAGTCATTCTTCCAATCTGAAGATTCTTTGGTTTAGCTGAATTTTAAGTGTTTTGGACATGCCAAGTACCTTTTTTGAAATGGAGTCAGAGGTGCTGGTGTTTCTATGGAAGGTAAAAGATGCTATATGAATCATTTTTTAATGATGTTTGCACTGTTTAGGTACTGGAAGTGATGAAAACATGCATCACATCAGTCTCATTCTCTGAAAAATGGGCCCTGGTAATCCGAGATATGTTACTCAATGATTCTTCCATCCACAATGCACTCTTTCATCTTGCTTGTACAACCAAGCAAACCTTAGAGGTAAGCCAATGTTTTTGGTCTTGTTCCATTGTTTTCCTTAGTAGTGAGAAGTTGGTTTGCTTTTGTTTGCTTACTATTTAAATAAGCATATTTGTGAACAGAATCTTTATGTCAGCCGTCTTGTTGAACTGGAGGAGATTGAAGGGTGTCAGCTTGCTATTAGCTCTGCTTTGGATATTATATATATGATGCTCTCCAAATTTTGTAAGGTATTGTTCTAGGGTTATAAATGTTTGTCATTGTATATGATGTGAAATAAATTGACACATGTCTTCCCAAGTTCTCGTGATTGTTACTTTGAACAGAAATTTCTAATAAACTGCAAACCTTTAATCCATGCTCCAAAACAAATAAAATAAATGAATCTTCAACTTCCGTACTTTTTCTGCTTTGTAGATCTTAATGACCCATGTTTTATTTAAATCTTTCTATACTCACTTCATAATTTTTGTGTTATTTTTTCAGGATATCTCACCGAATCTTCCAGTCTTTCACCTATCAGTGCTGTCATCAACTATGAAACCAATCCCTGTTGTTGCAGCTGCTATATCTTTGATATCATATTCTCGGTCTCCTGTATGGAATTGAAATTCATCCTGCTAAATTCTTTTTTTCTTTCTTAGTAATTACATTCACCTCTTATATCTAACATGGCTTTTCTGGTCTCCTATATTAAGTTGGCTATATCCTTTTGACTTTGTGTTTGTTCATTATCAGACACATTAATTTTCAATAATATCTGTGTTCCATGTTCAATTGAAAATATGGAAAATAACTCTTCATCTTTGCATTTTTATGTTATATGCAGGCAGTACAGGTGGGTGCTGCTAAGGTGTTATCTATGCTGTTTACAACAGCAGATTATATGCAACCATATTTGTCTGGCAATGTATGCTTTGGTCTGGATGATAAGCAGGTTTGGCATCTCAAGCGGGCAATTATTTTTTTGGCATTTGATTGCTGTTATCCTAATTTTGATTAAATGCTTTCGTTTAGATCGCAGATATGAGACATTTTGTTAAAAGCACATTAGTTAAGCAGTTGGAATGGAATGAAGATTTATTTGTTGCTACAGTCAATCTGCTTACTTATGCAGCTCGTTCTCAGGTATGTTGCACTGTGCAGAAGTCAACAAGTTTAGCATTGGTTGGTTTATTTCCTATTCCTTGCCACTTAAATTGGACTTCTGTCACTGAACTTTGCAATCCTTTTGTCATGTATTCTTCTCATGGAAAGAATGGGGGTGCAAGAATAACCTCTTGTGCTTTTCAAAACCAAGTTTGTCAGTTGTTAAAGTCATATTACAGTTGTCTCGATAGTTACTTCCTCATGGAAAATATTTGGTTAGCTTTTATTTTGTGAACATAAGTCCAGTATCTCAATAACAGCTATCTAGCTTGTCTACATTGTTGCTAATTGGTGGTTTCTCTGTTGCAGCCTGCTTATCTTCTTGCTATTTTTTCCCTAAAAGAGGATACAGAGGTCCAGTTGAGTAATGGTGGTGGCACAAAGCAGCCTATAAATGAACTTTCAAATGGTTCATGGTGTTCCAAGAAATCAAGTCTGTTAGATGGGCTTATGCAATATGTTGAAAGATCAAACGAATTTATTGACAGGTTTGCTCACACAAGATCAGTCATTATTTTTCAGTAATTTTACTATTTGATGTGACATGAAGTTATGCTAATGAGCTTAAGGAATAAACACAGAACTTGTTGGGAGCAGAAATTTAAGTGAAAGAAGGGATAAGAGAAGAAACAGGCAATTAATTAGGGTCAGCGATAATATAAGTAAATGTTTTTCTGCAACCAAACAAGTTCCTTCTGTAAATCCTAAATTGGTGCTGAAAAATTCCCTGTAAACTTGCTATTTCACACTGATCAAACCACTATCTCTGTGATGTTCAGATAATGTTTTTTGTTTAGCATGCTTGATATGATTCATCTTCATAAACTGTGTTGCTATAATTTGTTGAAACTTTCTTTATCTCCAGCAATCCCCGCGTGCTGTTCACTGTTCTTGATTTCCTCAAGGCACTATGGCAAGGGGCTGTTCATTATATATCTATATTGGAGTGCCTGAAGAGCTCTGGAAAGCTCTGGAAACAATTGTCCAATTGTATCTCATCAGATGCTCGCTCGATAGCATCACCTTTTGAGAATGTCGCCGAAACTCAGTCTCAAAGCTTGGCATTAAAATATCAATGTCAATCTGCTATATTGGAAATGATGGCACATGACATGTTCCTGAAGAAGAAGTTATTACATGCTGAGTCTGTCTTAAAAGAAGTGTCTGAATTGGAGAGAAATAATAAGGCATCAAGCACAGAAAAATCAAAATCAGTAAATGATTGTGAGTTGAAAGATATCTTGTCAAGCTGGTGGAAGAGACCGATTTTCGGCAATCTGATCAATTTATATGCTTCTTGTGAATATGACAATGAAATATCTAATCGCGCAAAGGTCCCTTTTAAATTTCTCTTTTATTTATTTATATTGGTTTTGGTTCTATTAATTTTGTTGTTGTGATCATTTATCTTTGGTGAACCATTTTAGGATCTAAACCCCTCTGGAAACACCCATTAAAGGAACAATCCACAATTACATTGTCTTCTGCATCTTGCAGGTCGCTGCCAGTTTGTTCATTGTCCATGCAATGGGGAAATTAGTGATTGGTAATGCAGGAAGTTTATCGGTATCATTGGTTGAGAAGATCCAGATCACTTTTAAACATGTATGATCCTGTCTTTAATTGGTCAAGCGATTTTTTTCTATTTAGTTGATTGTTCAATGACCATTCACTTCTACGTTGATAGCTCATTGGCAATCCCTTCAAGAGGTCCTTATAGTTATTCCTTAACAGGAATATCCCAATTTCTTTGCTATCCAACTATTTTAAGGTAACGTTGCATCTTTTTTTTTTGGGTGAATTAACAGTTGAGCTGTCAGCTTGCCTTTTCTGAATTGTTGGCACAATACTCTCAGCAGCGTTACAGGTAATGTCAACACAGGTTTCATTTTTATTTGACATCTTTTTAATGCATCACTCTTAGCTGAGAAATCTATACGTCTTGGATTGTGGTTGTATGAATTGAAATGCTTATTTCCAATGGAATCTTTTCCAAAATCTGATGTGACATGACCAAGGGTTTAACTCCTTTGGTAGTTTGAAAATTTTGGTTGGGTTTTGATTCATTGGAACCTATAACCTAATAGGTTGAGTTCTTATAATTTTTCACTATCTTCTCAGCGAAGGAAAGGAACTAAAAGGTCTGATCCTCAATGATCTCTATCATCATCTACAAGGAGAGCTAGAAGGTCGTAAAATTGGTCCTGGACCGTTTAAGGAACTCTGTCAGTATCTGGTAGAATCAAACTGTTTGCTGAGCTATCAACACAAGTACGGTGGCGATCATTATGGAAACGCCAAAGATATTCACTTGTATGACCTTATGCGCATACGATCAGATTTGGGATTAAATATGTGGGATTATACAGATTGGAAAGATTCAAAAGCAATTGCACAAACTATGCTGGAGTGCTTCCAGGATGCAAATTCAATGGTTTTACTAGCTTCTTCAAAGCTTTCTGCACTGAAAGCATTGCTAACTGCCCTGACTATGTGGGAAGATAATGTGAGTATCTGAATTATTACTGCTATTTATTGCAGCTTCTAATTTTGCAATATTGAATTGACGATGAGGATCTGTTAACAGTTTGTCAGGGCTTGACAGATGCTTTTTTTTTTTTTTTCATTTTGTTGGCTGGGGACACAAAGCTTTGAAAAACTGAACACTTGCTTCAAAGTTTGGTGTTTTTACCAAACATTTAACTTGTTAAAAAATATGCTGCATTAATTATAATATCTTTTTGAGAGATAACTTAGTTGTTTGAATATGCAACACCGGCTTTTTTTTTTGGGAACTTCTTGGAGTCTGTATGTGATAGTAAAGAGTGCAATGCCAAAATGGTGTCTATGGTGCATCTATTTTTTTATAACAGCCTGCTAGTTCTTTGAAAAGTTTGTTATAACACTATTGATTGAAGTCATGGATTCTTTGGTTCAGGCTGTCCGGCATTGACATCTGTTAACTGCCCACTATTTTAGCCTTTTTTTTAAGGGCTTATTTATTTGGATGTTTATCCTTCTTTCCTTTATGGATATAATCTAAAAAAAAAAAAAATTGGCTTTTAGAATTTCTTGCTTGTTGAAATGATTAGTATTTTCTTTCCCATGTAGTCACCAGAGAATAAGGGCACTACTGAGGGGAAGATTCCTGACCAACTCTGCTTTTCATGCATCAACAACATATGCAAATCTTTTCACCTCACAGTGGAATCACTAGCTCCAGTTCTGGATGCCTCTGAAGAGATTCTTGATTTCCTTGCTGCACTAGCAGAATTAATTCTACATCTCATGAAATCTGCGCAGAGCAACCTATCTTTATCCGTTTGTATACTTGTCTTGAAAACGTCAGGTTCTGGCCTCAAATTGCTAGGTGATTTCAGGTCATCTGCTACTGGGGTTAAAAAAACAATGAAGCTTCTGCTCATGCTGCTTCTTTTCACTTTGGAGATTAGTAATACTTCAGATAAGGAATCTGAAGACTTTGCTGAGCTTTCAAATGGTTGTCTGGGGCTTTTGCCTATCCTGTGCAATTGCATCACAGCTACTGAGCATTGTTCCCTCTCCTTGGCTACCATTGACTTAGTACTGACAAGTTTTTTGACACCTAACTCTTGGTTCCCCATCATACAGAAACATCTCCAATTACCTCATGTCATTCTGAAAGTTCATGATAAAAGTTCTTTCTCATTTGTTCCAATTACATTGAAGTTCCTTCTGACTCTGGCACGTGTGAGAGGAGGTGCTGAAATGCTCCTTAGTGCTGGTTTCTTCTCATCTCTTAGAGCTTTGTTTGCAGACTCATCAGATGTTGGGCCTTCCACAGTTATGACCAATGATAGTGGCTTCCTAAAGTCTTCTGACAAAATAGAAAAGCCTCAATCTATTTGGGGCCTTGGCTTGGCAGTGATCGTAGCCATGGTTCAATCTTTAGGAGACAGTTCTTCTTATACCGATATTCTGGACAACGTGATACCTTATGTTTTTTCAGAGAAAGCTGATCTGATTTCTTATTATCTCAGTGCACCTGACTTTCCATCTGATAGTCATGACAAGAAAAGACCACGGGCGAAAAAGACAGAGACTTCTCTGAGCGCTCTTAAAGAAACAGAACATACTCTCATGTTGATGTGTGTGCTAGCTAGACATTGGAGGTCATGGGTTAAGGTCATGAAAGAAATGGATTCAGAGCTGCGGGAGAAAAGTATTCATTTATTAGCCTTTATTAGCCGAGGAACTCATCGCTTTGGAGAATCTTCCTGCAGAACTGCCCCCCTCTTATGCGCTCCTATCCTCAAAGAGGAGTTAGAGTGCTGCAAGAAACCATCATTTCTAAACAGCAGGAATGGATGGTTTGCCCTTTCACCTCTGTGTTGTGTGTCAAAGCCCAAGTCTGCTGCTTTCTCAGCCAACAGTAGTGCATTTGTAGTCAAGGGACAGTCAACTGAAATTACCAATCCAGTTTCTCCAACATATTTTTCAGACTTGGTTGCCCTGGAGATCTACAGGATTGCTTTTCTTCTCTTGAAATATCTCTCCATGGAAGCAGAAGGTGCTGCTAAAAGGTCCGAGGAAATGGGGTTTGTTGATCTTGCTCAGATTCCTGAACTGCCGATGCCAGAGCTATTGCATGGCTTGCAGGTAAAATTGTGCTCAGTGCTCTTATATTATCTTCGAGTCCACTCCTCTCATTGAAGGGATGTGAATGGTTTGAGATAATTGAAGTTCAGGGCTTACTTTTGCAGTAGTGACTGCTGGTACTTCTGGGCCAAAATTTCTAGTCTTCCAAAATTGAAGTTTCACAATCAATGAGTGATTTCTGTGTCTAAACTCTATGCTTTTGATACCTGGTCTGACTTGTTATGATTTAAAATGCAGGATCAAGCAGTCGCAATTGTTTCTGAACTGTGTGGTTCAGACAAATCAAAGCACATGAATCCTGAAATCAAATCAGTCTGTCTCTTACTACTACAAATAATGGAGATGGCCCTGTATTTGGAGCTCTGCGTTTTACAGATTTGTGGCATAAGACCTGTGTTAGGGCGCGTGGAGGATTTTTCAAAGGAAGTGAAATTGTTATTAAAAGGTAAGAGTCCCTTCATACTGCCTACTGTCGTTCAAATTTAATCTCTAGATTTACTATAATTGCCTTATTTTATTTTTTTGCAGCCATGGAAGGGCATACGTTCATAAAAGCATCAGTGACATCCTTGAAACACATAATATCTCTTGTCTATCCTGGATTGTTACAGACCGAAGGTTTCCTGTGAAGCACTTGTGGAAGAATAGGTAAGCTTAGTTGGGTTGGTGTCGGATTATGAAAATTGTGTACAGATATCAGATTTTGGCATGCCCAAGATTTTTGTAAGATTAGAATGAAAATTTCTGCAAGCCATTATTAACGTGTACAATATCGGAACCATACAGCGTCGACTATCACCTAGATTTTCATGGTTCCTCGATTTCAGCTGAAAATGAAAATGGTCCCAAATATCATGAATCTTGCTTTGTCCTGTAGTCATCTTCCTTTTGTGATCTAAAGGTATCATGTTGCACGATACGCACCGTTGTAATCACCTGGGGAAATGGATTGATCTAGGGGACTGTTTTTTCTCTTTTGTGCTTGGAAGGGACCCTGTCCCCTTTGCATGCGTGATGCCTCGAAGTAGAATGTCTTTTCGGCGATTCAATTGCTGTAAATACAAAGCTTTTGATTTAACTATCTTCGAAAAATTTACAGAAATTTATTTTAAAGATAAATTTATTATGTCTTGTCAAAGATGTTTCTGTCTGCTACTAAAGCAACTGGAATTCCTGAGGAGAAATGTGTCTTTTTCTTTTTTTTTTTAAGCCGATGGTAATGCTATTCATCCCGGGCATGGGTCCCAGGTGATTCGTACCTTGAATAATGTCAAAATCATATCACTATCATGTAAATGTCAAACTAATTCCGGGTGTGTACAACCTGTCTGTATTTTTTTAAAATATTTGTAACTGTATATGCTTCTATCTCGAATAATTTTAAAGGAGTGAACATGATACTTAGTAATCTAGGGGGGGTTTTGTGATGGTGCTGATGGATGTTTTTGAAAATATATTTTATTTAGAAATATATTAAAATAATATTTTTTAAAAATATCAACACATTATAATAATTTTAAACATAAAGAAATTAAATTTACTCAACTTCTATCGACAACGAAATAATAACAAATGGGGAGTCTGGCGCCAACTGATATCCTTTGACCAGATTTCAGACCAATGTAAACCAACTAATCGGGTAAACTTAGCTGCCACTGGCTTCTTTGTAATTTCACGAAAAAAAAAAAAAGGCCACTTGCATTATCTGGTGTAACAAATGTATCTTAGAAGCTTCTACGTTCGAAAAAGTTGGCATTTTTTTTTGGTTTAGCTAAATACAGTATCCCTTAACAATAGTATGTCTAGGTTGAATAGCTTAGTAAATGGACAGGTTCGTCAGTGCTAGTAGGCCACCCTGCCTAATTATAGCTTTCAGTTACCATGTTTTTTTGAATATTTCAATACTTTATTGATATGATTTTGATTTGTTTATTGAATATAAGTATTTTTTATATATATTAAAGAAAACACTATAAATATAATAATTTAAATCTGTAAAAAAATAAAAAAATATGATTCAACCACACCCAAACTGTGATTTAATCACCTACGATTAGGATCATTAATGCACAATCTAATCTTACTGGGATTTGAAATCAAAATCAATGAGACTACCTTAAACAATCTCCACCGTTAGATTATCTCAGATTTTTCTCCATCAAATCGCGGTCCAACATTAATCATGGCCCATCATGCACGAAATTTGTACAATTTACCTATCCCCTCAAATCCTAACAAAGACTTGCAATATCCAAACGAAATCAGAGGCCCCACCAAACGGCGCCGTTTTTACACGGCGCAAATAAAGCCAAACAGCACATGCCACATAGGATCCCTCACTTAACCCTAGTCAAAACAAACCTAACCACAGTTGAAGTCCGACCACTTCGGTCCCTCCACGTGTCCTGATCTAACGATCTAAATCCACCTTCTCTCCCTATAAAAACACCCCCATATCACTAAAAATCCTAAACAAATCACCCTCGATTTAATCTCATTTGGAAGGCTAATCCCTAATTTCTCTCTCTTACAATGGCAAACCCTAGGGTTTTCTTTGATATGTCCGTCGGCGGCCAGCCTGCTGGTCGGATAGTCATGGAACTCTTCGCCGATATTGTTCCAAAGACCGCCGAGAACTTCCGCGCACTTTGCACTGGCGAGAAGGGTGTTGGCAAGTCCGGTAAGCCACTTCACTACAAGGGTTCAAGCTTTCACCGTGTGATCCCTAACTTCATGTGCCAAGGTGGTGACTTTACTGCCGGAAATGGTACCGGCGGTGAGTCGATCTATGGAGCTAAATTTGCTGACGAGAATTTCGTGAAGAAGCACACTGGACCTGGTGTGCTATCTATGGCTAATGCCGGTCCAGGAACCAATGGATCTCAGTTCTTTGTCTGCACTGTCAAGACGGAGTGGCTTGATGGGAAACATGTCGTTTTTGGTCAAGTTGTTGAAGGCTTGGATGTGGTGAAGGCTATCGAGAAGGTTGGATCTGGAAGCGGCAAGACTTCCAAGCCTGTTGTTATAGCGGACTGTGGTCAACTCTCTTAGAGGGCATTGATTGACATGTCGTCTGGCCGTGTCTTTGATGTTGGGTCCTATCTAGTAATTGGGTGTGTGTTTTAGTGGTCTAGGATTTGGGTGTTTTATGTTTTACTTTTGAGGCCTTTGTTTTAATGTCCTCTTGGGTTTTGGTGGTCACCATGCTTTCGCGTGCTGAAATCGAGCTGCCATAAATAAGATAACCTTATTAGTATCTATTGGAGTTCTTGATTGCGTTATCTTCACTTTTTAATTTGCCAATAATCTGTGAAATTGATCGTTCTAGTGTGCTTTTAATTTATTTGTTTTTGGAGATTTTGAATCTGAACCCAGAAGAGTGCCTGATTATTTGGCGTGGGAGAAGGATAAGGGGACACGAGAGGAGATAGATGTTGGGTTTGCATGATGGTGTTTGTGAAAGTGACAATCGTTCTGTAGAAATGACAATTACGAGGAAGAAGGGTTCAATGTGGAAATATTGTGGTCCGTATGAAATCCGTTGCTTGGGTAGAGATTTGTGGAGTGGAAAATATCTTCCAACGCTATTCCCCTTTTGAAATGTGGATGAGAAACCCATTGGATGTGGCGTCCCGCCATTGCCCTAGGTTTTAAGGCTATATTTCAATACCTTTTTAAAAAATAAAAAAATACTTTAAAAAACCATTACTATTAAATTTACAAACACACCCTTATTGGTCGGCAGGGAGTTGCTGAGGATTCCAAACACACAGTGGTCGGCAGGGAGTTGTTAAGGACTCGATTTTCTGTCATTTGTATAGTCTGAACTAGTCAAGTAGTAAATGGGCTTCAAATAAGTTTATTTTATATTATTTTGGTTGAGGACTTGATTTTCTGTCATTGGCATGATGGGGTTAATAGCTTTTAGTGCATACGGATGAGGAGGACATTCTCTAACCGAAAGCTAAGATTTTTATGGGACAGTGGTTTACCGAACTTATAGTAAACTGTGTTCGATGATGGCGATTAATGCAAGTTGCGACCTGATAGTTACCCGTACTGTACTATGTCGTTGTTTTTTCTAATATAAAAAAATATTTGAACAGTCATAATATTCTTAAAGAAACAATAAAATTCGGGATGGATCCTTTTTGGTTTGGATATTTTTATTAAATTTAAACTATAAAAAAATCAGAGAAAATAAATAAATGACAGTTTTTAGTAAAAAAAAAAAACTATTATTATTATTATAATTATTATAAGATACTTTCTAGATATTTTTATAAGGTCTTTAACCCTTCTGTGAAATCAAAATTATTATATAAAAATAAAAATAAAAATAAATAAATAAATAAAAATCAACTCTCAAAAAAAAAACAAAGCTAAACAATTCAGTTAAAAAAAACATGAAATAACTAGAGTTAGCTTAAGCTGTCTAGATTTTCAATGTAATTGGGAGAGAGAGAAAACATGACAACTTGTTAACATGCTAGTGTTATAAAGCAAGCATTTTTATGAACAAATTCGAGATTTGGGGGAAAAAGGAATTCTGGGTTTTACAGCTCTGACCATCATTGCCAGTGCAATAATGTTCAAGGTGAATTGAGCGATTCATCCACTAGGATTAGTTTCCGTTGTGTATATATACAATTGTTTCTTACAATTACAAGGATCCTATGAGCTCAAGGTACTGTTTGCCATCACGTGCTTGCTGCAGTATTGGTCTGGCCAAAATGTGAGCAGCATAGCCTCTGGGCTATGTGGATTCATCATTATTCTCATATTGAGGTAAATGCGTTACAGACCCCATTTCTCCTCTGTTTTTACTCCTTGCAAGAGGGTTGTCGGTGTTGGGCAGATGACATTAAAACTCTGTTTCGCCATTCAACGATGAGGCTGATGTACTTCGGTATCTTCCAATGAATCATACTGAAATGCTTGGACCTGCTTGCTATGATTTAGAAGCAGATGGCTGATACTGTATCTGATAAACCCCTTTACTTTCCCTTCAATTCAGTTGCTTCTCTGGCATCTAAGGTTGCTCATTCTTCATTTTCCGTGCTTTGATTAGTAGCAGTGTCCCATCTGGCTTCGTTGATGCGAAAATTTGCTAGTATCTTGAGTTTATGACAGTGGGATTGTCACTCCTTTCAGGAACTGTAACATGGTATGTCAGTGCGGATTCTGTCAATGGTGTTGAAGAACATTCAATCACTGTAAGGAATTCAGATGAGCAATGAGCTTTTTTTGCTTCATCTGGGATGTGAAAGATGGTGTCTCTAATTCCATGCATTTTATAAGTCTTAAAATTAATAATAATATAATTTTAAATTAGTAATTTTTTAAAAATAAATATATTACAAGCTAGGTGCATGTTAACTGTCAATAACTGTCAATTCAAAGTGATTATATTAAATAAAAATAATAAAATTTAAACTCATAATTAATTATTAAGATTTCAAAATCTTATTAAAGAATAATCAATCTATGAACATGAAGTATAAAGTGATTATATTGTTCTTTAACATGACCATTAATAGAGGCACGTTGCACGTTTCTTAGCTGTCCCCTCTTCACTCTTCAGTTGTACTGGATAACTCTTTTGTTTAGATATTTCTGTTTGTATTTTACTACTTATTCAAACAAGACTGCTGTAAGTGCAAGGCTGCTGTCATCCTGCTGGAGCTCAACCGATCTAGATTTAGGATTTTTGTCATTATCTTTCTGTATTTAAGCACTGTTTAAATACAACTTTATTTTTTGTGTTTTAAAATTATTCTTAGTAAAATTTTTTAAAAAATCAAATTAAATTTTTGATGTTTTAAAATTATTTTGATAAATTGATATTAAAAATAAATTTTAAAAAATAAAAAATGAAAACTTCTCATCGATTCTGATCACTGTCTTGTAGCTGGTAAGAACACGAGGAGCTAGACTAGGCTGCCTCTCGAGGAACTTGAATCTGAATACCAGAGTTGGGATCCGTCCAAATTCGGCGGTCCCACAGCTGGTTTCGTCGCTGAATCTTTACAAGTGAATTTTCGAATTACAATGTAGCATTCTCGAGATTTCTACGCTTGAAAAACAGTAAAAATAAATCTGAGTTCAGGGTTTTTGTAGCAGATTTGAAGGAGCAGGTGATGTAAATGCTGCTAGCTGCAACAAACAAGAAGATCAGATTACCGTAAATTGTTTTCTCAGCTTTTGGAAAATTTATCCACGATGATCAAGCTATTGGGCAAGTTCTATGTTTCTTCTCCTGGGATCTGAGAGCTATTCTAGTCGTGACTTGATAACCGTCCCGTGCTGCATTTTGAGTTAGATTAAGTTTTTAAGAAAAATCTAAATAAAATGTTCAAGCGCTTGTTAATGTTGTTTTTAGTGTATAAAAATTCAAACTATTTAGCAATTAATTTAATATAACCTAATCAACTTGACAAGTTCAAAAATAATTTTAATGATCGATAAAAATATAGTTTTAAAATAAATATTCAAGATGATTTTTTTATATATAAATATTAAAACAATAATATATTGAATAGATTTGGTTTAATCCAGATTAACTTATTAATTCATATGCTATCTCTCGGGATTTCTCAAAACGTTCCATAAAAGTTTTTTAACAACACTTTAAAGACAAATCAAATATACTCTTAAAAGCATCAAATCATCATATTTCACCTCGCAATACACATCCAAATTTGTTTTCTTGCAAATTACAAATCTTAACTTGTTTTCTCAAATAAATTAAGTCATCATACATTAAATCAAAGGGAAGAATCATAGGATTGTCTTATTCTTTTGAAAGAATACTCTAGATAGAGATTATACCCGATCATATATTTAATAAAATTATATATTTGTATAAGTATACTTGTTAGCATTATATCTATAAATTTATGACGACTCCACTAGAAAATTATCAGCATACTCTGGCTTATTTAAAATGACCTTATTGAAAGTAAATTAAAATAAATTATGAAAATTTATTGAAAAAAAAAATTAGAAAAAATAAAAAAAAACCCGAGTTAATTCAAGTTAATCATGAGATTATGATAACCCAGTAGAAAACAAATTAAAATAAATTATGAAATTCAATTTCTAATTAATTTAGTATTGAAAAATAAAATAAAAAAAGAACAAAGTTAACCCAGGTTAACTTGACAAACTCGTTGTCAAAGTCATGAGATAAAAATAACCTCATATAATGTAAATAAAAAAAATTATGAAATGTAATTTTCAATAAACTCAATGTTAAGTGGTGAAATTGAAAAAAATAAACTAGAAAAAAAATATAAGTTAATATGTTAATCCCACAATCAGGATTATAAAATTAAAATAACCTCGTAAAAAATAAATTAGAAAAAACAAATAAAGTTTAATCTCTAATAAATATAAAATTAAAAGGATAAAAATAAAATTAAAAATATATAAGAAAAATTAAAACAAGTATTATTTTAATAAATAATATCTTATGAAGTAGTAAAGTGAAATTCCCTCTTTTATATTTATTTTTATTTTTATTTTTCAATGTATTTGTCGTTTCCATTAATTAAGAATTTGAGATGGCCTGTAACAAGGTGACCGAAGGAAAATAATTTTGAATAGGAAAATTGTCGTGGCAAAGATGCTTCTAGTTATCAAATGAACAATTTGACGATACAAGTATGTTTTCGATTCCAATATATATATATATATATATATATATATATTAAATTGAATATATTGAGATCAAATAACTATTTAAACATATAAAAATGAATTAAAAAAATTATATGTTAAAGAATGAATTTGTAAATGGTAAATATTTACCTAATCAAGTAATCATGTGTTATATATAACATGATAAAAAGAGAGGAAGAGTGTTTCATGTAGTTTGAAACAATAGATTCACGCGAGGATTAGGGATTAAAACTATTTAATATCATTTATTAAACCGGGCAAAATAAATTATTTCAAGACTTAATTGATTATCTTTCAACTTGGTTCCGTTCGCGTGTAAGAGAAAAAATCAATTCAGTAGAAGCATATTCTGATTTTTTTATATTTTTTAAAATAATATTTTTTTATTTTTTTATTGGGTTAAATTAACATAAGTTTACTTAACACAATAGAAAATTTAACATGTTAAAATTGTTTATATTTTATTGAAGAAAAACCCACATTATAAGTTTGTTTTTCTACAAATACTTTTTTTTTTAATTATTATTTTTAAATTATTTTGATGTTTTATATTAAAAATAAATTTTTAAAAATTTAAAAAATATTATTTTAATACTTTTCAAATAAAATATTTTTAAAAACAGCCGACAACCCAATTTTATGCTAAAATATACAGATATAAATATAATTCTAATACGAACTAATCCTCACCATCAAATACTCAAAGAATCTCCAACACCCATTATCCACCGTCCGATCAAACCCACCCCCTTATATTTACCTTTCCGCTGCCAATGCACGCAATCTTTATAACCTCAAAACCAAAACCTTTGCAGACAGAAAAAAATTCAGAGCGAAAACGGCAACTTCACCATGGCGGCAACAGTGTCTTCTCCTTGGAGCAAACCCGGTGCGTGGGCTTTAGACGCCGAAGAACACGAAGCTGAACTCCAGCAAGAACACGAAAAATCCCAACAAGCATCCACTTTCGCCGCTCAACCACTCGGTGGCGTTGCTGAATTCCCTTCTCTAGCTGCAGCCGCCGCCACCAAACAACCCAAAAAGAAAAAAAACCAAACCTTGTCTCTAGCTGAGTTTTCTAATTATTCTCTGGCCAAGTCGAGTCACGAGCCTGATCTCTTCAATCTCCCAACTAGACCCCGCGAACGCTCCGCTGAAGAGCTCGACAGGGCCCGCCTCGGCGGCGGGTTTAAATCGTATGGTTTAAGTTATCGTAACGGAGGAGAAGAATCGAATTCGAGATGGGGTGGTGGTGGTGGTAACGGAAACTCTAGGGTTTCTAATAGGGAGTCGAGTAAGGAATTTGCTATTTCACGAGCGGATGAGATTGATGACTGGTCGAAAACGAAGAAATCCCCAGCAGGGAATGTATACGAGAGGAGGGAAAGGGAGAGGGGATCTTCGTTTTTCGATTCCCAATCAAAAGCTGATGAATCGGCTAGCTGGGTTTCTAATAAGACAACGAATGATGGGCCAAGGAGATTTGGAGGAGCGAATAATGGTGGGTTTGAGAGGAGAGGGAGTTACGATTCGTTATCGAGAGAAAGACATGGGTTTAGTGGTGGTGCTGCTGATTCAGATAATTGGGGGAGGAAAAAAGATGAGAGTTTTAACAGTGGCAGTGTTGGTGAGAGGCCGAAATTGAAGTTGCAGCCAAGAACTTTGCCTGTCAGTGATGGGAATGGGGCGGTAGAGAAGCCTAAAGGGTCAAACCCGTTTGGAGATGCGAGACCAAGAGAGGAGGTGTTGAAGGAGAAAGGGATGGATTATAAGGAGATTGATGAGAAGTTGGAGTCTGTGAAAATTAGCAGTGAGAGAAGTAAGGATGTGGAGAGAAGCGATTCCTTTGGAAAAAGGGGATTTGGGATTGGTCGTGGAGGTTCAGGCAATGAGAGAAGTTGGAGGAAGCCTGATGTTGCTGATTCTGGTTCTCGTCCACAGAGGTTTGTTTTATTAAATCTTTGATTGATTAGTTGCTTAGGAGATGTTAGTCTAGTTTAGATGGTATATTGGTGTTCTTTCATGCTTGGTTTAGTTTTTGTTTGTGGGGCAGAATTAGAGCATCTTGTTTTAATTGGGAGGGAGTTGGTGTCTCTTGAATTGTGCATACTTGGGAACACTGCCTGAAAAGTTATGTTAACCTGATAAGATAGCGTGTTCTGGTTCTTCTGTCTTAGTGTTTTTGAGAGCTGTTTTGCGCCGTCAAAATTGTAGGAATTCATGTGAAACCTGGTTAGACAGGGCCTCCTGCTGCATTCCTGTTCTTACTTGCTAAGTTGGAACTGAGCTACCGAACTTTATGTGTTGCTTTTATTTTAAAACCGATTTTCTTCATAACTTTATAGAAATCTATGAGATTGCTGTGTGAATTACAACTCTTGATTTCCGCTTTTGGAATTCATGTATTAAGCAAGGGAATCTTTCATAGTCCTAAGAATTTGGATTACACATGGATCTCATTTGGTGTTAGCTTTGTGGATGGGAGCTGATTGCTAGGTATGTGCAAAATTGTGTGGTTTGAAGTTATAAAAACTCTCTACTTTTAAGTTTGTGCTAAAGAGGTTGATATACATGATAAGCACAACTCACTCTGGATATTCTAGTTATGCAGATTTGTCAGATGGATTTCTTGTCTCCTAAAACTGTTATAAGTATTTACTGGCCTTACCATATCAGATAATAAAACCTACCGGAAAAGTATTTGGCCTATGATATGGTTTCTGTTTGCCATGTTTGTTTGATTTTAATTGCTATCTGACTCAAATTGTATTGAATGAAAGCTATTTCAAATCAAATGTGAAAGTTTAGAGTTTTAGGCATTTGCATGTGTTTGATTATGTATGGATTGTTATGCAATGAACTGCTTAATTTTGTGAAATTAATATTTCCTTGAACGCAGTGCTGAGACAACTGAGAATGGAAATAATGCTGAAGTTGGGCTTGCTACCGGGGACGAAGTTGTTGAAGGAAACTGAAGATGGAGTTTTTGCAAATGAAATGCTGAGGATTGAGAAAAAGAAAAGAGTAGGAACATTTAATTTATCGGTAGTCCAAGGTGTTGTTTCTCCATATAATTTTGCGAGTTTTGCCAGGACTCTTGCTATTGTTGAACAGTGTTGAGACAATTTTGGTAGGCTTACAATTAATTAACACTGGTTTGCTTTTGTAGCTTGTTTTATAGTTGGGGTTGAAACTTCCGGATTATGTTTTATTACATTACTACTTGTTCATCTCCTCTCTATTCATTCCGAGTGCTGATTTTGGTTTTTGGAAATCTGTGTCCAAATAAATTAAGAGACTAGCATGCGCATCGATTCGTTTGATATTTCTCAGTGCTGGACCATTAAATCTTATGTTTGTATATTTCTATTACAAATGCTGGACCATTAATCTTATGTTTGTAAATTTCTATTACAAATGCTCCAGTAAACAAGGCAACGCACATTATTCCCATATAAAATTGATGATATTATGCAGGTTTTGTTAGATATGTCTTGATTATACTATGATATATCTCCACTGTCTTTTTCGAGACAATATCTAAAGCCATCGAAAAGTGTGATTTCAGACTAATAGCTGAAATAAGCTTGTGTTTCAAGTTCTTTTGTGTTTCTGGTTCTGGTAAAGTTGCATCTACAAGACCACAGATTCTCCAGCAAAAACTGTACGCATTTAGTATTTTTGGTTGAACACTACAAATTGTTGGCACACAGAAATAGAATGCTGGCGTCCATCCCTTCCAGGACACTTCTTGGAAATGTTAGCAGTAAATGTTGGAGCTTGTTCTGGATGGAAAAATGTTCAGTGGTATCATATGATCTTATCCCTAAATTAGCAAAGTGCAGACGTCCAAGAAAGACCTTAGATCAAAATTCCATGTTGTGGAGTTTTAAGAATAGTTGAACCCACTACAGCCATTTTATTCCTCAGGCCACACATGAGAGTATGAGACTGTCGATGCTTGTTTCTTTCGGAGGATTCCCCACTTTGTGGTCAAAATCGATTGCGTGGGGTGTCCACAGCTCTATAAAAGAACGCATCTTATTCCAGGTTTGTGGAGATGGGGACACAGGATCGCATGCGAGCTGGGCCCTTACGATCAAATAAAAGGCAAAGCTGTTCTGGAAGTGGAGAAACGAGTACCATATGACGACCGAAGGCCAGTTGATTATGAACAAGCAATTTAGGAATTGAAGTTGGCCTCTGTAGCATAGTATTGAAACCTGGTTATCCACCCGGTCAAGTGATCAAATTACAGGTCAGATGGGTTGATTCTAGTTGATCTGAGTCAACAAAAAAAAATTAAAAAAACATCAGAAAGAGTTTGTCAAATAAATATTCAGTCCCATGACGCGCCAATTCAATCAATTCAAATTCAATAATAAGGAATGAAATGGTAAAAATCGGTTGAGAATCTTCATTAAATCATCTGTAGAAAATAAACAACAATGCCACTAAATATATTAAATACAGCTTAATGATGGCAACATAAGATACATCATTAAATGAGTGGTTAAATCAGCACTATAACTACAATATTATCTTTAATAGCACAACAAGCTTACCTTATTTTCATCACCAGCATGGACATCTTTCTACTCAATGGAACCAGAGATTTCTTGGCACATTGAACCAACAATATCGTTGTAGTCATCTAAAGATACACCCAAAGATTTCACAGCCTGTATCAAGTAAGGTTTAACCTTCGTAGCACAGGTTTCAAGTACTTTCTCTTCCAACTTTTAGGCAACAGGTAGAGCTTCCTGCAAAACAATAAAAGCGGTTTGTTCATTCACAAAAATGGATGGAAATAAATAAAGTGTTTGTGCCATGAACTGATAGAAATAGTTCACCTCATCATCTTTTTTCACACTAGTTAAAAGGGGTGACAATAATTCCATAAAGATATCTTCACTTTCTTTTAAGGGACATGATGATCTCTATTGATGAAAGGATATTTTCTGGATGATAATCCCTGAAAAAAAAATAAACCATCAATAGAAACAAATTAAAGACAAAACAATCACTATTTAACAGACAATCATTTCCCGATTCATATAACATTACACAACACACCAACAATGTTCATTTGGAACTATACGCATAAAATAAAGGTATCAGCTCAATTAAGAAGCAAGAGCAGATAATATTATCAATACACGGGTTTGAGCCCATTACACATTCCAAAATGTAGCCATGGACCATGTTGGACTGGAAATTCATCACAAAATATAACATTAAGCATTACATATGTTGTCATTTTGCAGATTTAAATAAATCAAACAATTACTCAAAAAAACCCCCACGTTACCTACATTACCACAGCAAGACCAAAAGTAATCCTTATATCAATGCCAAATGAATTCCAATGTAACCTCTAAAAATGCTACGTCACCCAAAGCCTCAAGGGCCAGCTAACCACGATCATGCATATGAGACACAGAAGACAATCAAGCAAAAAGGGATAAACATATTTGAGCATAATATTTCTTGTAAAAAACATATAATCTTCGGGGTAATTTTCAAAGCACATAGCTAAAGGAAGCAACTGAAATTACAAGACGAAAGGGAGCAACTGAAATTCAAAAAGACAAAAGGAAGTCACCAAAATCAACAAGACACTACACTTTCTCCGCAGCCACCATCGACACCTGACATTTCATTCCTTATTACTGAGCAGGGGACGTCTCTTTTTGGCGCCTCTATTCATCTTTCTTCTTATTCTTTTATCCCTTCTTCAGTGCACTACAAGAGTAGCAACATACCCAAAAGCCACAATCAATCCATCACTAAAAAGAAATAGAAAACATAACTTTCAATAAGAACAAATGAGAGAGAGACTAACTTTTTGCTTATGGTTTTTTTGCCAGGAGCAGAAGCGTTGGTCCTCTCCATTGTTAAATCAGAAAGAGACAAGGCACGCAGTTCAACTGTTCGATAGACTGAGGGGGGAGGGGGGTGACTGACTGGTGGTGTTTTGCTAATATTATGCTTAATTTCATATTCGAAAATAAATTGTTTCAACGGCCAAGATTAAAGAAAACAAAGAGTGAAAGAAGGAGATTCAAACCTTTTTCGTAGAGAAACAATAGCGATTAGTAGTATAGACGTCCTCTGCTGCTCTGCTCCTCAGTTGGGTTTCAAAAAGTTGAGTTAATTAAGTTTGCAAATTGTAACTGATATTGCTTTGTTCTTCTTCCTTCTTCAGTCTTCAGCTTTGTGGCATTTTAAAAAACCAAAACGATGTCATTTAATGACTGTCAAATTAAAAAAAAATTGACTGGGTGGACCGGGTCCCGGGTCGCCTGGGTTTCTCCGAACCAATTTCCAAGCGGGTTTTTACCTCCACCCGGACCGGTCCCAGACCCGGGTCCCGAGTCAACACCCCAGGCCGGTCCGGGTTTTAAAACTCTGCTCTGCAGGCATCAGAAAGACATTTACACGTTAGTTATGGTTATATTTTTTATATTAAAATACATGTTAATGGTATTTTTTTATTTTTTAAAAGTTTTTTTTTGATATTAATACATCAAAATAATTTAAAAACACTAAAAATTTAATAAAGTCTTTTAAAATTTTTAAATTTTTTAAAATATTTTTAAAACATAGAAATAAACAAATTGCAATGCAGAGTGAGTTTAGCAAGGACGGCTAGAATGCTGCTCAATTAGGAAATATTGAATGCAGTTTAGTAGAAAACTTTTTTTCTTTTTTTAACAGCCAAAGTAACCCTCGGCTGCTCACTAAAATTAAATTCAAGATTTTTTTTCCTCTTGAATTTGAATTCAAAATGATAATGTGAGTGCAGATTCACTGCCATCCTTGAAATTAAATTCACAACTATAAACCAATGACAGAATCTATTTATTTAAAAGAGCTAAATTATTAATATGATTTTTTTTAAAAATAGTATAAATATAATATTTTTTTTATATGCACTTCAACGAGAAAAAAATCTTTTTAACAACATAGACCCCACGCGCGCGTGTATATATATATAATGACATGTACAGAGTTTTATTTCATGATGATAGCGCATGCCGTAGGGCTAGTATAGTAGTATCAGAACGTCCAGAGATCCTCCCTTGAATACGCTTGCTATACAGCGTATTTGCTAGGCTTTTGAGAGAATTTAGTTTTACTGTGTGTGAAAGTGTAGTTGTAATTATTTTGTATTTAAATATATATATATATATATTTTTAATTATTTTTAATATTAACACATTAAAATAATTAAAAATATAAAAAATATATTATTTTTAAAAAATAAATTAAAATTTTTAAAAATACTTTTAAAATATCAAAATAAATATTTTATACATGATTCAACCATCTTGAAGGTCTGTCCACAACAACTGGAGAAGTACAACGATGTCAAAGAAAGGTAATCTAATTCTAATTCAATTCGAGTATTTACCTTTAATTTGAACAATATTATAAAAATAAAACCAAATGAACAGGCCATCCGTTCCAGTGCCGGCTGCAGCAAGTTCTTTGTAATCTGTCTACACTGAAGAATGCCCACAGACAATAAATAAACAGTAATGAAGTATAAATTAATCTTTTATGTATATTTTTGAATCGGTCTTACTAGACCAGCCAACTTGAAATTAAAATCAAGTCGGGTAAGAAAAAAAAATTTAATAAAATTTGATCATAAATCCATTGATTTTTATTTTTTTTATTTTTTATTAAAATAATATTATTTTTATTTTTTTTAAAATATTTTGATCTGACTAATCTGCTGATAAAAATTTAATAACCCAATTAAAACTTGAAGCTCAAATATTGAATCATACCGGATTTAAAAACTATTTTCTAGATTGTATGCTGATGCACAAGTTGATGGTTTCGAGTTCGAAGGCTGGCAGAGAAGGTATAACATACCGTACCTTACCCTTGACGGACACGTTGACCTTCAGCCACTATAAAGCTAGGCATTTCAATCTGCTCCATGTCAATAATAGTCATCGAGGAGAGGAAAACAAAACCCTCCGACAGTCCTCTCTTCTTCACCATTAAAAAGCATCATGGACACAGTCAAAGGTTCACAATTCACAATCAAGGAAGCCACAATCCAAGAAACCCAACAAGCATTCACTGAAAACAAATTAACCTCAAAACAGTTAGTCAACTTCTACTTGAACCAAATCCAAGAACTGAATCCTCTACTTCACAGCGTGCTAGAAGTCAATCCAGACGCGTTAGATCAAGCTGAAAAGGCTGATCAAGAAAGGGAAATAAATCAGGGCCGGCGGTTCCTGGGGGACTTGCATGGGATCCCAGTGCTGTTGAAGGACAACATAGCTACAAAAGATAAGTTGAGCACCACTGCTGGGTCCCATGCCCTGTTGGGGTCCGAGGTTGCACGTGATGCTCACGTGGTGGAGAGATTGAGGAATGCTGGTGCTGTGATTTTAGGGAAGGCGAGTCTTAGTGAGTGGAGTCATTTTAGGTCTGATGGCATTCCTAGTGGTTGGTGTGCTAGAGGAGGTCAAGCTGTGGTTAGTTTCTTTCCCTTTCCCTTTATGTTTTTGGTTCTGCATTTTATGCTCTCATTGTAGTTAGTAACTTGTTATAAACCTTGATAAATTTGTGACACTACTTACCCTCATAGTGCAAGATGTGCTCGTCGCGACTGCCCCATTTGCGTTGTTAGTGGCCCAAACCAATGGTTTATAACTGTAGAACTGGATGAATGATGATACATCGCAATGAAGATTTTCTCGAGTTGTTTCTACCGTAGGCTTAATTTAGTCAATTACGTCTAATCTTGATCGCTAAATGTATGAGCATGATAGAAAGTATTTGAAAACAAATTTATAAAGGAATCCTCAATGTTGAGCTCTCTTTCTTTTCTTTTTGTCTTTTGTTTGTTAAATTTTATTATCGATTCTGCTGTTTTGATGTTTTTAATTCAAGCATTCAAATTTTGTGCAATGATCAATTACCAAGTGTGACAATAATAGAAAATGCATCAATTTTTATGTGGGATGTGCAGAATCCATATGTGGAAGGGGGCGATCCATGTGGATCAAGCAGTGGATCAGCAATATCTGTAGCTGCAAACATGGTGGCAGTATCACTGGGGACTGAAACTGATGGCTCTATCCTCTGCCCATCAGATCACAACTCAGTTGTTGGGCTCAAGCCAACTGTCGGACTCACCAGCCGCTCTGGTGTGATCCCAATTTCATCCCGCCAGGACTCAGTTGGGTGAGCAAACCAGCAAAACTAAGTATAGGTGTTAAGTATAAATTAGTTGACTGATCTGTAACTTGCCATTTATGGTTTGCAGATGTTTAACCGATGATTTTTCGTTGAAATGAAAATGCAGGCCTATATGCAGGACAGTATCAGATGTTGTGTATTTGCTTGATGCAATTGTTGGTTTTGACCCAAGAGATTGCGAAGCAACGCAAGAAGCATCCGAGTTTATCCCCGCAGATGGTTATAAAAAGTTTCTGAAAAAAGATGGTCTTGAAGGAAAGAGACTGGGAATAGTCAGAAATCCATTTGAGACATATTTCAAGGATCCAGTGATTGTATCAACATTTGATCACCATCTGGAAGTATTGAGGTACGTATTGAACACGAGCAGAGATAGGTCCTATAAACTTGGACACAATCACACACATCAATGTTGATACTCAAGTCGTGTTACAAAACCTTACCCCTGGAAATTGTAGCCGAGGAGGTGCAACTGTAGTGGATAATCTTGAAATTGCAAACATTGATGTCATTATGGATCCCGATCAAAGTGGTGAAGATTTGGTGATGCTAGCTGAGTTCAAGGAAACCATCAATAAGTACTTAGAAGAGCTCGTCAAATCTCCTGTGAGATCACTGGCAGACATTATAGCTTTCAACACCAATAATCCTGAACTGGTTAGTTATTTCTGAATTTAGTGATTTTTTGCTTTTTTGCCAAGCAAAATGAAGTTGGCAGAGAAACTTAACTCGCTCTCAATCAATTTACAAAATAATCTGGCACTCAATTTGTGCTTCTCTGTCAATGAGGAGATTCCTGCATGTTTCTGCGTTTGATTTAATAGATGGCATACATGCCATTGTCTGTTTCAGGAAAACCTGGACATACATGGTCAGGAACTACTTATCAAGTCGGAGAAGACAAATGGGCTCGGAGAGGAGGAGATGAAGGCAGTGAAGCATATGGAAAGTCTGTCACAAGAAGGATTTGAAAAAATGATGAAGGAGAATGAGTTGGATGCCATGGTGACACTCGGTGCAGCTGCTTCTACTGTGCTAGCTATTGGAGGTTACCCCGCCATTACAGTTCCAGCAGGGTATGGCAGCAGCGGAATGCCATTTGGTATCTGTTTTGGGGGACTGAAAGGCATGGAGACGAAGCTGATTGAGATTGCTTATTCTTTTGAGCAGGCTACACTGTCTCGCAAGCCTCCTTGTCCTTCTCTTTGTACTTGAGCCCAAAGTTTTCCAACTACATTTTGAAATAAACATTTGCTACTGCATTTCATATCTTCAATCTCCTCTCTCCCTCTCTGATGCCAAGCCAGTGTTTGTAAACAATTTTAGTCCAATATCAAGAAAGATACTGAGGACAGGTCCTTGTTGACATTGAACTGATGCTTTCAGCGTGAATGCAATTTAGACAGGGTGATATCTGATTGTTTAGATAATCCCTGGCACAAAGGAAAAAAATTGTTGCTTTAAAATTTTGAGAACTCTTGTTATTCTCTGAATATTATCCAAAACAAAGAAAGAACTCACTTAAATTAAGGATTCGAAAAGAATTTAAGTCACTTAAACTTGGGATTCCCAAGGATTTCCATCTCTCTCTCTATATATATACACCTACTTGCTGACATTATGGACAAAACTTTTGCAGGCACATATATTACTTTGTTGCCGAGTTTAATTTACTGTCTTCCTCATCTTGTTTATTTTCTCCCTAAAACTAAAAAAATATGTGGGAAAAAAAAATCTAAGAAACCTTAATAATTCAATTTCTAACTTTAAAACACCTTCTAATATGTTCTAAAACTCAAAATCAGACACAATCTAATTCATACTAATTATTTTGTAGGTAATGATACTTTACTCTCCGGTATACTTGAAATTCCATTTTCTTCTATAGTCCCTCAAGCTTCGTCTAAGATTATAGATCCACCTCCATGTCAATTCATACACATTTACACATCCACAAAGTTATCAAATTTTATCTATTCTTGTTATTCTTCATCTTTTTCTTTCTTTTTAGCTTTTATTCATTGTCTCTCTAGGTCTTTTTTCTATAAAGAGGCAATTTTTGATCATTTTTGGCAGCAAGCTATGAATGATAAATTTTTTGCTTTGCATAAGATCTATACTTGGGATTTGATTCCTGTACTTCCTAGTAAGAGTGTTGTTGATTATCGTTGAGTGTATAAGATCAAAACTAATTTTGATGGATCTATTGAGCGATACAAAGCTAAGCCGGTTTTAAAAGGATACTCTCAACAATATGGTATGGCTTATGAGGAGACATTTGCTTCTATTGTAAAAATAACTACTATTCATACTTTTATTGCAGTAGTCAATGACATATCTCTCAACTTGATGTTAAAAATGCCTTTTTAAATAGAGATTTTCATGAAGAAGTTTATATGGTGCCCCTTCCTATTATTTCACATGACTTTGAGTATGTTTATAAACTCAAGAAAATGTTATATGGTCTCAAATAAGCACCTCGTGCTTGGTTTGAGAAAAAAATTGTTTTGATCTCGTCTTTTGGATTTGTTTCTGGTACTCATGATTATGCTTTTTTTATTAAGTGCATTGATATAGGTCGTATCATTATGTTTTTATATGTTGATGACATGATTATTATTAGTGATGACATTGATGATATTTTATTTTTGAAGACAGAGTTAGCTAAACAGTTTGAAACGAAGGATTTGGGTTCTCTATGATACTTCTTTGGTATTGAGGTAACCTAATTACCCAGAGGTTATCTTCTTTCTCAGTCGAAATATATTGCAGATATTTTTGAGTGGGCTAGATTTACTAATAATAAGATTGTAGATACTCCCATTGAAGTTAACGCAAAGTATTCTTCTTCTAATGATTTACCTTTGTCAGATCCTACTTTATACCATACTATTATTGGGAGCTTGGTATACTCATCCAAATATTATATATGTTGTTCATATTGTTAGTCAATTTGTTTATTCTCCTGTTGTCGTTTATTGGGTAGTTGTTCTTTGTATTTTATGATATATTCGAGATATAATCTTTGAGAGTCTTCTATTTTCATCCATCTTTTTCTTAGAGCTGCGTGCATAATTTGATGCTGATCATGATAGTGATCCTACAAATCACAAGTATGTTACTGGTTTTTATATCTTTTTAGGTTATTATCTTATTTCTTATAAAAGCAAGAAACAATTTATTGTTTCTTAATCTTCAACCGAAGTAGAATATCATGCTATGATATCTACTACCAAATAGATTGTTTGATTATATTGGTTACTTGCAGATATGTGAGTTTTCCTTTCTTATTCCACTCTTATATATTTTGATAACCAGAGTTCTATTTAAATTGCTCAACACTCAGGTTTTCATGAAGGAACTAAACACATTGATATCGATTGTCATCTTACTCATAATCATCTCAAGCATGATACCATTCCTTTGCCTTTTGTTTTTCCTTTTTACAGATTGTAGATTTTTTTATGAAGTCGCATTCTATTTTCTATTTTCATTTTCTAATTCGCAAACTCTCAATGACTATAATTGTCGTATCGCGAGTTTAAAAAGAGATGTTAAGAAATATAATGTTATTTTGTTTTATTTATTAAGGGTAAAATAATATTTTTATTTTGTTTTAGGTTTAGCCTATATATAATCTTTTTGTATTTAGGTTAACCCTATTCCTTTTCGATTATTGTGATCACATCATGCAGTATCAAAGAAACTTCAGCCTCCTCCTCTTTTATTTTTGTATTTCTTTTGTATTTCTTTGGATTGTTTTAACAGTATCCTCCTTTTTCCATTGGCTTTCTAATACAATTAAACCCAAGGAATAAGAATCAAAGAACAAAGAAGATGAGATTCTTCAAAAGATGGAATCATGCAAAAACCCTAATTCATAGTTTTATAACTAAACAATTCTCTTACAATAGTTTACCCTTAAAAAATGGATTTCAACTTCTTAAATAGGTCTTTTATTTACTTTACGTGTGAATAATCAAAGTTCTAATTCAAATAGAAAAATAACATAAAACCTGAAAAATAAGCTAAATTTATGAAATAAACAAGAAAAATATCAAAATTGGTATTTAAAACATCTTCTAAGTCTAATTTGAATGTCTTTTCGATCTCGGCTAGTTACGAAAAGCCTACCTATTATAAAACAAAACTTATAGATTTTTCTAAAAAAATTGAGTTCAATTCATTGATTAGATATAAAAGTTATGAGCATTTTTTTTTCTCAAGTAGGTGGTTTGTTGCGACGAAACTTCTTCTTCAACTTGTATTTGTCTATCTTATTTAAACGCATAACTACCAAGCTATGAACATGGTTATAATATAACAAATTCACATATAATTAATAAAAAAAACTCCTACATCACTTTCTTTCTCTTTTTTTAACAACCGGGAACTAAAACTTTAGTAAAATAAAGTTATAAATAAAATCAAAATGTCAAAACTAAAAACAACAAAGATAAAAAAATATAAAAATTAAAACTTCAGAGATCAAAATGAATATTTACACACCTAATTACTTATAATATAAAAGGCATGGCTCTTTTATTATAGGCACCTTTACTGTTACCCCTCTCACATTTCATTATGGATTGTAATAGTGAGATATTTGAAAATTTTTAATTTGATCCTCAAAATTTTCATTTGCATAATTGAGCCCATTAAAGCACAAAATGAAGCCCAATTGCATTTTTTTAGGGGGGGTGAAGGTTGAATTGAAAAATAGAAGACTCAAGTGAAAAACACGAGTAACATAAGTGGCAACCTTGAAATTTATTTCAAAATTTCATTTTCATCCACCATCTTTTTTAGCTATTGGGTGATTGGTCCTTATAATTTTAACAAAATATATTTTGATACCAAACTTTATTTTTCTCTTTCTTAATCATTTTTTAGGTGGAGGAGAGAGAAAAGATCGTCAGATATTGGCTTAGAGATAGAAAATTATCATTCGGGAAGATTTAGGCCACCAAAACATTTTGTATTTATGTAAAAAGATTTCATATGACGAGAGAAGGTTAAGACTACGCGTTTTTTTACCTTGAAAATACCCAAAAAACATATATGAGCTCGAGAAGATTTTTAGTTTCGAGTTGATTTCGGGTTTTGGCGAGATTTTTTTTTTTTTAGAGATCATATATTGATTTAACCATGTTTCTAGGGTGTTTTCTAGATATTTGGAGTAAAAAATGGGTTTAACATTGGTTTTAAGGTTAAAAAAAAAGAGCCCTATTTTTCTAGCCATACTAGCGGCTAGATTTTGGGATTTATAGACGACTTATCATTTGCTGAGATAGATGACATGTTATTTCTTTTTTATTTTGAGAAAAAATGGAGTGGATAACGTCTGCCTATTCACTTAAAAAAAAGAGGCCCGCACATACTTGCAAGTCCCTACATGAGGCCTTTCTTTGTGGGCCAGGTGCTGACCGTAGCTTACCAAGCTCACAACACCTGGTCTTATTTTTTTTTATATATATATATATATATATAATTTTTTTAAATTACTGCTTTTTATATGCATTTTTTACAATAATTTTTGCATTTGTGTTTTGATTAATACCACTTTTATGTGATTGTTTTGGCTGATTTAACATTTTTGAAATAATAATTATTTTTTCATTATATAGATTGTTTAATTTTTTTATGAGATTATTGTGCTTCATTTATAATTATTTTTTATTTTTTTATATTGACTAAAATTATTTTATAAAATAAAATCATTTATTTTTTTATAAAATTTTTAATATATGCAACCTTGCATAAAAAAATTTCTTTTTATTTATTCAACAAATTTTATGTATGTTGATTTTTATTACAAATTGATTTTCATAAATAAATTAGTTAAACATAATTAAATAAATGATTTGTATTACAATATTAAATATTTTGGCCTACCTCTTTCTTTTAATTTTTCTATTTTTTTATTAATAATTTTATTTATTTATTTAAATAATTATCAATTTATTTAATTAAAAATATACGTATTTAGGTAAAAGGCATTATGGATACACTTTAGCAATTCACGGTACAAATGTGAGATTGATTGAATTACAGAGAACCTCTAAGCTATTTTAGTTTGATACTTAAAATTAAAATGGCCTTGCCATTTCGCTTTCCTCATTGGGTCCCCCAAGACCAAAATTTCTCTAGAAACAGAGCGCAGACAGATGGCGGTCAACCTCCCTTCTTCTTCCCTTCTCCTACCCTTGATCTTCCTCTTCTTAATATTCATCACAGTCAACGGCCAAAATTTCACCATCCCAGAATCAACCATAGAGGAAATCCAACAAGCCTTCGCCGAAAATAAACTGACATCAACACAACTCGTAGACTTCTACATAAACCAAATCAAAACCCTCAATCCCCTGCTTCACAGCATTATAGAAGTGAACCCAGATGCACGTGATCAAGCTAAAAATGCTGATGAAGAAAGGAGAGAAAATCGGGGTAGGATAAGCTTAGGGGACTTACATGGGATCCCAGTGTTGTTAAAGGACACGATTGGGACTAAAGATAAGTTGAACACATCAGCTGGATCCTACGCTTTGGTGGGTTCAGTGGTGGCCAGAGATGCAAGCGTTGTAGAGAAGTTGAGAAAGGCTGGTGCAGTTATAATGGGAAAAGCTAGTCTTAGTGAATGGTACAAGTTTCGTTCTTTAAGTCATGTACCTAATGGTTGGTGTGCAAGATCTGGACAAGGAGTGGTAAGCTCTCTCATTTCATGTCTTCAAATATTTTTTTTAGTTTATTTAGTCTTACACTTGAATTGTTTAGGAGGTTAATAGCATTTTATAGTGCTAGCCACTGTCACAACATGAATGGTCTGGTCTGTCTTTGGCCGGAAAAATGCACATTGCTTGTCTATTAATATGTTGGAACGTTTAATGTTGATAATGTTAATTTCTGAATTTCTTTACAATTATGAGTAAATAATTTCAGGAGTAATCTTATGTTATATATCCTGATAGGTTATCTCTTCCTAGATAAATGAGGGCTGCATTGCAGTGTAGTTTCACAACAATGAACCTTGCAATAATCAAATACACAAAAATGATGAGAATCCCTTTACCAATGCCAAGGTTGCATGGTTGGGTTGATACATGAGAACTTGTTATTGTGCCCAGTTTCTTGAAGTACAGGTGGACTAATAATACTAGGATTAACCAATAAGTCTGTAGTCCCTAACGGAAGTCAATGCTTGACATGTGAAAACATGCAGAATCCTTACCTTGTAACAGGGGATCCATGTGGCTCAAGCAGTGGATCAGCAATTTCAGTAGCCGCAAACATGGTGGCAGTATCACTTGGATCTGAGACTCATAGTTCCATCATATGTCCCTCTGATCATAACTCTGTTGTAGGTCTCAAACCCACTGTTGGTCTCACTAGCCGTGCTGGTGTTATTCCAGTTGCGCCTAGCCTAGACACCATTGGGTAAGATCATATTTCTTGATCATTACCTAACCAGTAACAAACCTGACAAAATAACTCTTATAGGACTAAGCCGTAACATCTGCAATCTTCTAGCAAAGAATGAATTTCTCAATGATGAACTGGCAGGCCTGTAACCAGGACAGTGGCTGATGCAGTTCGAGTACTAGATGTAATTGTGGGTTTTGATCCAAGAGATTATGAGGCAACACAAAGAGCAGCCAAGTTCATACCTGCTGGTGGTTACAAGCAATTCCTCAATCCAAACGGGCTCAATGGAAAGATATTGGGCATAGTTAGAAACCCATTTTTGAAGTTGTTGAATGAATCTATATTTCCTATCTTTGAGCATCATCTGAACACATTAAGGTAAAGTATTGAACTAGGCATAAATGGTTTTGAATATGAAGTTTTATTCTTATTCTAGTCCAGTTTATATGATGTGCATTTGATCTTGAAAAATGTAGGGAAAGAGGTGCCACTGTAGTGGACAATCTTGAGATAGCAAACATAAACACTATTGTCAATCCATCGCGAAGCGGTGAACTGACACTAATGATGGCCGAGTTCAAACTCTCCTTAAATGATTACCTGAAAGATCTTATCATTTCTCCAGTCTGGTCACTTGCTGATATTATAGCCTTCAACAAAAATAACCCCGATCTAGTGAGTGCTGTATTTCTCTCCTTTGTTACACCTGGCCTTAGAAAGCCTAGCTGATTATAATGTTTCTGTTAAATGCAGGAGAAGAATAAAGAGTATGGTCAGGATACATTCATAGCAGCGGAGAAGACGAATGGCATTGGAGAGAAAGAAAGGAAAGCTATAGAGTTGATGGAAAAACTCTCACAAAATGGTTTTGAGAAACTGATGATGGAAAATAATTTGGATGCAATGGTGACACCAGGTTCAGGTGCCACATCCGTGCTGGCAATTGGTGGATACCCTGGGATTACTGTCCCAGCTGGATATGATATCAATGGAATGCCATTTGGGATCTGTTTTGGTGGATTAAAAGATACTGAACCAAAGCTAATTGAGATTGCTTATGACTTTGAGCAAGCTACAATGATGAGAGAGCCTCCTCTTCAAATGACTCCAGAATTTCTATCTGGAAGTTTGTAACATACTAATGATGACTGGTTTGTATACAAGGACTTTTCCCTTTGTGCTGGTACAGATACGTTGCTGCATTGATTCAGAAAATCATCCAGGACACCTTAAAACCAGAAAAGGCCCGTGTATATATTATTAACTTGTAGTTGCTCGTAAGATATTCTGACTTTCAAGCTCAATAAAGCCTTGATTGTTTGCGGCCTTTGAACTTGTCTTGATTTCTCCTCTGAAATGGAAACTAGCCATTGTCTGCATGTCATTGAATAATGGAGTCCAAAGTTATCCTGATGGCTAGGAGTATTGCTTCAAAAGGGTATCTGTAACATTGCCTTTTTCCATCATCATCATCATCATCATCATCATCATCAATTGGATTGTGGAGGGATTTTATGTAGACCTAATTCCAAAAGAAATTTGATGTTTCATGGTTTGACGAAAAAAAAGAAAGAATTTCAATTTGTTAAATCGTGTTCTAAAATCCAACTCTTTAGGTGTCAAAACTCAAAAAGCTGGCCTAATATACGCCTCGTGTTAACGGTTTGCTCACGAAAAAACCTTATGAGGGTTTTTTGTAATTATCTATTTTTAAAAGAATTTTGCAAATGTTTGGGCCTGGGTTTTGATTTTCTTAAATTTCAACAGGTTTACTCTCTAGGTATGGAAATTTCCATCCAGAAAATAGGCTTAAGGGCTGGCCCATCAGCAATTCTAAATCTTGTGTTAATTAAAACATAGGAATTAATTAGGATGGTTATTAAATTCCAAAAAGGCGTTTGCTATTTCACATTTAAAAAACTTTGACTCAGACTGCCTCCTAAAAGCAAATAAGAATCACCTATATAACATTACAAAAACCCTAGCAAATCTGAATCATCTCAATTTGGCGGCTAGGGTTTAGATCCCTTTTCATGTCCGGACTCTGTATATAAGCCTGTTTGTTAAAGCTATTCTCTTCTGGGTTTTGCCTATATTCTTTTATCTACCATTCATTACTTGTTCAAGTCCGTCTCAAATTCTATCGATTTCCTTCAGTTTTCTTGGGTTTTAATCCAATATCCATCTGGGTTTTCGTTTCTTTACTCAATCTTGATTCATTGATTCAGCACCGAACCAAAAGTTCATATCTTTAGTGAAAAGTTTGTGGCCTGGTGTTAAAGATTGCATCTTTGTTGATTGTTTTGTTAGTCTAGTATCATAAATCAAGGGTTTTTGAGGCTTGCTAATTCTTCTGAATAAGTTTGATTTTGCATTGTAGAAATATGAGTTACCCTGATTCCCATGATTCTTTTATGTCACCACAGGCCTCATATCAAGCAGGCAGTGATGCTATTGGTGTGTGGCCTCAATTTGTAATGAATAACAATGAGCAATTTGAACACCACCAACCACCTTATAAAAGGCCAAGAAACTCTGAGGATATCCCCAACCAATCCATGAATTCTAGGACGCCACCAACAAACAACCTTCCAGTCCACAAGGGAACAACCAACATCTTTTTCAAGACAAGAGTATGTGCAAAGTTTAAGACTGGCACTTGTAGGAATGGCGAGAATTGCAACTTTGCTCATGGAATGCAAGATTTGAGGCAGCCTCCTCCAAATTGGAAGGAACTAGTGGGTGTAAGTGTAAGTAGTGAAGAGGATAGGTCAACAGCGACCAATTGGGAAGATGATCAGAGGATAATTCACAAGATGAAGCTGTGCAAGAAGTTTTATAATGGGGAAGAGTGTCCTTATGGTGATAGGTGTAATTTCCTTCATGAGGATCCATCAAAGTTCAGGGAGGACACGGGGAGGTTCAGGGAGAGTTCTGCAATAAGTATTGGTACAACAGGGCAGGCGTTGGGCCATGGAAGTGGTGTGTTTAATGCTGCTGAAGTTAATAGGCCGGCAAACAATGCTGTTTCAGATGTTTCTCGATCAAATATAATAAAGCCTGTTTATTGGAAGACAAAATTGTGTACTAAGTGGGAGATCACAGGTCAATGCCCCTTTGGCGAGAAATGCCACTTCGCTCATGGGCTAGCAGGTACTTTCTGTTGCTTAAGTTGTATTTCATCGTTATATTTAACTTGTGTTTATCACTTTAGTTTCTCCCTTGCATGTTGACTTCTTTTCTTAAATATTGGAACTTCTTTGTTATCTTGATCGCTTCTAAGGAATGAGGGGTAGAATGAGAGTTTTGTTAAGGGTAAAAAAAATCGATTTGTTATTTCTCTATCTGTGAACTGAGAATCTTTGTTATGTTTTAAATTTATTGGAACTAATTGTAGTGTCACACCCATCATTTTTCAAAGATCACCGTCTGAGCATCTTAATTTGCATTCATAAAATGTAAACTGATTGGACGAAGAATAATTGTTAGTTATAGTTTGATTAAATTTTGATGAGTAGTATTTGAATTGGAGTTCTTCATTTTCTTTCCTTTTTGTTTCAAATAGGCTTTAACTGAACGATGAATGTCTTGATCTATTTTTCTCGGGAGCCTGGTGACTTCCACCTGAACTTATAAAAATAAATCAAAGGGTTTAAGTTTAAAAAACCTGTTTTGCAGATCAAGTGTCCCTGGGATAATGGCTTTGCTCTGATATGTTAAATTATCTGTCTTTGTATTGAGGGATAATTCTTGCTTGGATATTAAAGGCCTATCATTTGCGTAGAGGAACTCTTATTGTGCTAGCTAATATTCAAAATTCCATTTTCTGGAGGTAGATCCCTTGACCAGTCAGTTCTCTTATAACCAGTTCCTAATTATATGCACATTATATTTGTTTAGTATGTAGCTTTTTCGTTTCCTCAAGGAGTCATGTTTTTTTTGGGACTTTGAGTCTTCTGAAACTAATATTTAACTGGATCAAGGCATCCTGTGGTCTTGATTTTGCTTCTTTCTTTTACACTTTTTATGAGGCTGTCTTATTCTTTCTCTGCCAAACCATCCATCACTAATATACATTTTTTTTTTACTCTATAATAAACTCAGTTTTTAGTTAGAACCTGTTCTATGCCCCCTCAATTCTAGTTCTATGATTAAAGAGAAACAGAGTTGGTCTCAAGCTTGCATATATGTGGATGTGAGTGAGCTATACGAACTGTGTGCCGCATCATATGAATGCAATCGCGTCCACTAGAAAAGATGCAAAAAACTCATCATTGATGGGATAATTTTTATTTTTATTTATTGATTCCAACTCTTCATTGAATTCAGAGTTACAAGCTCCTGGTGGACGCAATGAGGTGGAAGCAGGAAATGCAGGCTCTGTTTTGACTAAAGCACCACCACCTCTTCTTCCTAATAACGTGTCTCCAAGTATGACAGTGAATGTGCCTAGTTTAATTGAAGAGGAGCAAGGTAAGAAATGCTTATTAAAGTGGAAAGGACAGAAGAAAATAAATCGGATTTATGCTGACTGGCTTGATGATCTGCCATTAATTCACAACTTGACAAACCAAGTGCAGAGTTGAGTTTGAGTGGAAACTACTGGTTTGCATTGCATTCATGTTTCAGCTACATCAATAGTTTTTTTTTTTTTTTTGTTCTGTTTCCGAAGTTGAAATTTTGTACTACAGGATGTTGAGATGTCCAAAAGACATAGGAGAAGAGGCATAGGATAGTTTGTTTTCTCTGCCAAATAGGCTTTTTAATGGTTCTCATTTTCACCCCTTGTTTTCCTTCCATGATTCTTAGTTTGGAAAAGAAATAAATGTTTTCTTCATAGCAAATGTGATTGACAGCATATTATTTTATTTGAAATGTAAGTCAGTGCTCAATGCTTCCTTCTTAGCAAATGTGATTGACAGCGTAATATTTTATTTGAAATATAAGTCGGTTCTTTTCTCTATTTGTTTGCTTGTCTGGGATCCGCTTATTCTCAGCTCTCATTTTCCGGCTTTCAGCTTTCTTTCTTCTTTTCCCCCCAAATAAAGTGGTTGTATTCAAGTTATTCCTAAGCCTGGACATTATTGGATTGCATTGTACGACCGGTGCAAAGAGGATCCTAAATGATGTAAATAATGCAGATAGAAACAACACAGGGTTTTCACCATAAGAACTTAATTCATATTTTCTCGCATGATGTTTTGTCTCTGATTTTTTTAAGAGTTTTACAACCTTATAAATAGGTTAAAAATCAATCTTAACAAGGTTGGAAAATCAGAATCATGAAAAACAACATAAAATCTAAATACACTATAAACTTAAAAAAGATAAAGAAAAATAATAGAATATAACGACTGGCAGGGGTTTTCGAGCATTTTTATCCGGTTCAATTCATCTGAAATCTCAAATGATGTAAAATAAGATTTAAATGATATGAAATGCGTGTTTTTTTTTTTTTTCCGATTTTTCAATTAATATAAAATATTTCCTACATATCGAATGGAACCGAAACAACTACTTTCTAAGCACATAGGAGATGGTTATGTGTCCCAAAATTCCAACCATGAAAAGATTTGCCTATGATTATCAACCAGTAGATCAACGATTCATCACGTGTCTGTTAATCTAGAGGAGGAGGGCTTTTACGAGGGTTTAACATGTGCACTGGCATGATACCATATAAATACAGGTGGTGTTGATTTGCAATAAAAAATTATAAGGGAAAGCAAACATTGAGATGGCAAGAATGGCAGCCTTGGTTTATGCTTTAATCATCTGTGTTGCTGTTGCTCCATCATACGGTGAATATTACTCGAAGGGAAGTCATGTCCCAAGGAAGGAGAAGGTGGCTCGCCTTCACTTCTTCCTTCATGACATTGTTAGTAGAAAAAGCCCTATTGTGCAGTAGTCAAGGTTGCTGGATCTAATCGCACCCAAGCTGGTGACATATCACCAGCACCATTTGGCAAGCAGCGTATTCGCCGTTGATGATCCTCTTAGAGTGGGATCCGAGCCGAACTCGAAGATTGTAGGGAAAGCACAAAAGCTCTATTCATCATCCAGCCAAGATGCTAGTAAAGTTAGTATAGCTAGTGGAGTACATTGATTTTGCTTTTACAACTGGTAGGTTTAATGGGAGTTCGTTCGGGGAGTTTTCAAGGACTCCAGTATGGGAGGGGGGTCGTGAGGTTGCGGTGGTTGGAGGAAGAGGGAAGTTCAGGATGGCTAAGGGATTTGCCAAGATCAGCGCCAGCTTTCTCAATGCTACTACGTACTGGTGATGCTATTCTTGAGTATAATGTCACTCTGGTTCTTGAGTGACATAGGGTTATTTTCATCTGGCAAGTATCACCGATTTGTTTGGAAATAATTGGGATGTTAAATTACTGAAGGGATTCCATTTTCCTTAGGCAATTTCTTCTGGGTTTATGACATGGATTTTCTCTATGTATTGTCTTCTTTGCTTTCTGATTTGCCTTGGTTTTCTTTGGTGTGTCATGTATCCTTGCTTCCCGTCAGCTTCTCTATTGCTGCCTTCTGTTGCAGCTAGCTGGCTTCTTGTACTCTTCGTCAATGGGCTTTTTTGGTCTATTTGGAGCTTTTTAATAGATTTGTTTGGCTTATGAAAAAAAAGCTAGGGTTATTATATCATTTGGGAATGATAGGGCAAATTGGAAAATAAAAGACTTCTGAAAATTTGTAGCAATCTCTCGACATAAATGTGACATATATAATTTTATTAAATATTAAGGCAAAAATCATAGAGATAGTAGCAACTAGGGGATACAATCAAAGATCATGCTCATCCCTAAGCAAATAAAGCAGCAGAGAAAGCCAATTATCAATTGAAGTATATATGTTTCAGGCAAACAAACAAAAAAAATTACAGTAGCTAATCATATGAACAATATTCTTCCCAAAAACGCTTGTCAAAAAATCTCATTGAATTGAAATTGAGTGCAATGAATGAGAGGATCTTGCTCTAGGTGAATCCAATAAATTCCATACGAGGTTTAAAATTTTAAGGAAATTATTTCGGAAAGAAACTTTTGATGAGATTAATTAGCATTTACTCCATTTGTTTCTATCTCCTTTTTAACCATGAAAAGTTAAATTGCACTTGAGAATTAAGGAAAATGGCCTTTTCATTTATCATTCTATAAATTGAATAAATAATTGAGTTTTTAATTTATCCTTTTATTAACCTTTTTTTTTTTTGTCTAAATGAATATATATAATCAGTTATGTATACAATTTAATATTATAATATCCAAAATAATGAAGGATATATTGGAAATTCCATATATAAAAGGATAGACCTACAATTTTCCCTGCAAAATATTATAATTGCAAATCCTTCATTGATTGCCTTGTATGGATTTGTGCATTGTCCTTCGGATAAAGGGATTTTGTTACTAAAAATTGATTTTTCTTTTGTTAGGACTATTAAATGCGTTGAATCAATATCTATTCTAAGTCTAACAGTTAAAAACGGTAACATTTCAAGAAATAAATGACTATCATGTAGCACATAATTAAATCCTATAAAAATGGTTAAAGGTGTTCTTGATCTTTCATCAACAATATTTCGAGAGGAGAAAAAAAGATGGCAAGAATGGCAGCCTTTGTCTGTGCTTTGATCATCTGTATTGCTATCGTTCCAGCAGCATATGGTGAATATTACACAAAGAGCAGGCATGTCCCCAGGAAGGAGAAGGTGACCCGCCTTCACTTCTTCCTCCACGACATTCTTAGTGGAAAAAATCCTTCTGCTGTCAAGGTAGCCGGGTCTAATCGCACCGAAGGTGACAAATCACCAACACCATTTGGTAGCGTATACGCCATTGATGATCCTCTTAAAGTGGGACCTGAGCCAGACTCGAAGACTATAGGGAATGCACAAGGGCTGTATTTATCATCCAGCCAAGATTACAGTAAATTTACTATAGTGATGTGTGTTGATTTTGGATTTACAGAAGGTAAGTTCAAAGGAAGTTCATTTAGCGTGTTTTCGAGGAATCCAGTGACGGAGGCTGATCGCGAGGTTGCGGTGGTTGGAGGAAGAGGGAAGTTCAGGATGGCTAGAGGATTTGCCAAGGTCAAAACTAGCCATTTCAATGCTACCAATGGTGATGCTGTTCTCGAGTATAAGGTCACTTTGATTCATTAGTGAGTTAGCTACAAATATTCTCATCGGGAATTCTAGAGCACACCGCAAAACGAAAACCTGTTGGGAACTTGTTGCCATCACACGGATCGAATGAAAGGTGTCTAATAATGGTTGAATCAAATACTTTTAATTTGTCTGTGCTTCGTGATTCAGCGTTTGGAATGGTTCACTTCACTAGATGCCTGTCATCTTCTTACACGCGAAAAACAAATAAAAAGAAAAACCTTAATAAAAAAACTTTATTTTAATATTGTTAGAAAGTATTGTCTCACACAATTTAATGGAATTTGCCGAACCAAATTGATAGGGTACAGTGAATGTAAAGAGAGAATTTCTCATGATATAGCCAATGATTTTGGTTGATTTTCACAAGTCGCGCTCACGCAAGTAATAAGAGATCTTTCTTTTGAAGAAGGGATCCTAAATCTATGCATGATACAGCCAGCCAACCAGCTGAGATTTTCCCTTTATTGTATATTTCTTTCCTATAATATTGTTGAAATGCAGATGGGAAGGAGTATGGTGGAGTCTGTAATTAGAACTGCATGTGGTTCTCATACAGCCATTCATGTTCATATTCTAATCACAATTTCTTTTTTTCCTTTTTGTTCCAACTAATCAATTCACTTAACCACAACCAACCCACCTACTCCCTTAACCCTCGTGTCCATGAAAATGTCATGGAATGGTTAGGACTCAGAGCTGCCTTTGACCAAAAAAACAAAGGCGGTGCATTTTTCATTTGGACCTATCACAGATGGCATTGTTTTGTTCTCTCTAATTTGCAGAATAGTAAACGCGTGAACCTACAGTTCATAACGATGGGATCTTATATGTAGGTAACCTGTTTTTGAATCTCGTGTTAAGCTGTCCTATATAAAGACCTCTAATAGCATCAATACAGAGCCAAGACACACCTTCCTGTATTATTCTCTCACAGACCGTCCTCCCTATTTTTCTTGTGCAAGGACAAAGGAGAAAGAAAATGGCGAAAGCGACTTTAGTTTTGCTGGTCATTTCCTTGGTGGGAGTCATGCAATGGGCTAAAAGTACTAATGCAGAGAGTTGGGCCAGCAGACTTGAAGCTGAAAAGGAGAATGTGACAAACCTTCAATTCTACTTCCATGACATCCTCAGTGGCAAAAATCCTACAGCCATTAAAGTTGCTCAACCAAGTGCAGATAACAAATCCCCCACCCTCTTCGGTTCTATCATGATGGCTGATGATCCCTTGACAGAAGGGCCTGATCCGAGCTCAAAGCCCGTCGGCCGAGCTCAAGGGATTTATGGGTCGGCAGGGCAGAATGAACTGGCCTTGATCATGGCCATGAACTTTGCATTCACCGATGGTATCTATAATGGTAGCTGCATTAGCCTCCTTGGTAAGAATCCGGCAATGAATCCTGTTCGTGAGATGCCAATTGTTGGAGGAACCGGCCTCTTCCGGTTTGCACGTGGTTATGCCGTCGCACAAACCCATTGGCTTGACGTTACCACTGGCGATGCCATAGTAGGCTACAATGTTACAGTAGTTCACTAGATGCTACTTCACTGTTACGTAAAAGAGTATTCATGTTTTTTCTCAATGTGGTTTGCCATGAGTTGGTCACCTACTCTTAGGCTATGATCCTTGACGCAGCAGCACCATACATTTGTGTTCATTACTTCCACTTGTAAACATATTCGCACATGTATCATATATTATGCATCATACTGTTAAAATTTCTTCTTCAAAATTTTATACGTAATGATCTTTTTTCTTTATGAATGGCTTGATCTTAAATTATGGAAATTTGTAGAGTAATCCAACAATTAAAACTTAGTTCCAAAAACATATTCATAGAGTTGTTGTTTCCTAGCTTGCATCACAGGCAATTTTCATTATTCATGAGAAAACAAAAGGATATACAACCAGCTTTTCTTTTCCCACGAAATTTGAGGAAGGAACCAAAGCCAAAATCAAGTGTAGCAAACTGTTGATTGGCATTGCTGCTGTTCTGTTTAGTAATAGTAGTGTTTAGATCGGTAGTATTTGATTAATGTTGCTTCCCTTCTCCGTCTCATCATGTAAGCATGTCCATCAACATGATGAACAGATTAGGAATACGAATTAATAATTTATTCCTGTCCAAAAAGTATTCAACTTGGTGATGATGATAAACAAATCATGATTCTGCATTTAGAACCAGAAACAGTTTAGAGATTAGAATTTTTGACTAAATGGATGAACAATCCAGCAAACAGACCTTGGAAGTTTAATAATTTGTTCCTGGCAATCTTAAGGTATATCTCGAAGCTTGAGACAGTCTCTTCTACTCACGTTCTTCACGAAGCCAACCATGTAGCAGATCGGAAGGCAAAACAAGGATTTTCCAGAGAGTCTGAAGTTCTTGCTTGGATCTGATTTGTTTTTGTTCCTCTGTATCTTGTTTTTTGGATGTCAGTTGTATTGGGGCAGCAAAGAGATTTGAGACTACTGGTATTGAGGGGAGTTTTTGCTGTGAACTTTTTCTCCCCTCCTTTTTTTTTTTGTCTCAAGTCTCTTTGCTGCTCCCCCTATATATGCTGCTGGTGTTTGGATGCAGAAGGTCTTTCTGTGTCTATTTACTAGACTTCTGGTGGTTATTGAACTTTAAAATGGAAAGGCTAATCAGATAAGATAATGATTGCAGAACATCAAAGATTTTAGCAATTCCATTCAAACAAGACAAGCTCTGGGGAATTTCAGCGATTACATTCTTGCAAGCATTCCTTTTATGCCCGATAATCACCAGAAACATAGCATAAAATAGAATCAATCGTATAACTTAACAAGAAAAGAAAGAAAAAGGTCATTTTTATTTATTATATAAAAGATATTTACACCAAACCTGTTCTTAAAAAGGAAAACAAAATGTTGTCACCAAACCTGCAAGCATGCATCTTTCCTATCTAGGATACCTAATTTTCACATAATACTGAATTGACAGCACACGCAAAGCAGGGGCTTAACAATTCTTCAATGTACGGCTCCACCGGCTGCAGTGGCTCGTCGTCAACGAAAGGATGAGTCAGGAGAGTATCGGCTGTCCACCTCTCCCTATGATCTAACTCAAAGCACCTCCTCGGGAAATCTTTTCCACTCTCTGACATGTATTCAGGAATCTTTGGAGATTCATTCCCACAGACAAGCTTATTGAACAACTCTTTCGAATCCAAGTTTCCCCAAGCAACCCGTCCAGTGATCATCTCAACAACAATGCAACCAAGAGACCATATATCCAAAGCCGATACTGTGATCTCAGCAAATTGTACAGATTCAGGAGACATGTAGCACGGCGTCCCACGGTGTTGATACAAATGAAACAGCATATCCGAATCATCCTCTCCAGGCTCTTTAGCCAGCCCAAAATCAGCAATCTAAAGCTGAATATCACTTAATCCATCAACTTGAAGAGGAAAAACCAGAATGTTGGCGGGCTTAAAATCACAATGCACGTGACCGCTATATATTGTGGATGCAAGATAACCCCCTCAGTAGCATCTTCGTGTATTTCCTAACATGGCTCTCCGGAATCCTACCTCCGCAATCCCTCATCAGGTTTAGAAGAGAGCCCATAGGAGCATCCTCCAACAAGATATTGTACTTCAACACCCCACCTTCTTTACTCACACAATACCCGTAACACTCAACAACTTCATTAGGACCGGGAAATCTTTCGAAGATCCTCCTCTCCTTCTGAAGAGTTGAAGAGATCTTCAAGATTTGCGTTCTTCACGGCAAACAATTCATTAGTAAATGTCGATATTGCTAAACAAACAGTTCCATACGAACCTTGCCCTAGGTTTTTCAACCTAAGCCATTTCATATTAATTGACATAACAAAAAACTAAAAGCAAAGGAATCAATAGGTTAAAATTAAGAAGGCTGTGACTAAATTGATTGAAGAAGAAGTATAAGGAATTGGAATAGTAGAAATACGTGAATTTGCATGAACATGGCTGCGTGTATATATATTAAACGAGTTGATCTCCACTACTAGTGGGCTCAGTCTTATCTTATTGGTAAACATATATAGTTAATGACATGCGATGATGATTATCTTCTTAATCTGTTACACCTGCACTAATTAAGAACTTGAATATTAATTATGTAATATTGTGATATATTAATCACATTAATATATATATATATATATATGATTTTTATAAAAGTAAAATTTTATTGTTCTCTTTTTTGTTCAAAAATTAATTAAACTGATTTTTTTGCACTAATAATTAACTTATATATTAATTAAGATTGTGCATATTATTAGATTAATAATTATATAATTTTTATAAAACTAAAATTTTTCACTCTCTTTTTTTCTTCAAAAATTAAATTGAACTGATTTTTCTAAAACTATAAAAATCAATTTAGTAAGAAAGAAATCAAATTTAATGGGAAAACTAAAAAGTAATGTTCAGGTCCTACCGGGAGTCGAACCCAGGTCGCTGGATTCAAAGTCCAGAGTGCTAACCACTACACCATAGAACCACAACTTGCCAGCCATTTCATAACAATATATTATATATGTAAATATACTCTATTTTTTAAAAATAGACCAAGAGTTAAGGTGATAGAACAAGAGTTTACAGCAGTTATGACCAACCGAAACGATAGGAGGAAACATTAAGGTGATAGACACTGAATTACTATACGGTTAATACACTTCTAACAGATTGTTAAGTTTTTTGTAGTGAACTCGAAACTTTTTTTCCTAAGAGTTAAGGTGGCAGTCTAAATTCTCGTATGCTGGGAACAAGGTAGCGCAAGCAACATCCAAACTTTAAAAGAAGTTAGCTCAATGCCTCTATGGCTTTATAAATGGGCAGCACAAAAAGGGATTTTTGTCATCATGAAGTTCATGAACTTAGTCTTGTTCGTAGGAGAGGCTGCTATCATGTGCCAAATGCAAGGGCTGAATCTTGATTCTCAAATAAGTCATGTTTAGTAGCCATGAGGCAGTGGCACCCTTTACAACTTGAGATGATCATCTACAGTTCTCTTGCAGGTCCATTCATCACCCTCAAGCTGTTATCTTGTGTGCTTTCTTGCCTCTCTTTTTTCAGCAGAAAGATGTCGAAATGAAGGCAGGTTCAGATTCACAACGACATTCTCTTCTCTTATTGATGACACGGAAGAAAAAAAGCATGCGAAAGTCCCATGCTTTATTATAATATAACAATACGTGATTCTAGCCTAAACCTAGAAACTGGAAACGCGAGGACTATACACTGCAAGCGATCAAGTTTGTTACCATGCAAATCTATTTCATCAGCCATATGAGAAGAAAACTATATGGATTCAAGAAACAGGCATGGTTGAACAAGAAGCAATAATTGGTCCAGTGGCTTGATAAGAAGAAAAAACCACTTTAAGAAAATATCTAACAAAGAAATTACGACAACTAATATCATACAACATGATGTCATCCGATTCCAACAAAAAGAGAAGGGGGGAAGGGGGGCAATAAGCAGCTTTTAACTTCACTCGCATTACTCGATGACCTTCACAAGATGGCGACATCAGAAGTTCCTCGCAAGTATAACCTAAACTTTTCTTCATTGTCCAAGTTGCAATTGTTGAGGATACTCGATTAGCTTCTTCAAAAGAGGAATGAGGCCAATCAAAGCAAGTTGAAGCTGTTCTGAGCTATTTAAGCGAATACTGATTTGTCCAGCTCCCCTGTTATTCAAATTAGCACGACCAATCAAATTTGTAGATCGTCCTATAGGAATCTGGGATTGTAAATTGCAGCCAATGGCAAGATCTCCATGCCAGTCCATGACAGAAAGCCCAAGTGTTGATAATGAACGACCAAGAGGATAATCTTTGTCTCTCAGTTGGACCTCCAAACTGCCACCATAAGCCACATCACCACGACCAGTCATTGCACCACCAGACATGACCATTTGGAACCGCTTACCAGCAATCAATTTATCCTCAACTTTCACTCCAGTTGATAAGACATCACCCAATAGAGTAACCGAGAGACCAGCTGTAGCCTTATTTTTCCTAAAATTACTGAACCTAGTCTCGCTGCGTAAAGTATAGGCCAAGTCCTTTCCCACGGTCTGCATATCAAACCCCAGTGAAGTTGCTTTTCCTTCTCCATGCTTTACAGAACTTGCTAATTCCATTTGAACACTGGCATCCTTCTTGTCCTTTGTTACCTGGCCAGAAAACGATAGAGGTATCTTGTCTTTAACCACAAACAACCTCTCCACATTTATACCTTCATAACCAACATCATGATCCCAGCCATGAGTTTCTAGAACAGGCCTCACAAGCCACTGGTTGGAGGTATCCAGATAACGGTACCGGTGAGTGGGATTATCAGAATCAAAAGAAGCAGGTAAGGCTAAATCTGGCATGGGAACAGGAACAGATGCAGCTCCTCCACCTTCTTCTTCTGCATTTTCAATGTACTCACTAGGCAGGTCCTTTGAAGCTGCAGCCATTTTCTTCATCATCTTCTGTCGCCTTTTCTCCTCCTTCAACTGTTTTTTCATGAAAAGTTTCTCTCTGTATTCTAACTCATCAAAATATGCCTTCTTCTGAGCTTTAGTAAGCTTTGCAATCTGAGCCTTTGTCAAACTTTTAAATGGTGGCAATTCATCATATTCTGATTCATCCTCAGAATCTGATGAGTCATCTAAATCATCATCTAAACCATCCTCTCCGCCATACTGTTCCTCTGGCAGCTTAACTTGAGGTCTTGACTGGAGAAGGGATGAAAGAAGGAACGGTAAAGGAGGTGCTCTTGATCGAGTTGCAAAAGGCTTTGCAGGTGTACTATCTTGCAGCTTCAAAAGTGCATTAGCCTCAGCAAGAATCTTAGATGCAAAAGAGAGCAGCAATAAATGGGGCTTCCAAACCTGACCATTTGGCAACACTCTCTGCCCTGCCCTATTAGTTCTACATGCTGAGTGGTTCTCAACCAATGAAACAGGATTCATGAGTCGCATATCTCCAGCTGCCTGACGAATTGCTTGTTGGACAGCATGTGAGCGCTGAGTGACAAACATATCATAACTTGAAGCAGTACCATTTGGGCCATCAGGTGGAGCTGATGCCGCATGGGTCAAGACAACAATTGCGTTAAACCATATAGATGGACCAAATATGTCAGTGATGGTACGCAAGAGGGGCATATCACCAAAATCCCTGCTCTGCATGTCTAACCTGTCAAGATACAACACAATGTCTGGAGGAGTTTTCTTTATAAAGCGCTTAACAGAGTGAAGGATCTTCTCATTCTGGCGCTGGTCAGACCATGAAGGAAGAAGTCCTGGTGTGTCAATGACCCGTACCTTTATCCCCTGAACAGTGCCCACAACATCCTGAACCTTTTTTGTACCCAATTGAAAAGCATCTGTGCCAAACTTCACTTCATCAAATATTGAATTGATAGTGGCACTTTTACCAACACCTGTCTTTCCAAGAACCATAATTGTACAGGAGAAATCAAGGGGTTCCTGCCCGGCAGCCTCAAGCTGTTCTGCCATGGCACTGGCACGATCAAAACTGAAACCAGCAACGCGGCCACCACTTCTACCTCGCAGCTGTTCAGCTAATCCAAGTCTGTATAAAACCTGTGCAACAACAACATTATGAGGAGTCTGCCCTAGTCTGTGTGCAAGTCGCAAAAATTTCACCCTGATCATCTGAAGTTTTTCACGAGTCTCGTCAAACTCTTCCGATTCCCCGTTTGTAGGATCTTCAATCTGTTGGGATTGTGTATGAGAAACAGCTCCATTAGCGCGAGGCTGCTGGACTGCCCTGGGTGCAGGTTCCAATAGTGGGGCAGCACGCCCAAGGCCAGCTGGACGAGAAGGTGCGGGAGCTGCACTTGAAGATTTTGTGGATGAAGATGCAATCTTGGGTACATGCTTAATTTTTCGCTCTATATTTGCTGGAGTAGTTTGCTTATCCTCCTGACCCTTGTCTGCTTTCTCCTTGGGCTCTTCAGTCACAGTAGTGCTTTTGCTAACTCCATTAGTATTGTTGGCAGCATGATGTACTTCAGAAGCCTTGTTATCCTCTGCTCGCACATTAGATGCATGAGCCTGGATCTCCTCATTTCTCTCAGTCACTGACTTCTCTAAAGAAGACGAGGCTAAAACTCCTGGTACCAGCTTTACTTCCTCCGTGACTGTCTGTGGGACAGATGATGCAGCTTCCAGTTCATGAGTTTCCCCATTTTGCTCTGAAGCTATAACAGCTGAAACATCTTTCAACTTCCCATTGCTATCAGCTAAGTTTTCTGTATCCACAACTGCTGAGATGTCCCTGAAATGCTCGCTCTTATTAACCCCAACTCCAGCATCAAGGCCTACTATTGCACTATCAAAATCCACATTCTTCTCAACATCATGTTTTATATCTGTTTTTTCCAGATTATCATCCAGTCCTTCGCTCTTATCACCTTGAAGATCACCTGATAAATTAAATGACTCATTGGCCTCCTGATATTCAGAACCCAACTTATCCTCCTTCAGTTCCTCTCTTTCACCATCTTCAGAAAGAATCTCCTTGCTCAGCTCAATTTCTTGATTAGGAGCAGCCTCATACTCACCCTTCAAAGCCTCTGTTCCTATATTACCAGCAATCTCAGACACCTCCGCATTATCCTCCTTCAGTTCCTCTCTTTCACCATCTTCAGGAAGAATCTCCTTGCTCAACTCAATTTCTTGATAAGGAGCAGCCTCATACTCACCCTTCAAAGCCTTTGTTCCTATATTACCAGCAATCTCAGACACCTCCGCATTATCCTCCTTCAGTTCCTCTCTTTCACCATCTTCAGAAAGAATTTCCTTGCTCAGCTCAATTTTTCGATTAGGATCAGCCTCATACTCACCCTTCAAAGCCTCTGTTCCTATATTACCAGCAATCTCAGACACCTCCGCATTATCCTCCTTCAGTTCCTCCCTGTCACCATCTTCAGGAAGAATCTCCTTGCTCAACTCAATTTCTCGATTAGGATCAGCCTCATTCTCACCCTTCAAAGCCTCGGTTCCTATATTACCAGCAATCTCAGAAACCCCCACATCTCCACTCGTCTCCTTGTCCCCCACTTCCTGAGCATAATCTCCATCACCATTCAATTTCTTGCTTGACTCAATTTCTCGATTAGAACTGACCTCACCCTCACTCCTTAAAGCCTGAGTTTCTCCATTAACAGTAATCTCAGAAACCTCCTCACCTCCAATCAATTCATTGTTCCCATCTTCCTTAGCAGACTCTCCGTTACCTTCCAATTCCCCACTTTTCTCATCTAAATGCTCAGCATCCATTTTTATCAAATTCTGGCCCATGCCTGAATTGCCACTGGTCCCCTGATATTCAGTGCTCAACTCATCCTCCTTCAGTTCTTCTCTCTCATCATCCTTGAGCAGAATCGCCTCATCCAATTTAATTCCCTGCTTAGAATCCACCTCGCCTTCACCCTCAGCCTTCAAAACCTCTGTTACTCCATTACCAACGATCTCAGCAACCTCTCCTCCACTTGATTCACTGCCCCTAGCTTCCTTTGCAGTCCCTCCCTCATCAATCTTATCAACACTATCTTCGCCCACCAAATCCTCTACCTTCTCTTCACCAACAACCCCACCCAACTCATCAGGATTCCCACTCTCAGCAGGAATAAAAATAGCCTCTTCAAGTTTCTCTGTCTCGTTTCCTAAATTTGAGCTCTCATGAACAACTGCTGAAATCAAATCACCAACACTCTCAAAAACACCACCATCTGACACAACTTTCATTCCCTCCTCCTCCACCTCCTCCTCCTGCAATTGCTCATGTGATTCAATTGCCTCCTCAAAAACCTCATCTTCCAAATCCTTTGATTCATCAGACCCCACCACAACTCTCTCCTCCTCTACCTTATCCCCAAAACCTTCATTTCCCACATTGGTTTTCTCTTCCACAACAACTCTCTCAACCCCGTTTTCCATTTTTTTTCCTTCAAAACCTTAAATCACAAAAAACCCACAACATCAAAACACAAAACCAATTTCAAAATCATCACAGCCAGTCGCATAACCAATAATAAAAAAAAAAAACCCATTACAAAGTTTCCATCTTCCACACAAAAATTATAACTTTTTATAACAACCAATCCATACAAAAACCAAAATTGAAACTTTCAGATCTCAATAAGCAACTTTAACATGTTTCCATTAGGGCTTTGCACAAAAATGAAAAACAAACATAAAAATGCGATTAAATCAATACAAAATCATAATTAATAAACAAAACCATAAGAGAAAAGGAAAACCTTTTTCCATTTTGCTTACCTTGTTTTCTATAGAGATAGAGTGAGTGAATTCAGATAGAGAGCCAGTGAACGAATCCTGTATGTAAAATGGCACTGGCTGCAGCTGCTATGGTTTACCAAGTTAGGTGAATTAACAATTAAGGAGATAAGAATTTTTTATCAGACGGTGGAGATTTGAAGTTATTGAGTTTTTCTTCATCTGACGGTGGAAGAATTTTTTATCGGGGTTTCATTGATTGCTTTGATTTTATCGTTGAAGAACCCCAAATCTTGCTGACGTGATTTTACTTGTATAAAATTAGGAGTCAAGTGTGCGAGCGCGAGTTATTTAGTTTCTGTTTCGGTTTTTTCATGTGTTTTAAAAATATAATTTAGTTAAAAAAGTATTATATTTTTTTAGTATTTTTTAATTATTTTAATAGATTGATATTAAATAAAAAAATATTTTTAAAAAATCTTACTAACTCTTAATTATTTTTTATTTCTTAATTTTTTAAATACAGATTGTATCTTTCCATTTACTAATCTGATCCCTGAATATTGTGTTTCATTACTATAAGTTGTTTTAAGTTTTTAACAGTGTATCATGGACCCAACTTTCATTTATAGTTAATATTCTCAATCCAGATTTTATTATTAATACGTTTATTCCATTTTATTTAAGCAGTTAATTACGTTTTTAAACATATGTATTAGCTACTCAAGATAGAATAAGATGAAATAATTAGTTTAGAATGTCATGGCTATGTTTATTTTTGCATTTTAAAAATATTTTTTAAAAAAATTTAAAAATTTTATTTTTTTTATTTCAAATTAATATTTTTTTTAGTATTTACATATCATTTTGATGTACTGATATCAAAAATAATTTTTAAAAATACAAAAATATCATTTTAATATATATTTTAAATAAAAAATACTTTAAAAAATAACCTCAACCATATTTTTAAACAAGATTTAAAATTAGTGAAAATAAAAATACGAGATGTGAATTTAATATTTGTTTGGCATTGAATTTATAATTATGTTTGGTTATGTTTTTAAAAAATATTTATTTTAAAAATACATTAAGTTAATTTTTTTAATAATTTTAATATATTAATATCAAAAATAAAATAAAAATAAAAAATACTTCAAAATAAGAATAAAAAGTTAGAACACTTTTTCAATCGGAATAAATGAAAAGGTAAGAAACCGACTTAATGCGTTAAACACTATAAAAAAAATGAAAAAAAGGCTCTGGCAAGAGACCCGACCTCGACATGTGGAGTGTCGATTGAGGAGATTTGGGGACATTTTTGGGGCAGTTTGAGGTGATTTGATTGGCGAGGGAGACTGGTGAGGAAGAACAAACATGTTGACAATTGTCTTGTTTCTCTTGTGCCCATTGATCACCTTTTTACACCTTTTAATGTTGTAAGATTGCTTGTTAAATCGAAAAACGATAAGCATTGATCATGCGAGTGACAAATGATCATGATTGTATAGGTTAGCAATTATCTTGTATCTCCTGTGCCAATCATAATTTTTTTTTTTGTTATTTTTAAATTATTTTAATATACTAATATTAAAAATAATTTTAAAAAAATAAAAAAATTATTTTAATATATTTTCAAATAAAAAATATTTTAAAAATAACCACAATCATATTTTTAATTACATAATATTATAAGATTTCTTGTTAAATTAAAAAATAATAAGCATTGATCATGCGAGTGATAAATGATCATGATTGTATAGGTTAACATGTACAATAAAATATGTGTGTTATAAGGCTAGCTTAATTACTTATCATTAGATTTATGATTTATTATACTGCGAAGGGTTAATTAATAATTACTGTATAACTTTTAAATATTTTTATGTGATTTTAAAATAAAATAAAATAAATTACTTGTTTACCTCGTGGTAACCCGGCGAGCTAGATTAATATTGAATAGGATATATTTGTTGTGTTCATTAATTAATTTATAGCATTTTTTGTTTTATGTCATTAATGAATTAATATTTATCACCTATGAGATCAGTTATATATTAAACTCCAAACACTATTAATATACGAAAATCTAGATTAGTTAGACACCAATAATTAATATATTACAAAGAATTAAGATTAAGTTCTTTCTTCTTTTTAGTAACAAAGGCTGGACTGTACAGGAAAAGATAAATATTATAAAAGTTTCAGTTAGTTCACGAATTCACTGTAGATTATCAGAGTCCAATAATGGCAAAAAAGAGGAAAGGAATTGATTGCTGACGTCAAATATACAAACAGGCAAAGACAAAAACACTTTGATGTCTATATATCAATCAAGGAGAATCAATGTAAAGAACTTATCAAGGGAATTCGGATAGGTAGCTCGGTGGCCCATGAGAAATTAGGAAACTATGTAGATAGGCTAGTGTCCAAAGAGAAAAATAAAAATAAAAAAATTAGCAGTATCGTACATCACTAGGTTGTTTGAATTTTCAGCAAAGGATGTTCAAGTGTATTATTATAATTATTTTTTAAAGTATTTTTTATTTAAAAATATATTAAAATAATATTTTTTATTTTTTAAAAATTATTTTTGACATCAATATATTAAAATGATTTAAAAATATTAAAAAAAATATTAATTTAAAATAAAAGAATTTCAATTTTATTTTAAAATATAAAAACAAACACCTCAATATTGAACTCACTATATTGTCTCGAAACAATGTAGATAGGCTAGGGTCCATAGAGAAAAAAAAATAAAAAAGAGTGGTTTCGAACATATCACTCAGGTTGTTTGAACTTCGAGCTTTTAGGGTTGAGTCTCGAACTCAAGCTGACTACGTCGCACTATCGCTCGAAACTATCCCCGTTTCAAAGTCTGTTTAGTCGGTCAGTAAGATGGTTCTTCGTGGCTAAAGAGTTTATTAATTGTTAACCATGTTATCAAGAGTTAACTTAATCCATGCCTCGGAAAAGAAGGAGGAAAAGTCGAACTCAAAATGCAGTGTTCTCCCTATTTCTACCTCACGGAGAAGAACATTTTTAAACTAAACTCGAAATGGTTAATGACGTGAACTCTACAAGAAATATTTGTTTTTTTTGTAAATATACATAAAAATATTGATTAAAATACACTTAATTATGAATTCCGAGTCGAAAAACGAAGCTTCACCAGCTCTTCCTTGCACTCGAAGCAACTCAACTCACAAGACTATCAGCGTTCATTGGAAACCTAGAATCGTTGTTGAAGGGTAGAGTTCGAGGGAATTGTTTCTTGGGCAGGGAGAAGCTTGGATTTTTTTTTCTTGGGCAAAGAAAGAAATTACCATGCACAAGAAGCAAGCTCTTAGCCTGCCATCCATCACGAGCTTCCATATTACATCAAGCACTTCGTTTACATAGCCAGCATAGGGTGATTCAATTTTGTTTCAACTAGGCCTTTTTGCGAGACCCGCCCTATAATTATATTATAAAAAAAGCTAAAATAAAATGGGTTTTGCTTTAGGCAAGCCTCCCCACAGCGGACAAAATGTTGCTGTTTTAGGCTTTTTCACTGTGTCGGCTTTCCAAAAAAACCCATTTTATTCTTACTTTGGTTATGGAATTCCTAGGTTTGCACAAAACAATCTCTAAACTTTATTTGTATTACAATAAGGTCCCTGGATGTAGGGAGATCGGAGAGACAGGGTAGTAGGAGACGGGGGAGTTTGGTTTTTTAGATTTTTAGGGCTGATTAGAACGTGTTTTAAAATATATACATTTATTTGAAAATGGTTTTAGGATGTGTTTGGAATGGTGTGTAGGGTCAAAAACAACAACCCCAGTTTTTTTAACGATAGATAGTCATGAAAAACAACGGCATCACTTTTTTTTTTATTATTATTATTATTATTTTTAACTAATTTTATTGCCATGCTATTGGTGGCTAAGCAGGCATAGTGCCATCCATCGCTTTTTTAATTTTTTTTTTTTTTTAATGTCTCGGGCTGGATGCGTGCAGCCTCAGTGCCGAGGCCTAGTTGCCATCAAGCCTAGTGCGTGTCAGATACTTTTTTTTTTTTTTTTGCAATTTTTCTTCTTTTTCTGTTATCTACTATTTTATATTTTCTCAATATCAATTTTCTATAAATAATTTATAAATTTTTTCCATAATAAACAGTGGTTATTTTTTATAATTTTGAAATTTTTCTTTATTATTTTTTCAAAATTACTAGAAAAAATAACCATTAATGTTATAAAAAATAATGATTCTTCATGAAAACTCGTAGAAACAATGATTAATTATAAAATCTTACAATAATATTTGAAGTTTGATGATTGATAATTCATCAATTTAAGATCTATAGTTTTTTTTAAAATAATAATAATAACACTGGAAAAATACATTAATTTTTTTTTTAAAAAAAAAACCAGCACTAACCTTAGATTAACATATAAAGGGAAAAAAAATTATAAATAACAAGAATTTGGTGGTTAATAATTTATTATATTTTAGTTTATATATTTTTAAGCTGACCATATCTCATTTCACCATGATTCTTCGGAATGTTTTGATGTTCAAGATTACGTTGATGCGAGACAATAATAACAAAAATTAACTATCAAGTTGAGAATGATAAGATTTAATTAATAGCTATGAACTCATTGATTAATTAAAATTAACCACTCTTTCAATATGGAGCACCCTTTCGTTATCGATTCTTTCCTTTTTATTTAATTATTGTTTATTCTAACCAGATGTTTAGGTATGTAAATAATTAATTGTATGTCTGTTTTTTTATTAATGTCAAACATATTCATGATATATATTTTATTAAAAAAACACACATATAATTATGATTTTAAAATTCGATTTGATCGTTGACCCGATCTAACAATCAGATCATGGGTCAAATAAATTGATTCAAGTCAACTAAAAAAAAATTTCTTGAATTCAAAGTAGAATAAATGAATTTAAATAAATAAACACAAATATAATCAACTAAAATGAAACACAATTAACTAACAACCCGCTTGAATTCAAGATTGTAGATGCAGTAGAACAAACACACATATACAGTTGCACTACAAAGTCATCTTCTTTGTCAAGCAATTCAAATGAACATAAAGAAGATAAATGAGACAGTTAACTAAAATGAAACATATAAAAAAAATCAATCTTTTATTCAGTTGTAGAAATAACAATGAGAAAATAAAAGAACAATGGTCAAGTTATAGGAAAGAAAAGAACAAAGAAAGTGAGAAAGATACCTGTAGGTGTGAGAATAAGAAAAAATCAATGCCACTGTTATAATAAAGAGCTGCAAGTTCAAAACAAATAGCAATCAAGAATTTAAAACAGCGACACAAAAGAAAGGAAAGAAAGAGCAAAAAAAGAAAGAAACAAGTAACAATAGCTCATCTAACCTTATTCATATAAACAACGATCAAGGATTCAAGAATCTTATTTTTTTCTGCTCTTATTTGTGACTGAAATGAATTTGAAGATTTCTTTAATTAAATTTGAAATTAATTAGGTCTTTTGTAGTGCTCGTTCAATTGACAATTCTTCTCGTTTGAGCCTTTTAACTGTAAAAGATCAAAACGATGTTATTTTTGTTTTATATATATATATATATATATATATATATATATATATATATATATATATATAAAAGGTCGGGTTTCAGCCGGGTCGACCTGCTAGGCCGGGTCAGATTTTAAAACCATGCATAAAATTAAATATTATAAAATACATAATCAATTAAAAAACTATATTTATTTTAATTTCACTAGCTTAAAAAAATTAATTAAAATGTTAAACAAATGTCATAAATTTATTGCGACAACACATGGTTACTATACCAGTACATCGCGGATGATGACGAGGGGCCCTTCTCGTTATTATCTTGGGTTCAATCTATAAAAATATAATGTAAAACTGACGTGAAAGTCAAATTGAAAATATCCACTTTTCAAAGGCTCGCCAGAACTGACACACACCAGTGGTGTCTATACAGGCAGAGAGGGCCTGAATTATTTTAAACTGGTCGAGCTAGTAATGGACATGAGAATCCTTCGGGGTCAGTGCGGTTCTTGTTGGCCTTTTCCAATTATTGGAAGCAGACAGTGAAGGTATCAACAAAAGTAAACATGGTTCTCTTGACTTGAAGCAAAAACATGTCCCTTGTTTCCCTGTTTAGCCATGAATATGAGCCCCTATTTGAACAAGCCAATGAATATGTAAGAAATACAGACTATAACAAACTTGTCAAAGATCTAGTTTAATTTAAAAGCTCAAGAGAATGGTGGCAATGGTGAGATTTTGAGTGATGACTGTTTTGTTATTTAAATTCTAATATCATTTCAGCTCAAAAACTTAATCTTTTGTATCTAACAAAAGTGACTAAGCTACAAACATCATATTTCCCGTATCCACGAGGAAGGGCTTCACCGTCGTCTGTTGAACATCATGAATCAGCTCGAGACAGTTTCCATCTCGAAAATCTCCAGTCTCCAGCCATCATCTTTTTCCCAACAAAGCGCCCCCTATATAGCCATAGCCTCCATCACTTAGTTCTAGGGACAATTCTGCAGAAAACAGATTTTGCTGCAAGAAAAGAACCATGTTCATCACTAAACACCATTCTTAGTCCGCTTATCCAAGCTGCATTAACATTGCATTTAGATTTTCCTTAAGTCTGGAACTTGCCATGATGTCATCTATTGGAAGTGGAACCATTATTTGAAGACAGCATTTTTGAAACTGGAATTCTTATTTTGTGACCATTGATAGCACACCTGCAGGCCACAGGCATCAGTAAAATTGCACTTGGCAGAAAGCAGGAATAGCCATTGATTAGTGAGGATTAACACCACACAATTCCAAGATAAAAGCTATGGGTAACTTTCCACGGCGGACAGCGAAAATATTAAACTAGTGTAGCTAAAGAAAAGAAGAAAATAGTAACAGATGGTGAATGCACGTGTTGGACAAGATGAACCAATGTACACACCAATGTAGAAGGAATAAATAGCTTGACAGAGGCACGAGTGAACAAGAAACATTCTTTGGCTCAGTAGTGTAGAGGGAACAAAAACCACCGTATGAAAATATCTAACAAAACTGCTACAATGAATGTTATCAAGGTAACGCGATGTTGAAATACAACGGCAGAAACAGGAGAGGTACAAAAAGAAAAGCTTAGGTTTGCTCATTCTTATAAATGACCATCCCAGCGTAGCGAACTCAGGCGTTTCCTGTCACAGCTTGGCCACTGCAGGAAAAGATGCACCCAGTTTTCTTCATTGTCCAAGCTGCATTTCTTCATGATAATCAAAAAGCTTCCTCAATAAAGGAATGAGACCTGCCAAAGCTATTTGAAGGTGTTCTGAACTATTTATGCGAATACTGAGCTGTCCTGCACCCTTGTTATTCAAATTGGCACGGGCAATCAAGTTTGTAGACCTTCCAATAGGAACCTGAGATTGTATATTGCAACCAATTGCTAGAACTCCATGCCAATCTACAACAGAGAGTCCAAGAGTGGATAGCGAACGACCCAGGGGATAATCTTCATCTCTCAGTTGGGCCTCCAGACCACCACCAAATGCTACATCACCACGACCAGTCATTGCACCACCAGACATGACCATTTGGAACCGCTTATTAGCAATCAATTTGTCCTCAACTTTCACTCCAGCTGATAAGGCATCACCCAATAGAGTAACCGAAAGACCAGCAGTTGCCTTGTTCTTCCTGAAATTAATGAACCTTGTCTCACTGTGTAAAGTATAGCCCATGTCCTTCCCTAAAGTCTGCATATCAAAACCTAGTGAAGTTGATTTCCCTTCCCCATGCTTTATAGAACTTGCAAATTCCATTTGAACATTGGCATCCTTCTTGTCCTTCGTTACCTGGCCAGAAAAGGATACAGGAATCTTGTCTTTAACTACAAATAATCTCTCCACATTTATACCTTCATAGCCAACATCATGATCCCAACCATGTGTATCAAGAACTGGCCTCACAAGCCACTGATTAGAGTTATCAAGATAACGGTACCGGTGGCAAGGATTATCGGAGTCAAAAGAAGCAGGTAAGGATAAATCTGGCATGGGAACGGGCACAGATGCAGGACCTTCACTTTCTTCTTCTGCATTTTCACTGTAGTCACCAGGCAGAGGATTGGTTGCCACTGCAGTTTTCTTCATCATCCTTTGTTGCCTTTTCTCTTCCTTCAACTGTTTCTTCATAAGAAGTTTCTCCCTGTACTCTAACTCATCAAAATATGCATTCTTCTGAGCTTTAGTAAGCTTTGCCACCTGCGCTTTTGTTAAACTTTTAAATGGTGGTAAATCATCATATTCAGACTCGTCCTCAGAATCCAATGACTCGTCCAAATCATCATCTAAACCATCCTCATCACCAAACTGTTCCTCGGGTAGCTTAACTTGTGGTCTTGACCGGAGAAGAGATGACAGCAGGTATGGTAAAGGAGGAGCTCTTGACCGAGTTGCAAATTGCTTCTTAGGTGGACTATCTTGCCCCTTCAATACAGTGTTTGCTTCAGCGAGGATTTTTGATGCAAAGGAAAGTAGCAACAATTGAGGCTTCCAAACCTGACCATTAGGCAACACTCTATGCCCTGCCCTATTTCTTCTACATGCAGAGTGATTCTCAACTAATGAAACGGGATTTACAAGCCACATATCACCTGCTGCCTGACGAATTGTTTGTTGAACAACATGAGAACGTTGAGTTACAAACATTTCATAACTTGATACGGTACCTTGTGGACTATCAGGTGGAGCAGAAGCAGCATGACTGAGGACAACAATTGCATTTTGCCATATAGATGGACCAAATATCTTGGTGATGGTTCGCAACAGGGGCAAATCACCAAAATCCTTGCTCTGCATGTCCAACCTATCAAAATACAACACAATATCTGGAGGAGTTTTCTTGATAAAGTTTTTCACTGAGTGAAGGATTTTCTCATTCTGTCGCTGGTCAGACCCGGAAGGAAGGAGGCCTGGTGTGTCAATGACCCGTAACTTGATCCCCTGAACAGTTCCCACAACATCCTGAACCATTTTTGTACCAGATTGAAAAGCATTGGTGGGGAGCTTTGCTTCATCAAATATCGAATTGATAGTGGCACTTTTTCCAACCCCAGTCTTTCCAAGAACCAGAATTGTGCAGGAGAAATCAAGGGGTTCCTGCCCATCTGCCTCGAGCTGTCCTGCCACGGCACTTGCAGGATCAAAACTTAAGGTTCCAATGCGACCCCGATTTCTCCCTCGCAGCTGCTCAACAATTCCCAATCTGTATAAAACCTGTGCCACAACAGTTTCATTGGGAGTCAAGCCAAGCCTACGCACTAGCCGCAAAAATTTCACCCTAATCATCTTCAGTTTTTCACGAGTCTCATCATGCTCCTCTGACTCCCCATTAGTAGGGTCATCAAGCTGTTGAGAACGCATATGAGACATGGCTCCATTAGCACGCAACTGCTGCATTGCCCTAGTTGCAGGTTCCAGGAGTGGGGCAGCACGCCCAAGGCCAGCTGGATGGGAATGGGAGGGAGGACTCAAAGATTTTCGAGATAAAGAAGGAAGCTTAGGTTCACGCTGACTTTCACCTTTATTTACTGGATTGTTTTGCTTCCCTTGATATGTGTCTGCAATCCTTTCAGGGTGCTCAGACACAATATTGTTCTGGCCAGCATCATTACCTTTTTCAGCAGTACGCTCTGGTTCAGAATCCTTGTTATCCTCTGCTCTCAAACTAGCAGTATCAGCCTGAATGTCTTCATTTTTCTCATTCACAAACTTATCTAAAGAATTCAAGCTTAAAGTTTCCGCTACCACCGTTGATTCTTCCAGGGCTGTACGTGGGACAGATGAAATAGCTGTCAGTTCAGGAGTTTGCTCATGATGCTCTGGATCCACTGAAGCTATAGTATCTTTCAAGTCTCCATTGCTGGCATCTCTGTGTTCTGTATCAACAGTTGCTGAAATGCCCTTTGGATGCTCACCCTTGTGAATCCCATCCTCCCAATCAAGGCCAGCTGAATCCCCTATCAATTCCCCACTTTTGTCATCCTGATCTTCTGTATCAACTTTCACCGGATTCTCATGAAGTCCTTCACCTTTTCTGTCTTGAAGCTCAACTGAGCCATCCTCTTTGATTTCCTCTCTCTTACTATCCTCAGGGAGAATCCCCTCACTTGATTCAATTTTCTGCATAGCATTCACCACATCCCCACCCTTCAAAGCCTCTATTCCTCCATCACCAACAATCTTAGAAACAACCGCCCCTCCATTCAACACACTGCCCTCCACTTCCACAACAGTCCCTCCCTCGTCAATCTTATGGACACTCTCTCCACCTACCGAATCCACCACCTTCTCTTCACCAACCACCTCAGTCAACCCCTCGGGATTACCAGGCTCAGCAGGAACAAAAACTGGCTCTTCAAATTTGTCCATCACACTTCCTACATCTGATTTCTCAATGGCAACTAGTGAACCAGAATCACCACCTTCTGACTCATGTGCCTCAAATTTCTCCATTTCATTTCCCACATCCAAATTTGCATTCCCAGCCACCAAACTCGAGTCACCAACACTCTCAACACCGCCATCTGACTCAAACTTCACTCCCTCTTCATGCAATTTCTCGGGTGACTCATGTGCCTCCACAAAAACCTCATCTTCCGAATCCTTCGATTCACTGGACGCCACCGCAACCTTCTCTTCTATCTTACCCCCCAACAACTCATTTTTTCCCTCCACCGCACCACCCAAAACCTCATATTTATCCTCCACCTTATCCCTAGAAACTTCATTGTTAACATTGATGTTATTTTCTAATTGCGTCGCATCGACAACTCTATCAATTCCATTTTCCATTTTCAACAATCTTTACCTGCAAATCAAAGTTCCAGCAAAATCAAATACGAAACCATTGAATTGAGAGACCGACATATAATCACAAAACAACTCTTTTTATTCCTTACAAAGAAAAATCCCGTCAATCAAAACCAACTCAATGGCAATAAATGAATCAAAATAAAGACACCTTTAATAGTAAAATACAACATGACACCAAAGAACACTACAAAGAATCAATAATCAGAAGAAAAATTCACTGTAACCAATCAATGCAAGTAAAACCATGGATATCTAATTCAATTTAAAACATCACAAACAGATAACCCCATGAAAAAAATCAGGTCTCAAGAATGTTTTATCAGTGTTTCTGGGAAGAAATGAAAGCAAAGGCCATAGAAACGAAACATAAAAGAAACAAAACTTACCCGCGTTGGATGCTGTGTACAAGGAAAGTTCCGAGTCCTTAAAGGAAGAGAACAAAACTTTTATTTGTTTCTTTTAACATAGGATTTCAAGACAGTGTGTATTCTTGGTACTAACAGAGTAAGTGCTTAGAAGCTAAGTAGCTGTGTCTTTTAATTAGCAGTAGAAGAGAAGCGAGGTGAAGGAGATAAGAGTTGTCAGGTTGAGAATACGAGCGCGGGGATGTTATCCTTTTTCTTCACCTCCCGTAACCCCGTTTTATACTCTCCCCTCTCACTAAGGGCAAATATTTTTCTGTTCTTTTCCTAATCTGTCGAGCAACAATAATGGCCCATGATTACAGGGCTGATCAAGATACAATTTTACAAATGAGATATAGGGCTTCAAGCCCAAAACAACTTTATAAATTAAAATGGGAGGGAGGGAAGAAAAGAATCCACGTAGTTTTATTTCAAAACACGAGGCACGAGGTAGAAACTTTGATAGTTTATTGATAATTATTAATAAATTTAAAAATATTTTTTAATTTTAACTATATCATGAAAAAAACTAAAAACTAAAATTTTAAGTTTTTAATTTTTTTCCAAGTTTATCAAAAAAATATGAATTAAATTTGACATATAACAATATTGATGGAGGATGAAATTGAAGAAAAAAAATATAATTTTATAAATTATTTTAAATAAAATAAATATAAAAAAAAAAAAGATACCACATCTAACATATAAAAAAAATAACAAATAATGAAAATGAAAAAAATTATAAATATTTCAAATAAAATAAATAATAATTAAAAAAATAAAGATTAAATCTAATAAATAAAAAATTTTAATTAAAAAAATATAAGAAAACAAATAACAATAAAAAAATTAAAATTAAAATTGATATGAAAATAAAATAAAATAAAATTTTAAAAGATAAAATTAAAAAAAATCTAAACAAAAGATATAATAATAAAAAATTAAAAATACAATTAACAAATAACAATATATTTTTGAATTTCTTGCCACTTATAAAAATTATTTTCAACCTAAAATAAAAGAAAAGTATTTTTTTAAAATTTAAATTAATTTTTTTAATTAAAAACATGTTTTTTTATATATATTTCTTTTGAAAATTCTTTATGTGAAAAATTAATTTTATATATTTTTAAATTATTTTAATATATTTATAAATAAAAAAAATATTTTCAATAATTTTATCCCAAACACACCCTTTCGTGTGTGTGCGCCGCGCGCCCGCCATTGTGTGTGTGTGTGTGTGTGTGTATAACTTACAGTGAAATCTCTTCCTCAGCCGTTAGACCTCACTAGTCACTTCAGTTCACTCTCCTTCTCTCACTCTTTCCCTCCGGCAGCCTGCCCTTCCTAGCTCCAGCAAGGCAGCAACTTCTAGCTAGTAAGTGTCATCCATTTATTTTTCTTCTATATTTTTCTTGTTTGACTGAAAAGAGATACTATTGTTGTTTTTTATTCGATCTGCTGAGATTTATGTGTTTCTAATTTTTCTGTGTTTTGTTCGATTTTAACGTGTTATGGTACCTGCGATTAGATGGATTTTTTTTTTTGTTTAGATGATTGATTTGGGTAAATAGAGCAGATTTTTGGTTCTTAATTATTTTTTAGAGATTCTAAAGAATAGAAGGTCAGATTTGGTTTTACGATTTGCTGAGAAAATGAGGAATCAATTGCTCGGATTAGGTCTTGTAATTTTGAGGCTAGGAGTCGGAGTTTCTGACAAAATGTAACGTTTTTGCAAGTTATGGTGTGATTTTGTTGTTCCCATCTGGGTGTGCGGAGGTTGAATCTGATCTGTTTTGGTCACTAGAAAATGTTGGAGAAAAAGCTAAAAACTTTTGAGCCATTTCTGTATGTGGCTTCGGTGTAACAGCTCATAGCTTCAATATATAGGAAAAATGAACAGCTAAAGCCTTAGATGATAGAGACTCAAACTAAGTCACTTGCATGTGTCGTGAGACTCATGAGCCACCCCTATTAAGTTACGTGTGACAAGAAATTAATGGCTTTGTAATCACAAAGAACCTGCAGTAATCAATAATTCCCCAGTCAGTGCTGAAGACGTTTTCTATGATCTGAATTTAATGCTTCAATACTGTGTGACAAGAAATCATGGTGAAAACTGCAATGTGGTATCCAAGTATCTAAAACTGTTAAGCAGATATTAACCTTGGCATTAACTAAAGATCAATAAAAGATTGGCTTACTGAGAAGTGGGAAGATCATCATAACTGGCTTGAAATTCGAAGAACTGAGTGAAGGGAAGGGTCTGATCGCTAGTTCCCATTGTGGCAGCGGCAGGTAGAGCTGCTATTACAGCACCTAGCCTCAAAACAAAGTCAAATATAACAAGCCCCTTGTATTCAACCTTTTCATGGGTATAAGCTCCTTTTAGATGTGCTGTTCCTTTAGCAACAGCTCTTGTTTCAGTAGGAATTTCAACTATGGATGAAATTTTATAGCTTAAAGGACAGAGAGGAGAAAGATTTCAAAAAGCCTGTGATGGAATAAAATGAGCTGTAGAGCCTTATATATGGAGTACTAGAGGAGTAGGTTAAATCAAGTTTGTACCAAGGATTGTAATTTTAAAACATTATTTTATTTACATGAATAAGGGAGTTGTTGCTAGCCGTTTCCATTTCATTTAAAGCTTGTTTTTTTATCACTTTTGATTAAAAGTCAAGAAGAAATTTTTGAGAAGCAGAGGACACAAATTAGTTGGTCTCCAGCATGGATTGATATTGTGATATTAAGAATTTTATTTCCTTTGTTGGAATGAATGTATGGTATATATTTGCATCATTGAATTGTATGATATATACTCGAGACCTGATGGGGTTGTGTTTGAGTATCTAAATCCATGCCTGTCAAGTTTTGGATTGGGTATGAATAGTACCAAAACCTGACTCGTGGGTATCTATTGCCATCCTTAACCACCTACAATGCCAACATCACTGGACCCAAAGCTTCAACACCACCACCACCTTAACACTGTCAATGAAGAACGAAAGCATCGTTTGTTCACCCTTGCATGGTTCTTTCTCTCTTCAATGCCCTCTCTCCCTCCTCCACCAAAACTCTCTAGTCTCTCAAACTAAACCCAAATCCCACTAAACAGCACATTACTAAAAACCTTCCTTGCAGAACCCAACCCTTCATTAACATCTCCAATCAATCCCAGCTCACACAAGCAGTCTCTTCTCATCAAGCTTTTATCACGCGAAGGCATTCACTAACCTTGTCAGACACTAGCTTACCTTATACAACAAAGCACATATTTCAAGTCTCTTAAATCAGGCAATGAGTTCATATTCATCTGCAATCAAGTGGATTAAAAAGACCCAGTACTTTTTACCCAGATGGATTCAAATTTCAATAATTTCGTTCATACGGACGTACACTGTGGTGACCATGTTAGTGCTTATAAAGTGTTTGGTAAAATGTCCGAGAGAAATTTGTACTCTTGGAATAATAATTGACCGTTAGTTCAGGGTAAAACAGTCCTTTGAACTCTGAAACACTTTAAAAGTAGCCTAGCTTTCTCAATTTGATGAGAACTGAGAAAGAAAAACCTAAGGTTTCCTTGGCTGCAACCATTCCTCTCTTTTTCTTCCCAGCAGTTCTTCTGGCGAATTTTCCGGGAAATTCTTCTTTTTGATAAGTGAGAAAATCCACAAACCTTATTCCCTTTTTGTCCCTTGGTTCTTAAAGGTTATATACCTATTTCATTTGTTCAGATTTTTAAAGGATACTTAAAAAAATGGGGCCAAGATGGAAAGGAAAAGGAGCAGAAGCTAAAGCACTAGCAGATCCCATGTCAGAAATAGTCTCACAGCTTCAATCTTCTCTTCTTCAGTCAAATGCATGCGCATCACTCTCAGGTTGTAGTGTGCTTCTTGCAGCGGGAACAGAACAGACTGAGCTTCTCACACGGGCATGTTTCGGTAAACCCATTATCACAGCTGAGAAAGATAAGCAATGGTTTCAGTTGGGTTTGGAGGAAGCATTTTATTTGTGTTATTCTTTAAAATGTTTAAAGATTGCTGGTGAAGATAATTGTGTTAAAAATGATTTAGATTTGTGGTTGTATATGAAATTGAAAAAGGAAAAATTCCCGGATTTTTATAAGGCTTATTCCCATCTCCGAATGAAAAATTGGATTCTCAGGCCAGGATTACAGTATGGCGTGGATTTCGTAGCTTACCGGCATCATCCATCTTTGGTACATTCAGAATATGCTGTGATTGTTTTATCAGAAGGGGATACTGGGAGATTGAGGGTGTGGTCTGATTTCCACTGCACTATTAGACTTTGTGGAAGTGTTGCAAAAACGTTGTTAATTCTGAATGTTGACAAAAATGGTCACGGTGCTATCTCTCCATCTCGTTTGGAGGGATACTCTGTTGAGGAGTGCACAATCACGAGATGGAGTCCAGAACAAAGCCGTGATGATAAGAAAGCCTCAGAAAATGGAGCGAAGTAAGATATGCTTTCAAATATCTGGTTTGCTTGTCATTCTGTGCATAAACAGAGTATCTGGTTTGAATGTTCAAAGTATTTTGGCTGTAACTGCTTTTATAATGCTTGTGATTGCTGGTGTAAGAAATTCATGTTCTTCCTATTGTGATGGCCGAAGCAACGTGTAAGTGTCTCCAGTCCAGTTTGACTAGGTGTAAAAGCCGATCTTTAGGCTTTATCATTCGTTAGATGCTTTAAGACAAGAAAAGGGCATCTAATGATAAAGCCACAGTGTTGGGTTTGAGACCTGTTAATCACACAACACAATACCAAAACCAAGTTGGAAAGTGAGCAAAATACAAAAAAATGGAGCCAATTTCCTCATCACTGTATGTTCCTTTTGTTCAGTGCAGTCGCCTACAAAGCTAGAACCGAAAACAGTGCATTACTCTACAAGTAGTTCATCAAAATATATATTGCAAGTTGCAAACACATGCTAACAATGAATTGTGGCTGCAGAAAGGCAAGCAAGCTCCACCAGAATAGATATATAATGCCACAAGTAACGATTGCCTCACCTACCAAGCATGCATATGGCTTGGTCTATTTCCGTGCACCCAACCCACAGATGTTTGCGTGTGGTTATGTGAAGCCAGACATCAAATGCAGAAGTTGGTGGAATTTAGGCACGAGTGAGTAAAATTATATTCGCCATGACATCCATGCTTTTTGGAACGCGACTGCAGCATTTGTAATAGCTTTCTCAGGAAAGCATCATTTTATTAGTTTTAGTGAAAAATCAAGATGAATTTTTTATATATATATATAAAAAAAAAACAGTGCTACGGTATCCTTAAAATCTCAACGAGTTTTGCTTTTTAAAAATTTTTAGTCTTAGAATACGGTGAAAATCTTGTTCTTAAAAATTTTAAATTTTTTATTAAAAAAAAACTATCGTGTTAATATTAATATATATATATATATATATATTTAAAAATATATTAAAATAATTATTTTAACTAAGACTACTATCACAAATCCTGCCCTTAAATACTTCCGTCCACCGTTCACCCACCAACGATGCCAGCCTAACCGGACCCAAAGCGCAAGCACCACCACCATCTCCCCCGTCAATGAAGAATGACACGTTGTTTGCTCACCCTCACACGGTTCCTTCTCTCTTCATTGCCCTCTCTGCCTCCACCAAAACCCTCCAGTCTCTCAAAACTTCACTCCAATCCCACCAAACGACACATCGCCGAAAACCTTCCTTGCATAACCCAACCCTTCATCAACATCTCCGATCAATCCCAGATCACACAAGCAGTCTCTTCTCTTCAGCTCTTATCACGCAAAGGCATTCGATTACCTTGTCAAACACTAGCTTACCTTTTCATTTTCTTGCCTTCTTAATTAGTTGGGATTTTCTCCATGTTGATGAGATGGGTACTGTTGTGTTGTTCCGTTGTTTTCTGGCAAGTTCATTCATCCATATTCATGAATTGATTTTCAAAGGAACTGCAGAATTTAAGTCAGTGAAATAGACTCCAAAGATGGAAGAGGAGGTAGATATTACGCCTAATTAATAATTATTGCTGTTGATAATTTGAGCTATAAGCTCGTCATTGCTTCAAACACTGGCCAATTACCTTCCTTGATTTCTTAGAATTACATCTATCTTGCAATGCTTTGGATTCCTATGAAGTCTGTGAGTCTATGTTTTTTACACTTTATACCAGCAGTAACATGATTCAATGGAAGTTGCATGTCTTTGGTCCCCGTATTCTCATGTTCCGCATCTCTATTCAGACAAGAGATAGCAATTTTCTAGCAAGGTAGGAGGGAGGACCTCGTCTGTCTCCTATCAAGTTCCAGATGACTTGTTAATACTTTCATAGAAAATCTCTTTCTAGCTCCTTTCCACTTATCTCAAGGATGCCTTTCAACTCGTGTAGTAGTATTACCATGTGGGCTATGGAGCTGGTATCTGTTTTTGACTTTTTTTGTGCATAGCACGTTTTATTTTTTATTCCTTTATCAATTGTTTTTTTATTTATTTCGTTTTATTTGAAGCAGTTGTTCGTGGTTATCTGATTGCCTGATCTCTTGAATGAAAGAGTTTCCTGGCCTATGAGAAGATAAGGATGGGAATATACCTTGGAAAGGACATCATTGATGAGGTGCCATGCTACATAGCATCAACAATGCGAAGAAAATAGTTATTGATTGATTAAGAGGGAAGAGATGATCCATGATTTTTAATTAAGAGATGGCCCACTCCTTTCATCTTCAATAAAGTTCATGGAAGAGGACAATTACCTTAAATTATTGACATGATTAAACCCCTAATCACGTTTATTGGTTAAACCATATATACTTGCTAAGGTGTATATGGATGATTGAGCCTGGTACAAGGAACTGTGGTTTTTGCTGCCATGTGTTAGCTTATCAAGGGCAAAACCTCTATTACCCTGGTGGATTTAGAACAGATTTTGCGTAGAGGAGTGGAAAAAGTTGTGCAGACCAACAAGCCTCAAGAACAAATTTGGAAGGCAACACAGGTGGACCAACCAAGGAAATATTATCTCGATTATAACTCCACACCAATAATGCAAGCGAAGCAAGCACCTAAATTAAAGAAAAAAAGCATGTCATTGTCATAATCAAGATTGTTGAGAAAATATCAATGGAAGCAAATAAATAATCTTCCTAATCTGTTTTTTATATTCCCAGAAGTCTCAACTGGATGGTAATTACATCCAATTGACGTTACAATGCTGCGCAATAAAACCCACAAACTAATTCTTTTCCTGTGCAATAAAGCCTGCTGTGCCGTGCCTCCTACAAGAAAAAAAAAAGAAGAGGAGGAAGAACTCTACATTCTTCTTCTTCATCATCATCTCTGACATAGAAAAATGGGTTCTCAGATCTCTAAACAGATTGAAAGGCGTAAAGAAATCTTAACTGAGAAGAAGGTTTTGGTTGATCTTGAGGAAAGCTCTGGAGAAACATATCCAGGTTCTGATTATCGTCCATCAGACAGGAAGAATTGGATGGCTGGGTTCAACCCTGAGAAACTTCACACGAACCAAATTGTATGGCCTGGAACCCATGATTCTGCTTCTAATAGGATTGGCATCCCATTGATCACTCGTCCTTTCGCTCAATGTCAGTCTTTGTCCATCTACCGTCAGCTTTGTGTAGGCACCAGAGTTTTTGATATTCGGGTTCAGGAAGACCGTCGGGTCTGCCATGGAATCCTGACAACATATAGTGTTGATGTTGTTATTCGAGACCTCAAGAAATTCTTGTTAGAAACTGAGTCAGAGATCGTAATTCTTGAGATAAGGACGGAGTTTGGCCATGAGGATCCTCCAGAGTTTGACAAGTACTTGGAGGAACAGCTTGGAGAATACCTGATCGATCAGGACGATAGTGTTTTTGGCAAAACAATTGCGGAATTGTTACCGAAGAGGGTAATCTGTGTATGGAAGCCAAGGAAATCACCAGCTCCGAAACATGGAAGCCCGTTGTGGAGTGCCGGTTATTTGAAAGATAATTGGATTGACACAGATTTGCCATCAACAAAATTTGAAAGCAACATGAAGTATTTGAGTGAACAGTCACCGGTTTCATCAAGGAAATACTTTTACAGAGTGGAGAATACTGTTACGCCACAAGCAGATAACCCAATTGTATGTGTTAAACCTGTGACCAACCGGATTCATGGATATGCTAGGTTGTTCATAACACAGTGTTTCTTAAAGGGATGTGCTGATAAGTTGCAGATCTTGTCCACAGATTTTATTGATGAGGATTTTGTTGATGCATGTGTTGGATTGACACGGGCGAGGGTTGAAGGTAAGGCTTAAAATTTCTCTATTTTTCTTGAGTTCTTGTTCCATTTTTTAGAGTTCTATTACGAGTCATCATCTCTTGTAATTAATTTCTGGGTGGATGAAATTTGCTCCATTGTCCTTAATGGGGTAAACTGTTCGTTTGTTTACACGTATGCTAAATTATTTGTTTATGATGTATAAAGGGTTTGTGTATAAGGTTGTGGTTGGCACACTTGTTCCTTTTTGTTCTTTCTAACCTTGCTCTTTTACCTTTGAAGGCCTGCCCGCTCTGGGAATATGCTGATACTAGTCATGTGATGGATTGAGCTGGATTGTCACTGTTATTGCCCAATCAAACCTTCACATGGAGAAAACTACTTTGTAAAATGAAGAAATTTAAAGAGTATTCAAATCGAAAAGGAAAACAAGCTATTATAGAAACCACCACTATACCCTACAAGGTGTAGTTGGTTGACATGTGAAGCAGGTTTGGTCCACTTGCTATCGCCACAGTTCTTATTCAAACTGAAACTGTAAGAAAACTTTTCATGAATGCACACCACTTCTAGCATAGACGATTTGCCTAATGTCAAAATCATTTTATAATGGGAGAGAGGACAGGCCAGCATAGCAAATTGATGATGATAGAAGATTGAAAATAACAAAGAAATCCTGGGATACAGACACTACAAGGAAAATAATGTTATGTGCATACCAACACCACATTACAACTCAGTAAAAGCTTGTCACTGTTTAAGCCTACGGTATACAATCAGTTGTATCAACCTCTGACTAGACAGGTAGAAACTAACATTCACCTTTTTCATGGTGGAAACCTATCAAGACACCATATATAAGGTCTGACTTCATCACATCCCTAAAAACTTGTTCAAGGCTGAATCAGATGCAATTTAGTTAAGGGTGGGCTTTTCTCGGCAAAATTTGCATCTCAAAGTTTTCTCCAGTCGTTGGTCGTTGGATTATCAATAAGAATGCTCCTGCAAAAAATAGTCCAAGAGTTTATAATACCAACTATGAAAAATCAAAACAGCAATCCTTTGCAGGAGTATTCTCATTGAGAATCCAACAATTAGAGAAAGCTTTGACACAAGTTTTGCAAGAAAAAAGAAAAGTCCCATGTCTCAACTAATTTCAGTCTGATTCAGCCATGCGCGAGTTTGTAGAGATTTGATGAACTTGCACCTCATATGTTTCACAGCTCCTCTCAATAGGCTACCACTATTGAAATTATTAAGGATTGGATGCATAATGGAAAAGGTTAGTTCCTGTCTATTTAGTTCATAGGCCATATGTTGTGTGAACCTATGAACTATAGAGAGAGGAACTAGCTTTCACCATTAAGCATCCTATCTTAAAAATTTCATGGTGGTAACCTATCAAGAAACCATACCTGAGGTACCGAGTTCATGGAATCTCTAAATGATTATACATGGCTGAAATTGACCAAATTCAGCTGAGAGTGGCCTTTTCTATATGAAACTTGTGTCACAGAGTGTCCTTCTATTGTTGGATTATCAATTAGAATACTCGTGCCAAAAATAGCCCAAGAACTCAACATGTCAGTCATAAAAACTTTGATCCAGCAAACACCAATTTAACAAAATACAGAAGTTGGATCTGCAGCTAATTTCTGTCGTAAATATATTCAAATTAGCAAGATCACTTCTCTCATCCATGGCTTTATATGACAGAACGAGACAAAAAGAGTACATCTCTATGCTGGAACCTGGAACTGGGTTATCTCTATGCTGTAATGATGCTTTCACCAAAAGGGTGCCTGGGATTTGCTGAAACACCCGCCAAAACATAACACAGTCATATAGATTTCAATAAGATAAGCCTTTTCTATTCAAGCCAACCGAGCATACCAAAATGCAAAAAAATAAGTTATTTGAAGGAGAGTGCAAATAACTTGAACTGTTGGATGCCTCCTCCAAGGGGTTGCAAGTGGCAGCTCCATCAGGATGCTTTGCTTCATTCCTCAGGGTTCTTTTGCACTGATCATTTGAGGCAGTGATCTAGGAAAAAGAGATTTTTCTACATGAAAGGACACAGAAATATTATAAACAGTAGAGACAGAGAAGTAAACCAAGAATCACGGTTCTTACATCAACAATAAATGAAGGGGCATTCAATTTACAGGATGCACTGCCAGTGCAGAAAAAGGATTCAACAGATTGTAATACATGAAAGGCATTGAATTGCCGTTGACGACCCTGGTAGACAGTACAAATCCATTTGAGATACACTAGTACAAACCCAAAGCATCACATGGTGTTAGTATTAAATTTTAAGAGACATACTGCACTGATTTATTTTGCAAGCTTCGATAAATGAGCATTTGGTAGCCAATGCTTCCACTTATCTTCAGAAAATGGTAAATGCTGTCATGGCATAGCAGTAATAGCACCAAAAGAGAAGGAAGAGTTCTTGTGTTAAACCTAAAACTGTATAAACAAAAGGATTTCTGCGTCTATATGCAAATTAATGGAGCATGCATGCATGCCTTGACAAGTTCAGACTCGGAAGAGGGGGGATTAGAACAAGTGCGGCTGACCAAGTATATAACTTGAGCAAGGCCCATGCCTCTCCGTGTGCAAAACTTGCTGCTTCGAATATAGTTGGAGCAACAAAATAAATGACTTTTGGGACAAATTTACAGGATAGTGAACGTGTGAGGGACATATCCATGCCTCAAAAGGTGAAAGATATGTTACCCTTCTCAGGCACAAGAGGTGATATTATTTTCCTGACCGGAGGCACAAAAGACCAAGCAAGCCCCCACCGACATGTTTTCCCTTGGACAAATTCAGTGGTCTTTACTATGGTGACTCCAACATCACGAAGCTTTGAGGTGAGGAATTTGAGGTTTTCCTTCCAAGCATTGAAGTAAACCACCTTCAAACAAAATGTAAACATAAAGACCAATGTTTCAGAACTGAGTACGTGGACAAGTTGGATATGAATAATAACAGATGTGATTGATGAGAAAGCACCGAAAGGACTCCTTCAACACTACACTATCTTCAATGATACGAGTGATAAAGGCCTTCTCTCCACCAGGGCAAACCATCTCCTCAGGAGTCCCACCAAAAAAAGTTTTGGGATTCAGTCCAGCTTCCTCCATGGTCTCAAAAAATGGGGGATTACACATGCAGAGGTCAAACTTCTCACCATCTCTGACTGCTCCAAGAAGTTCGGGTGGCCCAGAGTACTTCTTATTTGCATCCGATGGGAGATCAAAAGAAGATAAGGGCAAGGGTTCTGCCTCCTCAACCACACTCCCACTTCCATCTATTTTGCCTTTTCCATCTACTGACTCCCCACACTTTGAATCTTCAATAGAAAGGATGCCTTGACAATTTGTAACCTTCCTAATTTCAATTAGTTCTGATATATGTTGATTACATTTAACATTTCTCTCTGCCCACTCTAGTGCCACATCAGTCACATCTGCAACCAAAATCACAACATATCATCCAACAAATTATAAACAACACTGCTCCACAAACAACCCAAAAAGGAAAGAAAAAGCTACCTGACCCTACAAAAGTCCATCCAAGAAGAGAGGCGCCAAGCAGAGGGTAAATGCAGTTAGCTCCAGTGCCTATATCAAAACCTCTCACAATATCGCCATTGCTGTTATTATTTGGAATGATATCAGATGACAAAAGATCCAAGATCCAATGAATGTAGTTTGATCTATTCGGCACGTAGGGCATAACTGCCCATTAGGAATCCACCTAGAGTGTTCATTTCACAAAAGACACTTAATTAACACAAAACCTCATAAACCAAAAAACCTTAAATAAGAAATTTAACGTTCAAAAAAAGGCCAAGTCTTTATAACTAATTACAGCAGAAGAACCTAAGAAACCACCTATAATGTTTTATTCACATAAGATAGAAACTATAATGCATGCATAACCAACCACGACCAGGCTAACAGACCAAACAACCTTAAAACTCGCAAAAAGTCTCAATCTTTATGGTTCGTTAATAACAAAAGAACCTCAAGATTTTAACTTGCACAGTTTTCACTACAAGGGTCTTGCTTAAAGTTACAAAACTTCATTTGTATCGTTAAAGTGTCGAACTGATTATTACCAGTTGAGGCCATGATCATGGAGGAGCAGGACCCGTGTCGGTTCTCGGGTCGAGTTGAAATTGGTCCAGTCAATTCTGGGTCGACCGTCACGCGAGTAGAAAACAAAAGCCTTGAAAGATGGATAGAGGGAAGCTAGGAGAGAAAAATCAGGCGGGTTATCGGAGCATTTGTTTTCTGGGTGGATGGTGTCGGGTCTCTTTCTCTTGTTCTTCTTGCTTAGCATTCTGTCATTAGAATTTTAGAGAGTAGCGAGAATGGAACTAGCAAAAACATAACTATTCACAGAGAAGAAAAGAGAGTTGTTCTTGTCGACGACGAGTCTTTTTGGCAGGACTGGATTGGTTCAACTTGGGCTTTGTAGGTCTGGGATCATGCTACCTCTTGGGCTCACCAATCAGTTGAGGCCATGATTTTTCCATAATTTTAATTGATCATTATATTTCGCTATGTTTCATGAATTTAGGTTTTTCGGCTTTGTTCCGGGAGTGTAGTTATGCTTGATTCAGAAAACTCCTGATTGAGAGCATAATCCAGTTGATTTTTAAGTTGAATTGACAAAAAAAAATTCAATTAACCTGTTAAAACTTTATTCATTCAATTTGATTGACTCAATTAATCTATTTAAAGTTATTTTTTGTATATCAAAACATGGTAAATTGCAGGCAGACTAGCTATCTCTTTATAAAATTAGACAAGCGATTAGAAAATGGTTTTATTTTCAATCTTGGACTAAAAATTTTAGCTCTGTAATTGAAATGAATTTCTACAGTTTGATGGACTTATGTAGAAGCATAGAATTGTGCTCTTGCAATATACATTGGAGTTAAAGCATTGCATGTAAGAGTTTATTATATGATTAGTCCTTTTTATGAAAGCTTTCGAGTCGAGACTTTATTTCTGCCTCTCCGAGCTTTCGACTATTTAGGGATGGTTTTTGTGCTCTCAGATTGCACAGAGCTGGGCTAACTGTTCCTTCCTGAGCTGGGGTCTAGGCATTTAAGAGCTTTCTACTTGGGCCTTAGGCCTTTTGGTTAAGGCACTCTATCAAAAATTAAATTAATGTTTTTAAAGTGTTTTTTTTTTAAGTTTTGATATACTAAAGTTATTTTTTTAAGAAAAAACATTATTTTATAATATTTTTAATTAAAAAGCACTTTTAAAAACATTTTGTATCGCATTATTAAAAATACATTTACAACTACAAAATAATAAACAGGTAGCCATATTTTTGCTTAAAGTAAGAGAAAAGTGGATATTAAGTTAATTGAACAATGAGAACACATGGGATTTTAGTGTTTGTCCATTGCTTATCTTCTAGTATGAAAAAGTATTGAATTGATGATTTTTTAGATATATTTGAATAATTTTAATGTATTGATGTTAAAAAATAAAAGAAATATATATTTTAATATATTTTTCATTAAAAAATTATATATCACTTTACCAGAAACACCCGTAAACTTCCCATGTTTTTGTCTAAACCAAGAGAAAAGCATATTAAATTAATTGAACAATGAGATAAGATGACATGGGATTTTGGTGTTCGTTTATTGCCTGTCTCCCAACAAGAAGACAGAAAAGGACACTGGCATCAACTGTGTATTACATGATCAAATTAGCATCTTTGTTTATCTATTTTTCCTGATATACATTTATCCAAAAAAAAAATCATGATTGATTTTCATAGCTAGATACAAGTATGAAATGACATAACCTATGGCTCCATGGAACACAGCTAAAAGTGAAAATCGACGAGTCAAATCCAGCATTCAAAAGTAAATCCTGTTCTGTTTTATTGCTAGAACGCATCATCTACAGAATATTGAATCCCACAAACCAAAAGTTCCCGGCGTCGATGGAAAACATGTTTTTAGTCCTGCACTATTGTGGTGAAGGATGAAGAAGTGGGACCAGGGTAGAAGGGAAGGCCTATCTATAAAAACAGTAAGCTGAGTCAGCACAGGACAGGATCCTATGGATAAGCATTTCAAGGCAAGCAAATGTCAACCATTAATGGAGAAAACCAGAGAGCCTAACCAGATCCTCATAGGCTCATAGCTTCTCTATATAGACCATATCATCCCCTCTCATTTTAGCCGTCACAAAATTCCTCTATCCAATCCTTTCATGCCTGCAACTTCTTCCGCTTCATTTCCCCAAATCACCACCTGAAATAAACCTTCCTCGATTCATTTCCACTCGTAGCATCTTTTTGACAGGAGACCAAAAGTGGGCATTGACTCAATGGCTACAACTTCCTCGTTCTATGAAGTACTAGGGCTTCCAATGAATACTACTAGCCATGAAATAAAGGCTGCTTATAGAAAACTAGCAAGAACTTGCCACCCCGATGCTGTGTCTATGAATCAAAAAGAAATGTCAGCCAGTGAGTTCATCAAAATCCATGCAGCATATTCAACATTATCGGACCCTGGTAAACGTGAAAGATATGATAGAGATCTGTATAGAAACCGTAGGCCTTTTGGGTCTTCTTCAGTGAGGTCAGCAACAATGGCAGCTGCGTCTGGCTATACCAGTAGGAACTGGGAGACTGACCAGTGTTGGTAGTTATTTTTGTCCTTTTCGTATTTCCATAGTGTACGTGTGTAACGTTAGTGATTAAGCTAGCATGAAAATGGGTGTTGAACCCTTAAACTCTGTTCTTATTGTTGCGTGTCAATGCTTTTGAATGAAAACAGAGGAGATAGAACAGAGGAAAGCCAGAACTAGTTTGTACTTCGTAGAAATGGACATATACTTTAATGTGGATGTCTTATGTTACTTTTTGTTTATAATTTGATAAGCCATTATCCTTTTTATTTATTTATAGTTTTAATATATTAAAGTAAAAAAATCGATATACAAATCGTATCCTTTCTTTCCACATCACGTAAATGAGTATCACTAAACTAGATATCTGTTAGTAACTTTTTTGCTCCCTTTTTAAGGTTGCCTCTTCTATGCATGTAAGTTACAAATGGTGATGATGGATGGAATTTGAGCTTTTCTGTAAAAATCGATCACGCTGGATTCTCCGAGACAATAGTACTCAATGAGGCAGTATTTTTGGACAGAGAGCTCCTGACATTCTATGAAGAATAAACCTGAACGAGGCTTATATATCTAAGTTCATGAAGACCGAACCTCGGACGATACTCGAATTCAGCTATTATATTTAGATGCATTATTTCTTATCAAATCTAATTTACTTGCTACTAATTATGAAAACAAAACATACATTTATAAAATAGAAATTTGCCATGATACACCCGAATTCGAATGAATACAAGTTCTATTTTATCCTTGATTTCCGAATTATCTTCATGAATTTGAACTCATAGATCTCCCTTCTCCCTCGAGCAGGATTTCAAATACAGGGATATTAGGATATGAGCCATGTGTTCGAGGATGTAAACCCCAAAATCAAGATAGTTTCAGTTACGGAAACTTGTGAAAACAACATCCTAATAATGACAGGACGAGAAATCTCTTTTGGTTCCACATGCCGATGTCGGGAAAGCGAATTTTTTTTTTCCTCTAGTTCTTTTTTTTTGGGTTTCAACAGCATTATATTGTCGTGTTAGTTTTATGGAGTTATAATCAAATTATAAGTAAGTTATCTATATGAAATTAACTCATTCGTAATAATTTTCTTATTACTTTTATAAAATTCAAGTTTTGAATAATAATTTTAGCCTTCATCGACCACTGTTGCTAAAAAAACTAGTATTTAAATACCTTCTGGTTTTGAGATCAAAACCATTTTAATTAAAAGGAATTGCACTACTTTTGGCTAATACTGGAACCTTGTATGAATATATGTTAATTTTACACGCAAGAACTCGAGGAAGAACAGCTAAAACCCAGTTCATTGATCCCTATGACAGTCAGGCACACTATTAGAGTTTCAAAGAGATAACCTTTCAGTACTAAAAAAGTCAGGCACACAATAGACAGCTGAACTAGACTTTTTGGTGAGGATTTTGGCCAAAATTGAAGTCTTATCTAACTCCATAATAACCTTATCCGAAACACAGATTCATTGGTGTTCGAGCAACCTAGGTAATCAAACGGGAATGTTACAATTGTTATTACATTTCGGGTTCCTACTCTCATGTGCTGTCCTGTCCCGTTGCTTGCGGGTGGCCACTTCTGGGCACCAGATTATGAATCATTGCAACGTGTGAGCTTTGTGTGAAAGATGCTATGCTTCGAAGATGACCAATCAACTACATGATAACATTGACATGCCAGCAACACCTGTCGTCTGAGACTCACTTGACTTGCTTTTATATATATATATATATATATATATATATATATATATATATATAGTTCGTTACTTGACTGGTGGTTCAATTATTTATGTCATTGATTTGCCAATAAATATTTTAAGCAACTCTTCTTTTATTTTGGGTTTTGGTGTGATTGGCCAGCCTTAACACGACAAAAAAGGACAGTCGATTCAGCATATCCTGATTGGAATTGAAAGAAAAAAGAAAAACAGAGAGCTGTGAGACTGTATAAAATCCTGAAAGTGACCAGATGGTGTCAAGACCTTAGAGGAGACCGTGGAATTGGCTATTAGCTACAAGTTTCTAGCAGAGAATGGAGATTGGAATATACAAATTGTGCGAGTCAAGAATCTTGAGGCCAAGTTTTTTCAGACTCCAATTTAACTAACGGCAATGTTTTTAGCACATGAGAATCATGAATGACCTCGGAATTGAGCGTCGATTCTTACCGAGAATGTAGAGGGGAAAACAAACTGTACACTTGGCCTGCAGATCAAGAATAAATTTTGGGATCAAGATTTTTTTCCGAGTTCTATTTTAGTATGACGATGGCCAAGTCTAATCACATGTTGCCAGTTAAATTTCCTTTCCTTTGAGAAATTGAATAAAATATTTCTAACTTAACTTGTAACTTATAAAGAGGTGAGAACAATCAAATAGATGTAGATCATGAAGGGTGTATTTTAATTGGTTATGTCCTGGATTTGCTTTCTAGATGTTACTAATTCGAGTCTTATAAATTTCAGGATCACTGGAGATTTACATGATCATTAACTTCAAGGTCCGCAAGATTAGTTAAGGTACACACAAGCTGACTTAAACACTCACATTAATTTAAAAATAAATAAAAATAGATCCCACAAAAATATAATCAAAACAAGAATTGTATAAAGAGAGATCAAATAAAAGATTAGAATTATAAAAGAATAAGTAAACTAAGAAATCTAAATCTAGCATATTGGTTGAGGTTTTAAGACAGAAAAACCTAATAAATTATGAAGGGTTTTTTTATATAAAAATAAATCCAAGCAAAGTAGGATCCACACTATAAAAACGATAAAGAAAACTATAAATAAAAACGGTAATGAAAGTTAAGATAAAGTTACAAAGAAGGATAAATTTGTAAAGTAAAAGTAAAGAACTTGAAAGATAAATTTGTAGGAAAGAATATAAAGAGTTGACCAAGATATTATGAAGAATATATTTCTCTATTCATATTCATAGAGAATATTAAACTTAATAATCAAGTAAACTTGAGAAAATAGACTGCTTACAAATAATTTTTTTAAAATAATATCTTATAAAAAACAATATTCCAACTTAATAAATAAGAAAACACAAAAGAAAAAAACTGTAAACTTCTCGTATTAACACTGTGAACTAAAATAGAATAACCTCCCACTATGCATAAAAACATTGTGCGCAAATTCATAAAACACTGCTCACCACACTGTTCATTGAACAATGACAGAGATGTTTTGCACTTTGATCCCTATGTTTTTTATTATTCATAATTTAGTCATGAAATTTCATTTATGTCATGTTTCAATCCTTTAAATTTGAGATACAAGAGAGATAAAGAGAAAGAGTCAATTAATGAAGAAAAGAAAAAAAAATTCATCAATAATGTTCTGATCATGAAAAAAAAAAATCAATTCTAGTGTCACTTGGTTTATCTTGAAGGAGGGTCAGGAAAAATATATCATAATTCAAAAAAATTGTTATAATATAATTTAATTGCATGCTGGGGTTGTAAAATAGAGTTATGGAGGTTTTATAAATTTTTTTTTGGTGTTTTTACACTAAAATATATTAATTTTTTTAATAGCTAAAAAACTTAAATCTTAATTTTTTAATAATAAAAAAATATTAAAAAATATTATAAATGATGACTAGTCATATTTTCAACACCAACAACATATTATCCACTATATTTTCTTGAAAAAATTTAAGATACGTGTAGAATAATTGGTGATAATTTTTTTTATAAAAAAATTAGACGAACATAAATAGGCTCTCTTCAGCCATCCTTTAAAAAATTAGGCAGGATAGCAGCTAGTATTTTTTAGGTCCTATTTGTTTTTATGTTTTAAAAGTGTTTTTAAAAAAATTAAAACTTTATTATTATTTTTGCTTTAAATTAATATTTTTTTTGTGTTATCAAATGATGCTCTAATATCAAAAATATTTTTTTTAAAAAAAATTATTTTAATATATTTTTAAATAAAAATTATTTTCAAAAATAATTATAATCACATTACCTCAAGCAAAAACAAATAATATCGAATTGGTCTTGCACGGAAATCATTGTTACTGTTGGCGCAGCTCTGGCAATGAAATGAAAAGAATTGTTGGCTTTTTTTAGAACCTCCATGTTGCTTGAACATCTGATCCTTAAAATATAAAAGCTTATTAATTTGACCAAATTGATAAAAAAAAAATATTTATTCTTATCATCAACATCCATCAGTATTTTTATATACAACTAATGGAGTTTGCTTTCTGGTCATGGCTTGGAATTAAATTTAAAAAATCCACACACTTGTCAACTCCTAACGAGATCCACTTCTTTCAATTAGTTAAAAGGCACTTTACTCCATCTTTTAGGACACCTAGCTTTTTCTCTGTCTGTCTGTCTGTGTGTAATCATTCATTTTTGCTTTATTATCATTGTTTATTAACGTGGATTCATGCATGTTCTTCACAGTTGCGAGATCTTAGACTGCAAATATAGAAAGGTTTGTAGCAGGAGCCCATCACTACTAAGCCTGCAAAAGTTAGATACCAGTTTGAAACCTAATATGGAGGCCCGATCCACGCTGCAAGCTGTAAACCTGAGTTTGCAAGAGATTTGAAGTTCTGTTCCATGATTTCATCTCTTCAGAAATCCATGAATAGAAGGGTTGGAATGATGGGTGGGATTGATTGGCGAGTTCCAAAAGAACCCTACCTGCTCAATGAAATGAGTTCAAAAACTCCCGAGCCCATTTAGCACGATTCTTCTTCAAGAGATTAACGATGAAGTCACGATAATTTGGGTCTCTAAGTTAAAAATTACTAGTGCTTGCCTTGTATAGAACAGTTGTGTATTCGATGGCTTTTTTTCAATGAATTAAATCTGATATTACGGTCTTTTAAACCTCCCGATGAATTGAAAAACAGAAAAAAAAACCTCTTATTGCTTATGCACTAGCCTGATTTGATGGCGCATGTTGTGTCAATACATGCATGAAGACAGTCTTAACCACTGCGTGGTCCACGTTTGAAATTCGAAAGCGTTGGCAGGGCATTGAAAAACTGCTGTGAATATTGCCTGGGAATGGGTAGAATTCAAGTGCACGCGACATCTCTAAATCGTACAAGACGAAAGAGGTCCATCATTGTGATTGTTTTTTGGTTTGTCTTCAACTTCTTGGAATCTTCATTGCAGTTTACAGAGGATGCTTGTTGGAAACGAGCGGAGAAAAGGTCCGCATGCCTGAAATTAGCAATGTAAACTGCAATAATTTGAGAGGCCCTCGACCCAATAGAGCTCTTGTTCATGATCATCTGCTGCCAATTCCTTTCCAAGGATTTTTCTTTCTGCTATAGAAAGCTCAACAATGTCATATACCAGTTATAAAAAAACGCCCCATTTGCATCAGTTGATATGAACTGCTGCCTTGAATAGTTGGCGAAATGATTTTATCTTTAACTCGTGATAAATGAATCATTCTAGACTCTAGCGAGAGCCTATGCTTCCATGTTGATAAACAGTGCCTAGCAAAGTTATGGGCAAGATCACTGACTCAGTTAAGTAAAACAACGTATGTGCCCAAACCCTGCTACTAGCTTGGTCCTGGGGAGAGAATTATGGTGTATGTCCTGTGCTTGAACTTCTTTGCCAGCTGGTGCACTGGCTGTGGCCCATTGAATCCTAGTTTGTGCATTTTGTCGTCATTATGCTCATTTATCTACCTTCAATTATCTTACGTATTCCCAGAGAGAATTAGCGGGTAAAACCTTATCAGATTGAGTTAGATTCCATCTGCAAGAATCTCATATTTCCTAGAAGAAGGTGAACTTTCATTGCCTTCGATTGTTACGAAATTCATGTAGAATTTACGTCTTATCACTTGTATTAGTACTTGCATGGCTGGCAACTGAAAGATCAATTAATGGCAGCTTTCGGGTCCTTCTATTGAAGCATAAAATGCTTCAGCCTCTAGTGTTGATCATCCCTGCAATTAAATACTTGAGAAAAACATGTGCTTGAGTAAGTTTTAAGGCTTTAAAGACTCGTTTTATGTATTGTAATGATTGCTTGTTTGAAACTCAACTATGAACAGGTACGGCTTCCACACATTGTTGACGCCAAAACATTTAATATATAATTCGACAACAGCAGCATCTTGAACGTTGATAACAAGTATAGCTTTTTTCATCTTCTAATGTTCGTGACAATATTCTTGATATTCCATCACGAATTTCTGTACACGTGAAAATCAAGAATCAACTCCCATATCATGAAAAATGAAATCCTGCCTTCGGAGATGTTGCATGAATTATTCTCGTGAATTATTTATTGCTATGAGTATGACCCATTCTAAGATTCTATTGATTAGATCTTGACGTTGGCAAAGAACAAGGGGTACAGAAACAATCTGTCAATTGCTCTTGAAAGTCTAAATTGAGGGTAGCAACCCAGTTTAATCCTATATATATTTCACTGGATCATAACATCTCGATTGAAAATTCAATGGGTCTTTTTGAAAATTCAATGGGCCTGATAAGCACCTAGGATTTCCACTCCAAGAGAAAGATCGATGATGCTACTGTATCATTCCCTCTTTACAAGGGATCAAACTAAGGCGTCCAACTCTGATATCATCTGATGTAGGAACAGACAGCTAGGTGGCCCTAGAAACCTAAACTGGTGATAGCAGACAGATTTAATTCAATATCCCACTCGATCATAGCATTTCACGAGTAAATTTGGCCTACGGGTAGCATGGTGGACCACGGTCTTACTGGATTACCTAAAGCTGAACAAATTGTTGAAAGATATGTTTCCTCCTTGTCAAGTCAGGGCCCCTCTCTCTTCTTCGATCATGAAAGTCATAAGAACAGTGTTTCTAATCTATAAGTAACCAGGCTTTGATTTTTTGCATGTACTAAGATCTATTGTCTAGCATTGAGCAGGACGCTACTCTCTTCCCATCTTCGCCTTTTTTGAGTGTTAAAGATAAGGACACGACACAAAAAAAGAAAAAAGGAAAGAAAATTGGAGATCGAAAAGACGTCAGAATTTCTGCAGCTTCCTAGAAATAACCTTTGCTTTAGAATACAATGGACATTAATGCAATGTCTATATCACATGTTGCCTTGGGAATGTATCAGCTCTACTTTTACTGTGCAACCATTATTAGGCATTGTTGCTGAAATAATGAAGATAGACTAAATAAACAGCACCGAAGCAGGGAAAATAGGTTTCGGAATTTGGACCATTAGTAGTACATGATTTCCATGTGCATCTTAGTACTGTTCTGATTACTTTTGTAAACGGCTATTTTTAGTTTTTAACCTATTTTTAAATAAATAGTGGTGAAATAATACAATTAGTGAAGAAACTATATATCTTCATTAGAAAACATGATTTTTATAACTTAGTGTTATTTAGAAAAACAATATCCATTAAAAAATACTCATTTGATATGAGATAAGAGATAAAAAATAATAATTTAAAGATATATCCAAACTCCAATTTTGACAACATTAATACAATTAAAAAAATTTAGTGAAATAATGAACTATAAATAGTAACTTCAAGTAGGTCACACTTGTCATTTAAATATAAAAGATAGCTCACTTATTGTAAGAATAATCTACTTAAGGTCATTGTTGTTGATATTTTTTTGGTATTATTGAATTTGTTTTATTAATATTTTTTTATATTACTAGTGTTGATTTTAGAATTTTGGTGTATTTTTAAGATTTTTTTTTCTTTCTCCTCTCTCTTCTCTTTCTTTTCCATTTAATATTTTTAAAACAATGTCATTATAAATTATAAAAATTATGTCTTTCAATTGTGAATTGTGACACGTGTATAAACTGTGATATTTTACTAATTTTTTTAAATTGTGATATTCCACTAATATTTGTAATTAATCAAGTTAATTTTTTTAAAAAAATATCCGTAAACCCCCTAGTCCGCTACTGCTCCGAACTTATGGTAAGTTTGACCCATTTTACCAGATTCACTGTTCCTTGCAGCGGCAGGACAAGTTCGCACACCTGAAGTTATTGATTCTTGCAAAATCTAATGTAGATGTTGCCCAAAAATACTCCCAAAACTCGGCCTATCAATGCAAAAATAGAATGTTGATTGCGCAAGTCTGCTCGAGATAACCGAACCGACTGTCGAACCAATAAAAAAAATGAAGGAATCACAAATGATGATGCCTAACTCTGATCCCACACATCCAGCAAGAGTTCAAGAAAGCCAGAAACGCAAGTGTTCAACGCAAAAACTATCCGGCTCCGGAGAAAAAACTGACTCGAACCTGATAGTTCCTAGTGAGGCTCAGAATGAAGTTCTGGATGGAACATTGCTATATAAAAATCCAAACATCTGACAACCACTGGTCAACTCCAATTACAGTGGCTCTAGTACCACACGTATTGCCTAAACCCTAGCTAGCTCAGATTCAATTACCATAAAACATATGAAAAAATAATCTGGATTATGTTTGTGTTACTCTTGCTTCGATTTTCATGTTATTTTCATGGACATTAAGTCGTTAAAACATCTCTAAAATGAGAAGGATTTGAAAGGCCCTACTGCAGATACCATTTTCCATATACCTTCTTCTGTAATTTGTTAGTTTGTTGGAATTTGGATGGTCAGGTTTCTGTATATGGTGAGGTGATTAGTCTGGAATTATAAATTACAATGCCCATTATCGAGGGTGATCCAAAATGAAAAGCCTTGTCCTTGGCTTAATCCTTCAAAATCACAACTTCAAATCCAAGCTCTACAAGCTGTGAGGGACAGAGACCTTAAATTGTCTGAGCTCATTTATGGCAATCACATACAAAGATAGCTCTCTCCAATTTATGCCTTGGTTTGATGTTTGCTTCTTCTTTTTTTATCTCCTAATTGTTGTGGCAAAGCTAGAACTACTTGTTGAAGGGGGTAAATTAAGACAAGGTGCTTAGTGCGATTTTATTTTGGACTTGTATGAAAAGGGAGAAGAGTACTGTAGGAGAAAGTACAAAATATCAAGGGAGCAATTGCCACCTTCACTATGATCCAGCTTCTCCCTGTCTAATTTATGTTTAAGGCTGGGCTTTAGTGGTGATAAAGTTTATTTACTGTTATTTAGATTATTATTATTATCTCACTTAAAAAAAAAAAAAAAATCAAGGGTGGTCCAATGCCCTTGGGGTATCACTGTCGCATGTATTGCTTTACAAAGACCTTGCCACCCAAACTCACTGCCTATATATAACGTAACTTGGAGAAAATGACGTTTGACCATTAAATCTTCTCCCCTCTCTTCCTCTCACAAAACTCACCAACCACCACCGTCACCACCACAACGACCACCATGAGCACCTCCACCACCACCTAAGGTGGATACAAACAAAGTCACGAAGCATAGAGACCATAAAGTGCCCACAACCAATCGGCTCGTCTTTGGGACACGCGAACCAATTCATCGAGACCCTTGTGTCTCCCAACACCCATTGATTGTGGATTATTTTCAAACAAGGCTGGTTGATTAGAATTCTACGAATCTAGTCTGCTTTGGCCATGGCGGACATTGTGAAAGAGATCTTGGCAAGGCCAATACAATTAGCAGACCAAGTGACAAAATGGGCAGATGAGGCACAAACTTTCAAACAAGATTGTCTAGAACTCAAAGCCAAAACAGAGAAGCTAGCAGGGCTTTTACGCCAAGCCGCTCGTGCCAGCAATGATCTTTATGAACGTCCAACAAGGCGAATCATCGATGGCACAGAACAAGTGCTTGACAAGGCCCTCGCTCTTGTTGTCAAATGCCGCGCCAGCAACATAATGATAAGAATGTTCACGATCAGCCCTGCCGCCGCATTTCGAAAAATCTCGATGCAGCTAGAGAATTCAATTGGAGATGTTTCTTGGCTCTTACGTGTATCAGCTTCCGCTGCTGATCGCGATGATGAGTATTTAGGCCTGCCTCCTATTGCTGCCAATGAGCCAATTCTGTGTCTTATATGGGAACAAGTTGCAATACTTCTTACCGGGAGCTTAGAAGATAGATCGGATGCTGCAGCTTCATTGGTTTCTTTGGCTAGAGATAATGACAGGTATGGAAAGTTGATTATCGAGGAAGGTGGAGTTGCACCATTGTTAAAGTTGGCTAAAGAAGGCACAATGGAAGGTCAAGAAAATGCTGCTAGGGCTATTGGGCTTTTAGGGCGTGATCCAGAGAGCGTCGAACAGATTGTGAATGCAGGGGTTTGCACTGTGTTTGCGAAAATCCTCAAAGAAGGCCACATGCAAGTTCAGTGTGTGGTGGCCTGGGCTGTTTCTGAATTGGCTGCACATCATCCGAAATGTCAAGACCATTTTGCGCAAAACAACACTATTCGGTTTCTTGTCAGTCATCTTGCGTTTGAGACGATCCAAGAACATAGTAAGTACTCAATTGCAAGCAAGCATAATATGTCGATTCATTCAGCTGTGATGGCCAGTAGTAGTACTAGTCCTGATGAAGATGAACCAGCAACAAAAATTCATCATCCAGTGGATAACAAGAATCCTAGCCAGATGCACAGTGTGGTGACCAATACTATGGCGATGAGGAGTCAGACACTAAGCAATACCCAGCCAACACAAACCCAAACCCAAAACCTCTCAACGCATCACCCCAACTATAATCATCCAAACCTTGCAAAAGGAAACCACAATATTCCGAAACAACAGCATAATCACCATGTGTCTTTGGCCGGGACTAGCATCAAAGGAAGGGAATTTGAAGATCCTGCTACAAAAGCACAGATGAAGGCAATGGCAGCAAGAGCACTTTGGCAACTAGCAAGGGGAAATGTCGCCATATGCCGTACCATCACAGAGTCTAGAGCGCTTTTATGCTTTGCAGTTTTGTTAGAGAAAGGTCACGACGAAGTTCGATCCTATTCAGCAATGGCATTGATGGAAATCACAGCCGTAGCTGAACAAAATTCTGACTTGAGACACTCTTCGTTCAAACCTTCATCCCCTGCGGCCAAAGCAGTGGTCGACCAATTACTAAAAGTAGTTGAGAAAGCAGACTCGGACCTCCTCATACCATGCGTCCAGGCTATTGGCAACTTGTCAAGGACTTTTAGAGCAACAGAAACTAGGATGATTGGGCCATTGGTGAAGCTATTGGATGAAAGGGAACCTGAGGTTACCATGGAGGCAGTAATTGCCCTCAACAAGTTCGCGTCGCCAGATAATTTCCTTTGTGTAATTCACTCCAAGGCTATTATTGCTGCAGGAGGTGCCAAACACCTAATTCAACTTGTTTACTTCGGTGAACAAATGGTTCAAATTCCCTCTTTGATTCTCCTAAGCTTCATTTCATTGCATTGCCCTGACAGTGAGATTCTTGCAAATGAAGAGGTCCTTATTGTGCTAGAGTGGTCAACAAAGCAGGCTCATTTGATAGGAGAGCCCGAAATCGAGTCTTTGTTGCCGGAAGCAAAGAGTAGATTGGAACTGTATCAATCAAGAGGATCGAGAGGATTCCATTAACTCAATAATTATTTCAGGAAATATGATGAAATTCTTTATCTTTTTCTTGTTTTTGTTCTCTTACACTGCACAAAAATTAGTATCACTGTTATCATTAATGCTGTGGTAACAAATTGCTTAGGAAGGTACCTAATTAAACGCCTGTAGGACAAGCTTCTTGCATTCTATTTCAATTGTTAAACAACATCTTATTATCATCTACTGAATAGCTTGTTTTCCATTTTGTTCTATGTGTACTTGTCGACTGAGGCTTGTCTAGAAAGGAACTCCGCCCTGAGGTCAAACAACCTGGCATCGAACCTTCAGGGTAAATTGTGAAAGCAGAGATTCCATCCTTCTTCAAATTTTAGTATGCAAAAACTTGAATGATAGCTTTTCTTTTTTCTTTACTTGAATGACACTCTGATGTCAAATTAGTACGGTTCATTATCAGGCGCCAGAATCCGCTTAGTGCCGTGATACCATAGCTGATGACAAGTACTGTGTCACCATCACCGCTGCCGCGATTACTGAGGACCACCAACACCACCAGTACTCAACATCCACCACTGCTATTGCGATGATTCAACCATGCGGAAAGCTGCTATCCGAACTCGGCAACATATACATCATTTGCTAAGTAATTTGTTGCCAGTAAGGGCATAGGCTTGCCCGTCCAATTTGAGAAAAGGTCTAAATGATTTGTTCATGATGTAAGGCTGATAGCAAGTATCACCAGTATTCATCAAAAAGACATAATTTTTTGTAGAAAGGCTGCTTCTTGACCAAATTTCCGTATTCTGACAGAAAGAAACTAGTCTCCAATGTTAAATGGCATTTTGCTATGGCAAATGTCAAAGTTAATCATTAAGATGTAACAAAACATGGAGGATTTATTACAAGGAAATTCAACGGGAGTACCCTGTACCGTGTTGTTCGATGGAGATAGTGACAAGACACTACCTAAACAATCCATGAGATTGGACATGCTTACTTTTGAGTTAATTTGGAAATATGGGAGCCTAAGCTTGAGATGATCGCATGGAGTTGTAAGGGATTCGATTAGTGCATATTGATGTAGAAATTTGACTTTTTTATTGTATTGTTTTTCACTGTAAACTAAGACTATATTTTCAATTTTAAAAATATATAAAAATAATTTTTTTATATTCTTTAATGTCAATGCATTAAAACCATAAAAAAAAACATTAAAAAAATAAATTAATATTTTTTTAAGTAAAATATATTATAAAAAACAAAATTCTGTAAATGCTCATGATCATAAAACAACCCTCACCTATTCATGATAATATTAACGAGGCCAAGCCGTTCTCCACATGCCCATTGATTTGAATAGATGGCCTCCCATAATTTAGAATCTCTAAAATTTATCATCGACATGCTAACGAGCTAAACAATTAGGTTTTTTTTGCAGAAACAAGGTTAACGGGTCATAGAAGTACTCATGGGCTGGCCCTGGGTTTGAGTCTTGATGTCTGAGAAAATTGCCTGAGAAAATAATTGCTCAAGGGCCGGGCCATGAACATGGTTGTCTGACATCGCTTAATAATTGATTTGGAAAAGAGTATAGGTTATAGGATTACAGATCAATTTACAAATCAATTTATGAATCATCGATTAACTCTAAGAATTTTTTTTATTGAGAGAAATATCATTTTATTTTATTTTTAATTTTCTACAATTGACTTAATCAAATTTAGATTAGATTAAATATGATTTGGTTAGGTTAATCAAATTACAAAACAACTAAGTTAAATCTGCTAAATTTTAGTTTTTTTTTTTTTATTGAACTTGAAACACGTTCAAATCACACTTTGTGTCGTGAGTTTCTTGAAATTAGCCTCTCCAGCTGGTGCGAGTTTAACAAACATGCTTTTCTCTTTTTTTCTTACATGAAATTTCTGATTAGTCCATAAAAAACACCCACCTTCAAGATTTGCTCCATCCAGTCCGAACAACAAAAAAAAAAAAAAAAACCAACACAGGTGGAAGGCTAGAGATTGACACTGTTGGTGGCAACTCTGAGCACCGGCTCCAATATTAAAACCACCGGCGAATTATTTGTTGGCGTACACTTAAATTTATAGTAATTTTCAGTTCGTTGAAAAGCCACTCATAAATTATGTAAGGAATTTTTTTATTTTTTAATATTATAGTCAAATTCCATTATGAATGTTAGTAAATTTTGCTTCGAGATCTCTTACAATGGCATCAGATAACTTTTCTAGCCACTGTTATTAGCATTTACATTGCTTTCCTGGGTGTTATCTACCTGTGGTCAATCTCATGATTTGGAACCCCCCTTCCCCTTTCCTCCATGACTTTTCCTTTCCATTTTTATGATTAAATAAAGGGTTTTTTAATACATGTTCGGTATTCTTACTGACTATGATCATCCTATTACAAATAGTCAGCAGCGTATAATTATTTTAAATTTTAATTTGATGTGTTTTTGGAAGTGTGGTTATGGTTGTTTTTAAAGTGTTTTTCACTAAAAAAATTTATCAAAATAATATTTTTTTTATTTTTAAAAAATTATTTTTGATGACAGTGCATTAAAATAATTTAAAAACACTCAAAAAATATTAATTTAAAAAAAATAAAAAAAAATTAATTTTTTTCAAAAACACTTAAAACTTACAAGGGACTTAATGTGAGGTTAGTTGAGAAATATTTTAGAAAATCTCAAGACAGTGCAACACATAAATGATTTAATTATAGCCAAAATCTTTTTCTACTTCTACGGTCAATGTTTATGATATAAAAAATGAATATTTTTTAGCTTTCTATTAATATTTTTTTAGTATTTTTTTAATTGTTTTAATATATTAATAATAATAATAATAATAATAAAATTATTATTTTAATATATTTTTAAATATAAATATTTTAAAAAATACTCTTCACTATAATTTCAAATACTATCTAAGTGGTCCTCCATTACAGCACTTCTTTTCGACTTAGAGTGTCTTGTAATTTGGATAGGGAAGTTAGTCTACTACTATACATCAATAGATCAAGTTTTATCTATGAATTATTTAAATTAAATTAAAGCTTAGAAAAAAATCTAACTCTATGAAGATGGAATTATGTGTGGAGTCAAGTGTGGAATTCTTGTATTATGATTATATAAAAAACTCATCACTAAACCTGCCTTGTTTATTTATTGATTTTTTTTCAGCCAAAATAGAATTTTTATAAACAAATATTGTCACGTATGGCCGTACCGAAAATACTAGATATTGGTTTCCGAATTTACATGTCGGATGCTGCAGTTTTTAAACAAGCAAATCTAAGACTGGATGACACTTTACTCAAGTCCAATTGACTTTTAGCCTTGCAATCTTCCTCTCAACCAGGGATTTTTTTTTTTTTCTGTTTACCCGTGTTTTTTTCTTTAAAAACAATTAAAACTATTATTTCATGTATTTTAGAATTATTTTGATATATTAATATCAAAAATAAATTTAAAAAATTAAAAAACATATTATTTTAATATATTTTAAAATATAATATATTTTAAAAAATAATTATTAACGCAATATTTAAGAACTCCTTTACTCAGGTCCGATTGAGTCGTTGCAACCATTGAAAACCAGGGCTGTTAAGGGGGGCATGTTCAAATGGGATGAAAGTAGATTTGGATCTGATTTGTTTAATAAAACGGATTGAATTGGATCTTATAAATTCAAAATGGGTTTTTCAATTGTTGATCCGGATCCTAACAGGTTTTTTTGGATTAGTCCATATAACTTATTTTAATTTTTTTTAATATTTATCAGGTTAATTTTAATTAACCCAATTTAAATTAACACGGAATCTCGTTTCTTAGCCGCGTAAATTCCGAGTAAGGTTTAATACCTATATACTCAGCATCTACCTTTATATTTTATCTTGAGGTTGCCTTCGTGTACTATTTTCAATTCGTTTCTCTTTTTTTTTTTTTTCAAAAAACGTTCACTGCATTGAAAATCATGCTCTGATGTAAAGTGAAATCCAACAGAAAATATACTGGGATAATTATATATAGCTAATTTAATGATAAAAATTTAAAATTAAAAAATTTATTTTTCATGTGATTTCAAGCTCGAGCCATGTAGATTTTAATATGAGAATCATTGGAAGTTTATATGATTGTTAACTTTAGGACTCGTGAAATTAGTTGAGATATGCGTAAGCTGATTCGAACACCCACATTAATATATATATATATATATATATATATTTTTAAGATAATATTTCACATGTTAATTTAAATAAAAAAAAATTCAAAACATCTGAGCATTAAAAAAAGAACAAGATAAAATTATCCGGGGAAAACTTAAATTAAAGGTCAAGATTAATTTAAATTAGACAAGAAGTATCGAAAAAATAAAAGAATGCTTACTCAAGGCTCAACTTGAATGACATGGAAGGAAATCCTAGTGATTTACAAGGAACAATCCTGGAATGGAAAAAAATTTCAGATTGAATCAAGACGTTGTAAATTATTTTTTACAGGATTGATCTTGAGACTTAAAAAGGGATGAGAAAAAAAACTTATAATGTGATTGTTAAAAATAAATATATTATTATTTCATACAAGAATAAACCCTAAAGCTAAAGCTAGACCTAGTGCCGTATTTATATCTGTTTTGTGTGTGTGTGTGTGTGTGTTTAGGATATTATATTTATTAAAAATCATGTCAACATTAATTTCATATCGGATTTCTATGGGACTAGATCGAGGTTGATTATAATTTGATCAATTTAATAAATGAGTTAATGGATTCGGATTGTAATCATACTCCAAACATAGAAATTATATACCATTTAATTATATCGGATTCCGATCAAATTCAGATTAAGATTTGATCTATTGACAGACCTAGCTGACACCTTTTTTTTTTTAACAAAAGAAAAGAAAAAGGAAAAGAAGAAAGGAAAAGAAAAGGAATAGATCATGGCCAATAAGAGGCCAAATCGAGACCATGCCAATTGATTGAAATATTTGATGAATTGGACTGCGTAGAAGCAAAGCAGGGTGTGGGGCTGATGAATTAATTCGGGAAACTCATAATGTAATGTCGCCAAATACTATTTAGTGTATCTTGTGTGTTCTATAGCATTGCACGGCCAAAAAAAGGAATAGATTTCGTATAATTTCTTGACTTATCAACGCTTTTTTCCATCTTTTTTTTTTTTACCAAATACCATTAAAGTGGAATTGATTACCATCTGGGGTCAGTCAGAACGCTTTCGACCGAATGTAGGCAAAGCAACTCGGTATCTTATTCTTTCAACTCCAAGCACGGTAGAAAACGCCAGCCAGTGGCAACCGAGTTAACGTTTTTTATTTATTATCTATTTTTAAAGGCAGCCAAGAATCTGGATAGATTTTAAGGTCCTGTTATTTACTGAAAAATAGTTTTTATAAAAAGTGAATTTTTTAAAAAATAAATTTTAATAAAGTATTTTTTAATATTTGATAGCGTAATGAAAAATAAGTTGGAAAACACTTTCCAGTGTTTGGTTATGTCATGAAAAATGAGCTGAAAAATAACTTATTAATATTTTATTTTTCTCAAGTTTATTAAAATAATGAGGAATAAACCTTACAAATTAAAAAATTGATTGAGAATGAAATTAAAAAAATATATAATGTCATAAATTATCTCAAATAAAATAAATAATAATCAAAATAATAAAGATCAAATCTAAAAAATTAAAAAAAAAGATGAAGAAATTAAAATAATAATAATCAACATTTCATAAATTATTTCAAATAAAATAAGTAACAATCAAAAGAATGATGATCAAATTTGATAGATAAAAAATTTCATTAAAAAAATAATAAGGAAAAAGCAAATAGCAATTATAAAAATAAGGACCAAAGTTAATATAAAAATTAAATTTTAAGAGTTAAAATTGAAAAATAAATATTCAAAACAAAAAATATATATATATATATAGCAATCAAATGTTTCAGGATCAAATTTAATATAATTAGCAAATAATGACATTTATAAATTTTTTACAATTTCCGGAAAGTGTTTTCCGTCCAAATTTTTCAGGAAAATATTTTCCTGAAAACCAAGCAAAATTTTCCTTTGACTAGAAAGTGTTTTCCGTATACCAACTTTTCTAATGACAAACAAACACAAGAAAATTTAGAAAATGATTTCCCGGAAATCACTTTCCGAAAAACAAACACAGTTGAGAGAAAATATTTTTCTGGAAATCAAGTCAAATTTTTCTTTGACTGGAAAGTGTTTTCTGTTAACCAACTTTTCTAATGACAAACAAATATAAAAAAAATTAAAAAATAATTTTTTAAAAATTACTTTTCAAAAACAAACATGTCCTAACAATCACATCTCAGGGCACCACAAACAAATCATTTAGAGTATTTTTGGCATCGCCTAAAAAGTAACTCTTAGCTTCGAGTTAGATATTTAAATTTGTTTTTTTAAGAATAATATATGACAAATTTTAAACTATAAATAATGTAATATAAATTTTGCCGTGTAATTTGTTTTGGTCTTGCGATTTAAATAATAATTACATATCACGTTGTATTTGAAATAATAATAGTAATTATCAAAATAGAAAGACTTGTACAGACTAAGAAAGATCACACACGTATACAAGGAAGCAATGTATCTGCAAATCTCTTCGTAATATTATATATTTTAACTGTTTTTATGTTTTTTATGAGTATAAAATAGAATAAATTATAAAATTATTATGCACGCATAAAAATTTATAATATAAAGTATAAATTTTAAAAACATAAATGACAAGTTTTTTTTAAAAAATTTATCCTCAACCGGGCTAGTCTGTGCTAAAAAAATAAAAAAACTCATCTTCAAGCCGAAGGCTCCTTGATTTTATCACATTTTACTAGTGCCTAATGACAATCAAAATAGAAAGCAATGTGCCATCTTTTCACTGTAATAGATTATCGATAAACTATTCCACGACGGTGGAGGAGCCAAACAGTACACTACCACCAATCTTCTCTTAGCTCTTCTCCGAAAAGAACATGGCTGGGAACGGGAGAGCCCTTTATTTTCCGTGTAAAGGAAAAGGTTGTTTTTGACAACTTTTTGCTCCTACCTGGCTCTGTTACCGAGCCTGGCTCTCTTAAATAGTACACTTTGACCACTCTCTGCCCTCGTCCTGGATAGGGTTCGAGATTTACAGGCAAATTTCTGACTCTCATTATTTTAAAATCTATAACTCTCAAATTCTTGGGTCAGTAGAAGGCATAGTGAAAAAAATAGAGGCTATATCAGGGATCATCGTTAATTCTATGAGAAAATAGTTTATGATTGGATTCCTAGCATTAATTTTTCTACTTGAGAAAGAATAAAAAGGATAAAATGACCTCAGAAAAACATAAGGATTGTGAGTAGTAAAGTTAATTAATCACACTGTTTCTTCCCACATGATGCATTGAAGTTTGAAGCTTGCCTCCTGGAATAGAAGGACAAGACCTCGTTGATAAGTCCCATCCAACACATGCTTTGACTGTTAAGTGACCACCTTTGACTAGTCTTCTACCTTCAACCACACATATAAACTCAAAATTCCACCAACTCAAAATTCCACCATGAGTAATGGTTTGTTTAGCTTGGAGATGTAATTATTTTTTAAAAAAAAATACAAAACTTTTTAAGTAAAAATAATTATCTTTAAAAGTTAAATAAATATATTTTTTACTTAAAAAAATACAAGTTATCTCTCAACCAATCACACATTAATAAACGATTAGGTTAAGAAATGCTCTAATGAGATATAGCGAGCTCGTATATCTCATATCCTTAAATTCAATAAGCGTTGAGACAAATATCTTCAAGTATTGTGAGCTGCCATAACTAGTATTTGTAGTCTCAACCAAACACTAACCCTAGGCATTTACAAGGTTCATGAGCTACTAGACCAACTATTATCTAGCTTGATCAAGCAACGAACACAGGTGCATATGCCTCCAAAAATCTTGTTAGGCTTCATGTTGGATTGCGATATTATAAAGAGTTATATATATTTTTCATTTGATAAGTTGGTTTTTTTTACACGTAAGAAATGTTTAATGCTATCAAGGAAATGCAATTTTTTAATTCTCCTCTCCATCAAATGATAAGAATCATAATCTATAAAGACTCATTGAATCATTAAAAGAAGAAGGTTTTGAATCTTCATTTTTGTTTATATATTTATTTTTAGTCTCTCTCTAAAATACTATAGCATTTTCTATATATAAAAAATACTCCTTAAACATAGAAAGCAAGCATGAATAGCCCTAAAGTGTCAGGGGCTTCAATGTCCTCTACACTTGGAGTACCAGGGGTATCATCTGCAGGGCCTTAAGACAACCTTCCTCTCATTTGAAGTTTACTGGCATTAGTGGAGAGAAAGACTTCTAATGCGGGGAGAACTATTCTCCCCTCTCACTTGGGATGGGTGTTGGGGCTCCATCGCCTCTGATTATGGGGCCCAATCTGATGGATCTTTGTCCCATACTGCTTCTCATGATCTTATGTTGGAACCAGAACTCCTCATAAGAGACAACAACATCCCTAATCTAACTTTTTCTTGGTATGTTTTTTATTCAAAGTAAAGAAGAAAAAAAGAATCTTTTTGTGGGAAATACCTAAGATGATAGTTTGTTCTCAAATTAAATCGAGATTGACTCAAGAGTTTTTCACTAGATTGTTTCTCAAAAGTTACAAATAGAGACAATAAAAGAAAAGTTGAGAACAAGAATGACCAGGGTTATGAATGAAATAATCACTCGCCCACACCGTTAGATGGAGTGACCTTTCATGTTATCTAAAGTCTCCATAAATCCAATCAATTATTGTATTAAATGTAAAATGCCTTTTATTTCTCAATAGACACCTCCTTCAATAAAGATGAGCTACCCAGACACAAGAATCCAATCAATTATGTATGAGACATATAAATATTATGGAAAAAGTAAAAAAAAACTCTTATTTACTACCGATAAACTTTAAAGATTTTTGTGTGTTGAATATACAAAGATTTGCGGGGCTACTGATAGATCAACATGTTTTTTTTTACCTAAATTCTCATTTTAAAGGAATTAGAGGAAAGGTTATAACCAATCATCATTAGGCTCAACAAAGTACTGAGCTCAAACATACATGGATCCAATAAATTATCATACCCAATATTCTTAGGCCTAGCCGAGTATTGAGCTCAGATATATATAGGTTGGGTGAGGTTACAAACCTAATAATCCACAAGCTTAGCCAAATGTTAAGCCCAAGTGCAGACGACTTTAAAAATCTTGCTAGGTTCCAAATTAGATCATAAGATTATGATGAATCATAGATTTTCCCTTTTTTTGCATGTTGCTACCCAATTTTTGACCCATGTTTTGATATATTTTCAAAAAATCCAAAAATAGAGAAAAACAATGAAAATCCAAAAAATATGTTTTTTTTAATATATTCTTGTCATTTTAGCATTTTCAGCGTCGTCTAAAAAGATTTTAATTTTTATTTAAAGAATTTAATTTTTCAAAAGATTTTCGAACGCGTTCGACTTTTCACGCGTCATTTTTAAAATCATTGATTTTCCGTATTTTGAGTCGACGTTGATATTGCTCGTTTTCAAAAAATACAAAAAAATAATAAAAATCAAAATTTACAAAAAGAAAGAAGTTGAGGGACCAAGTTGAAAAACCTAGCAAAATTTTGTCTATAAATACTGGTTTCCAACACTTGCAAAAGGGGGGGGGCAATTTTGGAAAATACAACAACAAACCCTAAGCCACAAAAAACCTAAAAAACCCAATCACAGCCGCCCCCTCCCAGCTGGGTTTTTGGAATTTTTCTCCCCGAGTTTTCTTCTCCGGAAGCCAAAACAGCAGCCACCCGACCCTAGCATTTTTTGGACACCGGCCAAACAAACCTTTGCCCAAACAGCCGCTCATTTTTTCCCTGCTCCCTCTGGACAGCCATCAACCACACAGCCCTCACCTTCACTCTCCTCTCTCAGCCGTTCCTTTTCATCTCCATCAACCCGGAGCTTTCCCCCTCAGCAGCGTCTTCTTCGCCGTCGATCTCTTCAGCCCGGACCCATATCCGTCCGTCGTCTTCCTCAGTTCCACCCGAGCATCAGCGGCACGCCCACAGACCCGATCTGTTCGCTCCTCTCCGCCACCGAGAGCACAGAGCACAGTCAACAGGTCCTCCTTCTTCAGCCGGCGACAGACCCACGGTCTCCCTCTTCAGCCGTAGCCACCCGTTCTTCATTTCTCACCACTGCCGGATCTACAACTTAACAGCTCCCTCCCATAACAGAGAAGGGACGAGGCAGAGGAGAAACTGATCCGAAGAAGGAGAAGGAAGCAGACCCGAACCGATGAAGAAGACCCAAAAACAGATCTGAAAAACTAAGAAAAAATTAAAATCAACTGCTTTGTTTGCGTTTTTTGTGCATTTGCAGGTGACGGTGGGTGTCACCACCGGAAGGGAAGAGAAGAGGAGGAGAAAACAGGGCAGACCCGCCTGTTTCTGGCATGGTCGGCGGTGCGTGGTTCCACGCGCCGCCAGTGGCGGTGGGCGTGAGTTCCACGCGCCGCCACTGTTCCTGGTGTCCATGGCTTCACAAAAAAAACGTTCCCAGCAAATTCCTGGAGTTTCTGAATGGTTGTTTAGTAATTTTAGAATTGTTTAATGTAATTTTTGTTTAGTTTTGAGTTTTTGTAATTTGTATTTTTGTAAATATGGATGTAAAAGAAAAGAAAAGAAAAGAAAAAGAAAAGAAAAGAAAGAGAAAATAATAATAAAAAAGGGTTGTGTGTGTTGGTGTATTTTTATTTATTTATTTTGGATTTGTATTTGTATTGTGGATGTAAAAGAAAAGAAAAGAAAATAGTGAAAGTGTATGTGTGTGCTTGTATTTTGTTTTATTTATTTGTATATATTTTAATGATAAAATTACAAATATATTAAAGAAGAATTTAATATTTTGATCGGATCACGGTTAAGAATTATTAACTTATATGTAAGTGATATTTCTAATTTCCGAAGAAAAGACAATTATTAAAACTTCTTTAACACATCAAATTCGCGAAGCAGCTTACCTCAGGTAGGGTGTGTTAGGGGTGCTGATACCTTCTCTAACCACAACCAGTCCCTTACCCGCGAATCTCTGACAAGACCAGTGCATCCGGTTTCCTAGTAGCCTTCAATAAATTACTAGGTGGCGACTCCAACGAACGAATTCAAAGCAAACGCAACAACGAGATGAAAAATCGCCAACCGATGCCGCGCGCTGATTTGATTTTTTTTTCGGGGTGCGACAGAATGGCGACTCCACTGGGGAAGGTATTTTTTCGATTATTGGACTAAGCTTTGTGTATTTGATGTGTTTAAGTTTTTGCATTTTTATCTTTTTGGTTAATATTTATTTCCATGCATTTTATAGAATTGTCTCATGCATCACCTGTATTTATTTTTAAAAAGCACACACAAGCTTCTAGGTTAGGTGGGGAACTAGCGATCTGCCCTAAGACTATTGGTCAGGGTTCAGATGCGTGAAACACCCAACTCATATCTGAGTGCCTGCTTGGTAAATGGTGGGTATACGTACCTTAACCATTTCTTGCAACGCCCCCATACTGTCTTTACGAAGAACGTCACTGGGTAGATATGAGACCCTTTTGAGACCAGATAGAAAACCTACCCATGTTCACATAATGAATAGAACCTGTCCTTAGGTTGTATGTGCTATCGTTATTTGCATCCGAGCAAACCCTTCTTGAAGCATCTTGAACTCAAGACTTGTGGGTGACACATTGGCCGTTGCTCCGAAAATTTTCATTGTAGAGTTTGGGCAAAAATCACGATTCTTGTTCCATCATACAAGAGTTACGCCCATATTGTCACCTCTCGAAGGGCGAGTTCATTATATAGATTACATGTTCATACATTTATCATGCATGAACCGGGTTGAAAGGTAGGTCCCCTGTACAAGCTGTGCTGCATGTGATTGAAGAAAGATGAGGGAAGTGAAGAAAGGTGTCAGATAGAGGCTCATTATCAGATTAAGTTTGAGAGCATTAAACGTGAAGTAGCTAGACTCAAATCTGCTTGAACAAGTGTTGAGCATCAAATGGAAAGAGAGTGTCTGCAGAGTTTTCTGTGGGAACACTGCTTGTTCCTATCCAATTGAAGTTGTATCTCTCCTTTTCCGTCATGAACAATATCAACAATGCCTTCAATCATCAACTAATGACAATTTTGATTCTTGTTCAGTTGCACTGTTACAATTCTGATTCTTGTCCAGTTGCACTATTAAGTGTTCATCGCCTCCACATCATCTAATGGAACCAAACAACTACCGGTCTCCTGTACATGGTGCATTAATCTTCTTTGAAGTCACCCCGATTACAAGCTCAATTCCAGTTCAGCAGCACAAGATGGTCTGAAAAACCATGATTGAACACTGAACTTCAATGTGGCAGAGCTCTCTCTACAAAAATCCCTTTATGGCTCTGCAAATTAGGAATGCAAGAGGGGATTTACTAATTGCATATGCTACAAATATTTCTCTCATCAGTTTCAGCACGAAGAAACTATAGCAGGTTGAAGAGCCAGACTTGGCTTGAAAAATATGAGCAGACATCAAACTTCAACGTAGCAGAGCTCTCCCGACAGGAATCTGTTTGTGGATCCGCAAGTGGGAAATCCAAGAAGGAATATAGTAGTTTCAGATCATTTATGATTTTTCTCCAACAGTGTCAGTATTAAAATGCAAAAGTAGAGAGAAGATACATGCCTAGACTGAAAAACATGAAGAATACTGAAACTTCAACAGAGCAGGACTTCCTCTATAGGTGTTTATTTGCTGCACTGTCAGTGAGAAATTGAAGAGGGGACAAAGGAGTTTTAGATTCATCAGGTGCTCTTCCAATAAAGACAATGTGTGATTCCACACGTCGGTAGTGGCGATACTACAAGTTTCTGGGCGCTGCCAAGATTACCAAGCTGTTAGAAAGTTTTCTAACAATCCTCAACCAACCATAGCAACATTGGAAGATTGAAATAATGCTGTGAGGATTTGCCGAAGAATTGAACAAGCTATGAAGAGAAGAAAGATTGAAGGATCTGCCATGGATTCTAGAACAATGATGAGAGGTGAATCAGGAGATGACTTTGACAGTGTGAACCCTTAATTATGTGGTATAGCCAGGTCTCACGGCATCATCAATTGCTCAAAATATCTTTGCCAAGATGGGACATTCCTCTGCCGTTTAAGTTGTTGACCAGCATCCGCAAGATTCCAGAATTTTGCTTGACTCCGACAAATTCCCATGCAACCACCAATTTCTCAGTGGTATAATCCAGATAAGAGATGTGATGTCATGGTGGGGTCCTCAACCATTTCAAGTGAACAGTTTCAAAGAATTGCAAGAATGGAGTCTGAAAGTTGGTGAGCAAGAGACAGGTGGAGTCGTTGAAAAAGGGTTGTCACTGGCTATATTGTTCCCCGAACATCTTCAGAATGACATGTGATCGAAAATGCTTTGCTAAAACACAGATATCGCCAGAAAAGCTGATTCGAGAATGGTGATGAACAATCAATCATATTGTTATGGAATTCTGCATTTTGTTTTGGGATCACATCTCATCCTTCAACGAAACATGCCTTGCTTTTGTCTCTTTGTTGTTTTGAAATCAACAGATGTTTAGCATTTTAATCTGACAAAATATTTTGATCGAACTCCAACATGCGATAAAGGTTAATCAATCCGGAAGATTAGAAGTGTTTTGATTACAGATATGACTCTATGCTTGAAAATGACACGAGGTGACTAAACAATTTTGAACTCACACACAAAATTGAACCACACATCATATAGCTAAGTTTTAACAGTATGCATAATGACATGTAGTGGATTCGGTAGTTATGGACTTGTGAATCATGATTCTTACAAGTCCAAATCATTACACTGGACGAGGTCAAAATTTATCGGTTCTAACCGACCTTGCTTGAAATGAGAAAAGGCCATCTTCGATATCCCTTCACTTTCTAAAGATTATATCCCTTGCAGTCCCATTTTGAGCCTGGTAAAATATTTTCTTTCAAAAAAAGAAACCCTGACTAGGATCACACCCCACACTGGGGGCAAATGAGAGATATTTTGGAGACATTGATATAATTAATGGATAAAGGGGAAGGCTTAGAACAAAGGTCCAATGATTGAGAGAGAGCTAAAAGAAAACACATAGACTGGGGGCATATAAGAAAATTTTGAGGAAAGCTATGAAAAAAAAAGAGAATGAAAAAAAAGGGGAAGTTGAAATTGCCCTCACTTAAATACAAGTCAAAGATAAAGGAAGGAGAACGCCTATCAAGTCTATGAAGAGCAAAAGAAATTTCAATCAAGGAAAGGCACAACAAAAGTCAATACCAGAAAAAGACTAAGCTATAAACGTGACTTTTGGTGTCTATTATAAAGCCTCTGATGTTATCAGATGATTGAGGTTGGTTATTCATCAAGGAAAGGGGGATTTGCATTATGACTTATGTTAAGAAAAGTCTGAACTTTGAGGTTAACAAGGTTATATGTCGTTTCCTCTACAAAGACAACAATAAAAAACAAGTTGATGAATAGTTGATGTTGATCCTAGGTCTTTGAAACCCTCAAACACCTTTTGAGCCTATAAAATTCCTTTCTTTTATAGCCATGAACCATAGCCTGCATTACGTGCTTTTAAAAGCCCTTTTTAATCAAGCAAGAAATTTGAACCGATAAATGGCGCTCTCAAAACTTGAAGAGCTTTTCCATAAGGGTCGTGACTTCATGAATTAAGCTACTGGTTATTATGCATGCTGATAAAATAAATGCTAAGAAAAGAAACAACCTTTCTTGATAAAGCCTGAGCATCTTGTTTTTGAAATTCATAAAAATGTCACCTCATCACAGACCATCAAAAGATATACCCAAAATCAGAGTTTAAAGTGGACGCAAAGAACCATGAAAAAGTCATTTTAAATCTTACAATGGGTCATTTCTGTTTTCAAAATGCATGACAATCAAAGGACTATATATTTCGAATAACGTGTGTGGGGGTCTTTGATCAAAAAGCTTGATTTTCAAAAGATTTTCAAAAAGGACATCTCTGATTTCATTTCAACAAACTAGACTTTGAATAGACATGATCTTTGAAATATGAGAGTTGATTCCAGAATAAGGAAGATTATCAAACACAAAAGAACATTGATTGAGTATGCAAAATCATGGATAGAAATGACATTGACATTGAAGTCCTCGACACTCCTTGAAAAGTTGAGCAGCTGGGGGCAATACAGTAGACCTTGAAAAGGAAAAACAAGCAGTGCTCAGATCAGCTATGAGGCAATGTTTAAATGATGAATCAGTGAACTGAAGACAATGATGTTCAAAGACAGATAATCAATGAACGAGCACACTCGGATCATACTGGGGGCAATGTCATTCCAAAATGGCCCATGCTTTAGTTGAATCCTGTCGGCAATGGAGAAACAAAAACGTACCTGAAGGGCACTTTCCTATCATCATTTTTGAAACATGGCTCGCGATCGATGAGGAATACACAGATGAATGTAATTGAATGGAGAAAAGATGCATACCACCAAGACTGACTGTGGAACAATGCTGCACTTAAAGGACAATCTCATATTGTCATTCTTTGAAATATGGTTATGGACAGATGTTATCACACAATTGCACTGAATGAATGTCGGAAAGGCACCCACCTCGAAGACTGATTGTGGGACATCTATTCTGAAGCTCAAATGCGCACTTCACCGCATGAATATGGGTGATAACATGAACATCATTGATGATGCCAAAGCAGCATGAGATACATGTCTGGATGACTTGGCAGTTCCATGAAGGCTGGTGACCATACATACTTGAATGGTGTTTCAACCGAAGACAAGTTCATGACTGATTAACAAACGTGATAGGTGTTGGCATGATGCACACAATCAATCAGAGGATAATTCTCAGAAGAAGCCAGGAGAGAAAACCCTGCATGATGAATCAAGCAGTACCACACTTGGGGGCAGGGTCAAGCTTCATGAACGATGCAAGCAGTAATTGTCGAAGACAGCCCGGGATGGGCACTGCATTTACAACTGAGTGGATGGCTAACACATGAATGAGCCAATACATCGGAAGAACAAAGAAAGCTTTGGGATACAAACAAGGGCACCCTATGACGATGGAGCATCAAAAAGGGGGGCCTATATTTCAAATCAGGTAAGGATGCATGCATATCATCTAACCTCAAAAAAAAAAAAAAAAAAAAAAAAAAAAAAAAAAACATTTGCACATATTTTTGAATTATTACAGGAAAATCCTTAATGAGGTCCAGCAAGATGGTGAAAAGAGAAAGAAGCATCGTGGTGATGATAAATAAAGAATCGGTTTTGATCATGGAATAAAAGGACGATGGGATGAACCCTACCATTAGGAAAATCCCAAAGAAATGAAAAGATCAACCTTGCAATCGGGAAACCTCGAGTTTTCAACCCTTGCAGTCAGGAAACACCGAGTTTTCAAACCGTATGATCGAGAATTATCAGGAAGCACCAAGTTTTCCAGCCCTTTCTTCTGTCATCCCTTCAGAACTTCGCCAGGTAAGTCCTATTTTTCACACTTGTTATATCACATTTTTTCCATCTGGGTAGGTCGCCCATCATAATAAGACCGCGCTTTTCACATTTTTTCCATCGGGGTAGGTCACCCATCATAATAAGACCGTTCTTCATATTTTTTCCATCCGGGTAGGTCACCCATGACAATGAGACCGCAGTTTTCCACATTTTTTCCATCTGGGTAGGTCACCCATTACAATGAGACCGCATTTCACATTCTTTCTATTTGGGTAGGTCGCCCATCACAACGAGACCACTTCATCATATTTTTTCCATCTGGGTTCGTCACCCATACAATGAGACCATCATTTTTCTTGGGTTCGTCACCCATACAATGAGACCATCATATTTCTTGGGTTCGTCACCCATACAATGAGACCATCATATTTCTAGGGTTCGTCACCCGTACAATGAGACCAGCACTAGGGTTCGTCACCCGTATAATGAGACCAGCACTAGGGTTCGTCACCCGTACAATGAGACCAGCTTTTTTTTCTAGGGTTCGTCACCCGTACAATGAGACCAGCATTTTTCTAGGGTTCGTCACCCGTACAATGAGACCAGCACTAGGGTTCGTCACCCGTACAATGAGACCAGCATTTTTCTAGGGTTCGTCACCCGTACAATGAGACCAGCACTAGGGTTCGTCACCCGTACAATGAGACCAGCAGCACTAGGGTTCGTCACCCGTACAATGAGACCAGCATTTTTCGAGGGTTAGTCACCCGTACAATGAGACCAGAAGGAGGTCGCCAGATGGGATCTCATGTAGCTTTGGTTAAAGGGAATCGCCATATGGGATTTCAGGTTAACCGAGTTACACATATTTCGTTCCAGTTGAATGAGGTCGCCAGATGGGATCTCATGTAACTTTGGTTAAAGGGAATCGCCAGATGGGATTTCAGGTTAACCGAGTTACACATATTTTCGTTCCAGTTGAATGAGGTCGCTAGATGGGATCTCAAGTAAACCCAATGTGTGGGCAGGTCGCCCGTGAAAATAGACTATTGGGAGAGTGTGGGTCGGTCGCCCGTGAAAATAGACTTGAGTGAGTATGTGTGGGCAGGTCGCCCGTGAAAATAGACTTGAGTGAGTATGTGTGGGCAGGTCGCCCGTGAAAATAGACTTGAGTGAGTACGTGTGGGTAGGTCGCCCGTGAAAATAGACCAGAGTGAGTATGCGTGGGCGGGTCGCCCGTGAAAACAGATCAGTGTGAGTGTGTGGGCAGGTCGCCCAAGATAATGAAATCATTTTCCTTTTGTTTTCTTTACAAAGCTTACTATGCAAAATTTTGAAGAGTTTTGCTTCGTAAGCATTGTAAAGAGGGGGCATCTGTTGCTACCCAATTTTTGACCCATGTTTTGATATATTTTCAAAAAATCCAAAAATAGAGAAAAACAATGAAAATCCAAAAAATATGTTTTTTTTAATATATTCTTGTCATTTTAGCATTTTCAGCGTCGTCTAAAAAGATTTTAATTTTTATTTAAAGAATTTAATTTTTCAAAAGATTTTCGAACGCGTTCGACTTTTCACGCGTCATTTTTAAAATCATTGATTTTCCGTATTTTGAGTCGACGTTGATATTGCTCGTTTTCAAAAAATATAAAAAAATAATAAAAATCAAAATTTACAAAAAGAAAGAAGTTGAGGGACCAAGTTGAAAAACCTAGCAAAATTTTGTCTATAAATACTGGTTTCCAACACTTGCAAAAGGGGGGGGGCAATTTTGGAAAATACAACAACAAACCCTAAGCCACAAAAAACCTAAAAAACCCAATCACAGCCGCCCCCTCCCAGCTGGGTTTTTGGAATTTTTCTCCCCGAGTTTTCTTCTCCGGAAGCCAAAACAGCAGCCACCCGACCCTAGCATTTTTTGGACACCGGCCAAACAAACCTTTGCCCAAACAGCCGCTCATTTTTTCCCTGCTCCCTCTGGACAGCCATCAACCACACAGCCCTCACCTTCACTCTCCTCTCTCAGCCGTTCCTTTTCATCTCCATCAACCCGGAGCTTTCCCCCTCAGCAGCGTCTTCTTCGCCGTCGATCTCTTCAGCCCGGACCCATATCCGTCCGTCGTCTTCCTCAGTTCCACCCGAGCATCAGCGGCACGCCCACAGACCCGATCTGTTCGCTCCTCTCCGCCACCGAGAGCACAGAGCACAGTCAACAGGTCCTCCTTCTTCAGCCGGCGACAGACCCACGGTCTCCCTCTTCAGCCGTAGCCACCCGTTCTTCATTTCTCACCACTGCCGGATCTACAACTTAACAGCTCCCTCCCATAACAGAGAAGGGACGAGGCAGAGGAGAAACTGATCCGAAGAAGGAGAAGGAAGCAGACCCGAACCGATGAAGAAGACCCAAAAACAGATCTGAAAAACTAAGAAAAAATTAAAATCAACTGCTTTGTTTGCGTTTTTTGTGCATTTGCAGGTGACGGTGGGTGTCACCACCGGAAGGGAAGAGAAGAGGAGGAGAAAACAGGGCAGACCCGCCTGTTTCTGGCATGGTCGGCGGTGCGTGGTTCCACGCGCCGCCAGTGGCGGTGGGCGTGAGTTCCACGCGCCGCCACTGTTCCTGGTGTCCATGGCTTCACAAAAAAAAACGTTCCCAGCAAATTCCTGGAGTTTCTGAATGGTTGTTTAGTAATTTTAGAATTGTTTAATGTAATTTTTGTTTAGTTTTGAGTTTTTGTAATTTGTATTTTTGTAAATATGGATGTAAAAGAAAAGAAAAGAAAAGAAAAAGAAAAGAAAAGAAAGAGAAAATAATAATAAAAAAGGGTTGTGTGTGTTGGTGTATTTTTATTTATTTATTTTGGATTTGTATTTGTATTGTGGATGTAAAAGAAAAGAAAAGAAAATAGTGAAAGTGTATGTGTGTGCTTGTATTTTGTTTTATTTATTTGTATATATTTTAATGATAAAATTACAAATATATTAAAGAAGAATTTAATATTTTGATCGGATCACGGTTAAGAATTATTAACTTATACGTAAGTGATATTTCTAATTTCCGAAGAAAAGACAATTATTAAAACTTCTTTAACACATCAAATTCGCGAAGCAGCTTACCTCAGGTAGGGTGTGTTAGGGGTGCTGATACCTTCCCTAACCACAACCAGTCCCTTACCCGCGAATCTCTGACAAGACCAGTGCATCCGGTTTCCTAGTAGCCTTCAATAAATTACTAGGTGGCGACTCCAACGAACGAATTCAAAGCAAACGCAACAACGAGATGAAAAATCGCCAACCGATGCCGCGCGCTGATTTGATTTTTTTTTCGGGGTGCGACATTGCACATAAAAGATGTTTAATGCTATCAAAGAAAAAATATGCCTTCTTAGTTCTCATTACCACTAAAAGTAAGAATTATTGGGCTATAAATTACCATTGAGTATTTAAAAGAAGGAGGTTTTAAATTTTTATTCCCAACTATATATTTATTTTCAAAGTATTTTTTTAAAATATCATGACTTTTTCTCTAAAAATAACAATTACTTAAGCATTAAAAAATACCTAGATTCATTAAATATAAGTTTTTACAGATACTAGCCACATATTATTTTAGTCTATCAGACACTGAGCACTGACTACCAACCATTTTGATTAGAAAAAATAAAGTTGATTGTTAAAATTAATAAACAATCTTTGTTCTAAAACACAATCTTTGTTGGAGAAACTTTTTAACGGAAGGGGATCGAATCAATCCTTTTCACTTCTATTCCTCTTCATCTTCCCAGGATTATCCTTGGTAAAAGAAATGTTTTGATTTTTTATTTTATTTTTCCACCAATTATATCCATATAGTTTTTATAGATAAATTCTCAATAATTAACACGCAGTAATCATAATCACACCACCCACTTGCTTCTCTGACAAACCAAGAAAAATAATCACTTTTCGTTGTTCTCTTTATTACCCAGGCATACAAAGGGCATTATTTCCTTCACTTCTCTGTACAAAGTTCGATTCTACTCTCTTTCTCGACAAGTTATCAATCTTGATTCGGTTGAGTAAATTTATTAAGAAAAAATCCTCTCAAAGCTAAATTTGAACTGAGTTTTAATTTGAATTTGAATTAAGTTTTAATTTAATTTTTTTTAATATTGATTTGATCAAACCTGTAATCTAACAAATTAATTTATAATCTTGTTAACTTGATAAAAATAAAATAATTTTTTTTTTAAATCAAATATGAATTAGAGTTGGCCCAACAATCTAGTATTTTAAATCTATTTCCACACCGAATCCTCGAGCATTATAATCATGCTTTCAAACTTACCATTTAAAAAATATTAATTACAAATTAAATAATTAATTAACTCAAGGTGACTTATTGAATTAATTCTTGATTTTGTTGAACTTGTCATACTCTCTACCGAATCAAGACCAAGAATTTGAGAAAAGAAAAAAAACTAAAACGAGGTTTTTTCTTTTTGAGAGAATTAATAAACCTAAAGTGATCAGGAAACGCGCTAGCAAACTCGATAATTAAGTAACCAAAGTCCTTTTCCAAGTCAAACCCAGAGTCGGGTACAATAACTAAACCCTAAACCCTGTACCATTCCTAAAATACCCCAATGAATACTCGTTAACAAATACATGTGACAGACAATCCTCTAATAAATAAACTCGTTATTCCCAACTTACCCCTACTATCTCTTCTGATTATTGTTGATCAAACGGTCACAAATCCATCAACCCAAAAATCCCCAACCATTTGATCTCCTCTAACAGCCGTCTCTTTGCTATTCTCAAAACAAGAATCCGACGTGTCACTCGCATCCCCCTTGTATAAATAAGCCTTAACCTACGCAAACAAAAACCACACACCCTTTCTTGTTTCTCTCTCTTTCAAGATTAGGGTTTTCGTTTTCAAGAAAACACCATGAGCGATCAGAGGCAAACAGGGAAGGTGAAATGGTTTAGTGACCAAAAGGGGTTTGGTTTCATAACCCCTGATGATGGCGGTGATGATCTATTTGTTCACCAATCTTCCATCAAGTCTGAAGGGTATCGCAGCCTTGGAGACGGCGAAGAGGTTGAGTTTGAGATTGAAAGCTCTGACGATGGCCGTACCAAGGCTGCTAATGTCACTGCTCCTGGTGGAAACCCAGTTCAGGGCATCCGATCCAGTGGTGGATATGGTGGTGGTGGTTATGGCGGCGGAGGCGGCGGCCGCGGAGGCCGAGGTGGTGGAGGCTACGGAGGTGGTGGAGGATATGGAGGTGGTAGCGGCGGGTATGGGGGTGGAGGTTATGGAGGCGGTCGGAGAGGAGGTGGTGGTGGAGGATATGGAGGGAGTGGTGGTGGTGGGTATGGCGGAAGCGGCGGTGGAGGCTGTTATAGCTGCGGGGAGTCGGGGCATATGGCCAGGGACTGTCCACAAGGTGGCGGTGGAGGTGGTGGAAGGTATGGTGGTGGAAGCGGCGGTGGAGGAGGTGGAGGAGGGTGTTACAACTGTGGCGGGACTGGCCATTTTGCCAGGGAGTGTCCAAATAGTGGACGTTGATTTTAGGGTATGGAGTGGAAATAGTAAAAAGGAGACTTGATTTTTATCAAGTCTTCCTCTTTACTGATTTATTTCCACCTCTTTTACCTTTGCTTTTGCATTTAGTGGTGTTGTCTTTTAGGTGGTCTTTTCTCGGCGACTCATTCTAGTGTTTGGGCTTAATGGGTTCCTTGCTCTATCCAAGTGTCTTGATGTTGTTTTAAGGTTTTTAATGGTGGTGATTGTCTGTCTGTTTGGTTTCAAGTTGCTAGAAGGTTTCAAATCGGTATGATGGTGATAGGTCTTAAGTAGTAGGGGGCAGTAGAGAGGGATTGGATCTTGGTGAAGGAAACAATTATCTTGTTCTAAGCTGTAATCTCTCCCTGTTTTTATACACAATATATATGAATATACATGCTGGTTTGATTCAAGCTCTATTGGCATCTTAATCTTTTTATTTTATCCTCAGATTGCGACGCTTCTTGATCTCTGTATCTTGCTTGATATATTGCTTTTTAGACTCTCAAGAGCCATGAAAGGGAAATGTATTCTTTAATGACCAACTTTTGATGCCCTCAGATTTTTATTGGCTCTTTATTTGGTCTTGTGGGCGCAAATTGCAGGTTTGAAGGGGGGGCTATTTAGACTACTCCCCTCTCTCTCTCTTGGAAAGGTTGAACCACATCAGTGCATAAAGCTCTCGAATAATGGAAAGCTCACCCCAATTATGGGAGCTCCCTGTTTTGCAGTACCATCTTGTGTGGTTCCACGCTTCCACTGGTGGTCTACTCGTTTCAAGATCCCACTCGCTCCTTTGATTAGCCGCTAATCCAAGATACAATTCTTAATTAGTTTCATTAGATTATGTTTGTGGGATTGAAAACGGGTTGCAGGAGCAGTGCTGCCCTGCTGGGTTGTTTCATGGCAAGAAGAGTGAACCTTCAACTCCACCTGAGAAATGGCAACCAAGTTTTTCTCTGTCGGTGAAATAATTTTGCATAAATCAACCAAGCTGCCTTTATCGGCGTGGGATTTATAATGGGAACCGATTCAGTGAGTTTGGTGGTGGGATTTGCTCATTTACTCCTGTGCTTCATCTGGTTTCCTTGTAATGATGGAAGGGGGACCAAAACACACTGGTTCTTGGTCAAGAAATAAATGCGGTGACCAATCTTGAGTGGCATCTGGAAGCATCCTTCCAAATGCTGAACATGCTTCAAAAAACTTAGAACATTTACAGAGGCTGTCAATTACTAACCATACATGCCCAGAGGTGCTCGCTTTCATTTCTTTGTAACGTGTGGTGTTCTCTTGGTCAAGATTCACTGTTGTCATTAGGGTAAAAAAAAAAACTCCAAGGTGGGCTTATTATGGGTAACCATTCTCACAGATTATTGTGGACCTCACCGGGGAGGTCTCCCTTACTGCAAGGCATAATTCTCTATGTTGAGCTTGGTGATATTTTGGAACAAGTCAATGTTGTGATTTTGGAAGGGCCCAAGTTCGGTCTTCAAATCCTTTGCTGGGCTTTTAGGTCTCGAGGACTGGGTTTCCATTAACCCAACAGCATATCATATGGAGAATATAATTGCCATGACATTTGCCTACACCAGACTGCCGATCATTTCTTACCTTGAGAGATGAAGTTTCTGGGTTAAGTGGGCTGGCTGTCAGCTTTGCTTACACATTCTTGAGATGTGTTTTCTTCTTTGCCAAGACAGATAGACAGATATACTAGCCATCATGCAGTTCAGAATATATGAATTGCCACCCAAAAAAAATCGAATTTGGTGCGAATAAAACTCGTCAAGGATGGAAAATACTTGGTTTTCAAACCTAAAAAATATAGTTTACTGCAGAACCCCTAATGCCTGGTGAGTTTAGTTAGCATTTACCTGGCCTCGAATTACTGAATAACGGGTTTCACAAACATTTTTACAGCAAATAGATTCTGATTTAGAGATCTTTTTTTCCCCATCCATTGAGAAAGTTGACTTTCTAGGGAACTAAAATACTCAGCTATTTTTTCACTCTTTTCAGTCTAATTATGAATTATATGGAAAAAAATCACAATCATATCTCTTCAGATTTGGAGTTCATTTCATCTTGTATTGGCCCAATTGGGAGTTGGAGTGGTGTGTTTGCATATAAGTTATACTGTTAAAGATTATACTGTTAAAGACAGACAGGAAACAGTACGTTGAGATTTGAAGATTTTCTACCTTTCTTATCTTTCCTCTTCTTTCTCTTTTTTCTTCTGATTCCGACATTGCTGTTCACTTTTCACCATATTTTCCCTCTACTCGATTCGTTTTTAAATTTTTATCACACCTTAATATATTTCCATTTCCAAACAATTGAATATTTAGCTGCTTTATAGAGGCTCCGAACTTCTAATCTCATGTTTTCCTTGCCTCGGGCAGTGGATGATGAATAAGTATAATTTAATTCAGTTTTTACATGTTTAATCATCTCCTTAATAGGGTTAGGTGATTGGATCCAAAGATGGTTAATCGGCTTATTAAGAAAGTAGTTAAATGGGGTAGCTAATAATTAAATTAACCAAAGTTTACAATGGAAAAGAAAAACCTGTTTTCATATATATTACACGTTCATTGGGCTTGAGATTCTATCCGGGTTTTTATTCATGTCCTCTCATGTATTATTAACTTATCTTTGGTTAGAATTTCAAAATAGAAAAAACTAAATTCGAGGGCCAAAAGACACATTTTATCTCGATAATTAAACTAAATATGACTGGATTTCCTATTTTTAAATCACTTCATAGGCAAGAACTAAGCCAAAGAGCATGTCTCCCTCACGTACATCATTGTCTTCTTGTCTTTCGAATAAAGGAGGAAACCGTGCAAGAACCTAACCACTCTTTGCAGAAAGACATGAAGCTTTTTTTTTCATGGAGGTCGCATGCTCTTATAAAGGGGTCGAGGTCTGTCATCAAAGGGAACTTTGAGCAACTCTGTGACTCTGCTATTATAACCTTTATAAATAGTGGCAGATTTTTATTAGATTCCCACATCAGACACTTCATGGCATATAGTTCTAGCAGCCTTATTCACTCGAAAAGTTGAGCAAGAGTAGCCTCAATCCTTACGTCATTTATCCATCTTTCTCTTCTTTTTAATCACCAGGGACTTGTCTGGTTGGCATTCTACCAGGTCAAGTCACCTGCTATAATCATGGAATGAGCTCGGTATAGTTTGCATAGAAAGTGACATGTCGTGACTTTGTTGCCTGACATGTCATTTTCACGATCGATCTAAGCACCCCCCATGTCTTGTTACAGGGGGGGAGCAGAGGTTTGATGAGGCAATGAGATGAAAAATTGAAGGCGACACTAAATACTGCCATGGAAGTTTAGAATGGACTAGCTAATGTGACGAGGCAGCATGGATAGTAGATGATGATAAGGATCTTTCGAGTGGTTTATCTCCGAAATTGAAGAAGGATGTGCTGTTAAATTCTCACTAGATGGGCTGAATTTAGTGATTTTTTGTTTACCTCATGTCAAATGTAGTCAAATCCTAATGACTTATTTAGTTCTAGTAACAGTATACAGAGGTTGAGCTAGAGTGAAATAGAGGAGAGGGGTGGGGGGTTTAAAAAATGTATAACGGTAAGAAAGCAGATAATTTATAAACTTTAGGAAGGGTCTTATTGAACAAACCCTTAAATATAAGGATAAAACTTGTATTTTAGAAGGGTCTTGCAAAAAGAATTCATAGATGGAAGGATGAGGATGGTATCATATAAAAGAATTATTATAGTGTAGTTTTGGTAATCAATGGATCTCAAAACTCATAACTTGAAAGTTTACCTGAAATAAATTTTAAACTAAATTTAAAACTATATTGATTTAGTGAAATTTAATTCACTTATCTTGATTGATGTGTGTGACCTGGTCAAACTAATTTGGTCAATTTTAAAAATTTAAAAATAATAAAATAACTTCATTTAATAAAAACGTTAATTCAAATTAATTTGATAATTTATATATTTTTTTATCCGTTACTCTACAATTCTTAAAACTGAAAAAAAAAACATTTTATGTTCTAATACTGTACTTGTTGTTTTTCTAATGCAATTCATAAAACAGCTACTACGGTCACAAAATAAAAACCAGAAAAAATATTTCAGAAAACCTTGGAAGGCAATAGCAATATCTTTGGCTATTCAATATCTACATCGCTTTTTTACCCATAATTGTGGTCTCCGTCTTCATATACTTGGGTTTGGTGTGTGAAAACCAATTGAGGTATTAATTAGAAAGCAAAAAATAAAAAAATAAAATAAAAGATTCACTAAATCAATGAAAGTGGCTTTATTTTGTCTCCGATCTTATTTATCCAACACACCATTTATTCGGCATCAATCGTATGCATGTTATCGAAGTGACGATCTATGTGTTGCTGAGATTTTCCAACATAAAATAACTATTCATCATCACAAATTAAGATCTCTAATTAGGAGAGAAAACCTTTAATTACTATTTTTTTTATTATTTATTTACATGGATGTTCAGGTTAACTTGCGTGCACAACGACTAATCTCACGACAAACTGAACATCCTGCAAATCTAATAAACATATAAAAAAACTAATAAGCATATAAAACACTACGAAAATAATAAACATGTACAGTAAAATTTAAATTCTAATATAAAAAAAAAAAAATAAACCACTTTTACCACAAGACCAATAACTCAAGTGCCTTTAATTACTATTTCTTGACTCTTGCAGAACAACGTTGAAAAGGAGAAGGACAAGGGCTAAAAGTAGAATCTTGGAGTGCTAAACATTTCGGCATCTCATAGCTAAAAGAGTACACATTAAAAAATTTCATACAGACGTTTTTTTTTTTTTTTCTTCTTAGAACACATAACAACTCTCTAAAGCAGGATAAAGACAGAATTATGACGAAAATAGGATGGGATTTGTATGTTTATGAGTACATGACAATTTTGACTAGCCAACCACATTATGATTCTTTTTATCCTCTCTGTCCATGGTCTACCAAGCAAGCTGATTAAGATGGAAAGGCCCTTGATCAAGGGGTGGAATCCAGATGACTACGAGAACTTTGGAGTTAGCAATCTTCGAAGTGGCTAAAATCATGGGCTGTGAGTAAGGTTGTGTGGGTGGTGGAGAGGTGGAGGAGCTGCCGTGGCATTAAGGTGTGGCAACGATGGCGCCATTGTTGGAGGTGGGCATTGGTAACACTTTGTGAAGAGCCCAAAAGTATCAATTTGGTGTACGAAATTTGTAACACTGGCCCATCCACCAAATCCAAACCCAACAATTAGCACCCACACCACCACGAATGAATTCATCACGTATGTCCCTACCCATCTCCCCATGTACTTTGGTGGTTGCTCCACTGCGTTCTGCAAGCACAAAAACAGAGTCACACAATGGCCAAATTGCAATACTGGGTCAATAATGAATCGGATCATAAGGGCCAGCATAAAAGCTTTCTGTTCTTGGGGACTCAGGGTCCCGCGTATTTTTGTAGCTGTACGACGTAGAAAAGGTCCATCAAGACAAGACAATTTAATAGAGTACAAACAAGATATGAAGAATCAGGTACGGCTAGATACTCTGCCTCGGTGGTGCAGCACATATCTCGTTCCTTTATGCAAGCCAATTATATCATTTTCGAATGGCTTGAATGTTGAAGGATCATGGCATTAGATGGCCTGTACAAGCATGATCCTAATTATATCATTATCTGATTAGGAGAAAGGTCCGGGTCTGGTCTGCTAGAACGTGACCACACGCTACCATCTGTATTTCTTGCCGTTTACTCATTGCCATTAGCCCTAATTAATGATTCTTTTGGTCGCCATTAATTAACGAGTTTTGATTCTTTCGCTGACTCTGTTCAGTCAAACCTTGACATCATGGTGTCTGACAAAAGCTGGGCATTCTCCATGTTTAGGTTTAGTACGGATCGATGAGATGGATAGTAAAGGAGTACTACTTGGCAGAATGTAAAGAAGGCAGAGTACCTCTCTCGCAGCAGATGACTTGAAGGTGAACATGTACGCTAGGGCAGGGATGATATAGACTGTGAAGCTAACCAGGAGTGATCCAACGGTGGAATTGATGGGTCCAAAAAAGGGGAAGATAATAGCTAGGAACCAAATGGGAATAACCACAGGCAATCTGGCTGCAGCCCTTTTGCACAAGCTCTTGCATTCATGCATCCCTATTGCTTTCTCCCACACAAAGTACAATGGTGTGCAGGCAAACCCGAATGTTATGAACTGCAAACGCACGAAACAAATACTACTTTGTTACTTATTTATTTACGTATTTGTGTATGAATATACGTATAGGCAAAGTGTACGTGCATGCCTGGTGGATGAGCATTAAAATGACAGCCATGTCTCTGGAGGGAGATCTTGGGAGAAGAGAAAAGGCATTGGAGTGATTGAGAAGCATGTCACCAAATGCCCAATATACTGCTGCTGCTGAAGGGAGTGTCAGAGTCAGAACATACAGAGTAGCCAGCAAGTATATGGCCTTGAACTTCTGAGGCTTCCACATAGCGTGCATTATTTCCCTGTCTCACCAAAACTTCATTTCTTTAGTTAAATTTGTTGGACTCATGATAACATTTCTATCAAACCAAAGAAGGAAGGGAATCATTCGCTATCATGGGACACAAGCTCCTGAGATATTCTTCTACTGTCATTTTTACTAACATGATTCTTCTGCGAGCCTCCGTATTTCTTTCTGGCCCGGGTGAATATTAAATTTACCCTAACCAAGTGGTAAAATTATTTTGGTTCTTACCACATCCCATTTTGTTCATCACTTGTAAACCAGTGAAGAGCCTAATTACAAGAGCAGTGATCTTAGATCCCATCAGTAATCATTTTTGCAGGCTTTTGAGGACAAGCTCTAGCTAGGACAACAATAACATCTGAAATTAATGAAGTTCTTCTTGCTTTAATGGAGAGATAAAGGAGGCATTGGACAATCTTGTCTTTTATCTTTTCTACTTTTTTACCTCTCAACCATAAATCTAACACAGAGGAATCTCTGATAAAACCGGACCCCTCTTGGCATCTTCTAATAATAAAAGCAAGAGCAACAGATAGAAAAGATGATTGGCTTTCTACATTAAAAGGCATGTCGTAGGGTTCCCAGTGAAACAGAGACCTTTTGCCTCCCACGCCTAAGGAGGGCAACTCGGGTATTAAAAAATCAGCCATTAAAGCTCATATATACACAGAGGTTGGTCATTAGATGATCGCTTGGTCAGATAATGTCCTAGCAAGTGAAGGAGTCGTCATTTTCACAATGACGTTAAGCCCTTTTACATTTCATTCTTATTTCCCTTTTATAATTTATGGCCAAGTTCAAACGCAAAGACATTAATAAACACAATTCAAAGAAAAGTAGAAACATTAATTTTGTAAATAACGTAGAAGACACGAATTATAAATCAAGGTTTGTCTTACACAGTAACGGCATGTCCCCCGAATGTGTAGAGAATGTTTGTGGCCCCAGTGAAGTATAGAACTATTTTGGTTGGACCCGAATGCTTAACACCCTCCACCTACACATGATCACCCCATTAATGACCATCATTAACACATTATACTATTAATTAAGAGCTTAAGGCAACACAATAAATAGGACAACAAGGATCTGGTCTTGTAGAGTTCAAATTAAGACAACGAACATGTGAAGGACAGGTTGTCCTAAGGTGATGGGAAACGTGTCATGGCTCTATTGCATGAAAATCCATGCATTCTTTGTTTCGTACTTGGTATTTAAATTGGTGTTAAAGCATGTCAAGAACAAATAAATTAAAATGGGGAACGTGTAAAGCCAATTACCTGGCCATGAAGGAGGGAAGCAATGGTGAGGTACCAAGCAGTGTAAGTAGTCATAACGAGGCCAAGGAATGACCAGATTCTGTAATTGTGAAATGAAGGAATAAACACTGTGGTAGCACAACAAGCCCCGAAGATGTAAGTCCAAGTCCTCTTGTCTAGATTATCATTTATGTAATATATATTGCTGCAGAAAAATTAAAGAAACCAATGGTCAGGCTGGTGATTCTTTACTGTGGATAGTCCCATATTTTATTGAAATTGAATGAGGAAAAAGTTAAAAGCAAGAGTTAAAGAAGGGGTAGGTTCCGTGTTTAGAGTCCCAATTACCTTGCACAAGCTATGAGTTGAATTACAGATCCAAACAGAAGAAAAGTGCAGTTAAAAGCCAGCCCCACGTTCCTCCAATACTTTCCAAGGAGGCCATCAAGAACTTCAAACCACTGTTGTATTGAGAATTATAAAATTAATACACAGAAAAACATGGTAACCCGTGTTCGGACATGGATTAACAAGTTGTAGGAGTATAAGAAAATTCTGTCTTGTACTTTTTGTATAGAGTTGAAATTAGCAATCAACTAACCTGGATGACATGGTTCCTGAAATCCACCTTCTCTCTTTCTTTTCTTGTTCTGTATTCTACATAGAGTACGCTAATTAGATAAGCTGTCCAGCTACCCAGCAACCCATAGAAGAGCTGAAAGCAGATGCCTGATAGCATCCCTAGTTGGGAAAATGAGTAAGGCAATGTAAGCAATACTTGAGCCACCTGGGAAAAAAAACGAAAAAACAAGCAAACTCGTCAAGAAAAGCATTAATTTCCTGTAAGTATGAAAGAAAGATTGTAGGGAATAAAGAAAATTAACCTGATTTGAAGCACAGCTAAACCAAGCATCATAAGCAGAACCACCATGCCATAAGAACTTGGAAAACCTTGCTTTCATGTCCTTAGGCTTCCCTTCAGTCTCCATCTCCACATAGTTACCTACTATCACTGTCTCCACAGCCTTATCAGTAGCCATTGGCTCCTCCTCCTCTCTCTCACTCTCACTTACTTTTCACTTGTTGTTAATTCAAGTGGTGACTTTATATAGTAGTAGCAAGCACCGCTAAAGATAGAGTGTAAACAGTAAAGAAGGGTTTTTGAGATTGGAAATGGAAATGGAAGTGAAGAGAAGCATATTGTAGTGGTGCTATATATACAAGACAGGAGAGGAGTTCTTGAGGGGTGGGAGAGGCTGTGTTTGAAAGGTATTTTAGATAACCGGGGTTTTGGGAAGAGAGTAGAATCAACTTTTCGGAGCTTTAAAGTTCTTGTGTTTTTTGAAGAAATATAATGGTTTTTGAGCCCCTTTTTGTTATTTTGGTTTTTCTTTATAATCCTGGCAAATCGGCAATTATTATCTATTTGACTAAGATTAAGCTCTAAGATTATTTTAGAGGTTAAGTTAATAGCAATACATGTGAGTTGATATGCAATTATCGTATCATCAGCAGAGTTATTAAGTTGATTTTGTATGTTTGATATGTTAATTTAAATTTAAAAAATTTAGTTTAATTTTTTTAAAAAAATCTTGACCCAACTGATTGGATTAACTCATGAAATTATACCCAATTTAATTAAGTTAATTTTTATATAATTTTTCAAAACTCATTTTAAGTTAAATCTGAATTAATTAACTTGAATTAATTTGTTAAGCCGGTTTAGTCTCGTAACATTGTTTATTAGTGTTATTTTTACAAAAATCTATCAAATTTAACTCTGTTTTCTACAACACAATTGCTTTTCTCTAAAGCGTAATTATTTGGAGAGCGTGGGTGGCTTCTCTGCACGAGTGGTTCTCTACGCTTCCCGAGCTGATTATTGTTGTCATTTTCTACACGCCTAGTTTAACCTATAGTTAATTTAATCTCCATAATTTTACTCTTACATGGAGTTGCATTTTGGCCAATTCATGTCGGCACATTGGTGCTAATATTGCTCAACGGTGATCAGATTTTAAAACATAAATTTTCACATGGACTGTGCACAAGGTACAAGATTTTTCACATGAATTGATGCACCATTATTTTTAAATATTGCATATTTTTCACACACAAGAAAGGAATAAAAATCTTTCTAATTCTTTATTTGCATCGGTGGCATCACAACTTAATTCATCACTTGAGATTTTTTATAAGAGTTATGATGTAGAAATCACTTGATTAGACTGATTTAGCAATTCAATCTTAGATTTTAAGAAATGTTAATATAGAGTTATCATGATTGACTTAACTAATGACTTATCAATTTAATTAAGATTCGGTTTAATTTTTTAAAAACATTTTAAAATATGTTATTTTATTTTTTTTTAAAAATAATATTGTTTTGAATTAATCTAAATTAACTTGAATTATTCTACGTAATTAGATCTTGAAATAACTAAGCTATGAGTTTAATAACATTGGTAAATAGGAAGCAAGTGTGGTGCAAACAAAATTATTTGTATACGAACAAGGTGCAAAGGTGAGGGTTGAAAGAAGATAAAATTAAGAAAGAAAATAAGCAAGGGAATATGTGAAGAGAAATTATAACAAAGTAGACCGCATGATTGCAGGCAAACGGGCGTGGTCGCTTTACAAGAAGAAGAAAGCTGCTTTTATCACATGGCCTTCCAAGCTTTGTAAACTCGAGAAGCCTCTCTCTCTCTCTCCCCGAGCCCAAACCCCAAAATCCCTTGTTCACATGGAGACTTATTTACTTGTATAATCCTCAACATTAAGGACAAATACAGAGACCGTATGTGGAGGCTTTGCTAGATCATGTGTCCTTGGAAAATGCCTTCCTTTATTTTATTGTTCTAATTCTCTGGATATTTGCCAGTATTCTTCACTGACTGATGGCATTCTTCTCTACACTTTTCTCGTTTCTCATCATTTAGATTCTCTTCACCTCTTCGAGCCTAGCCAGCCGATGACAACTTGATAGATGTACGTAGAGCATTTTGATTCATTGTTTTTTTTAATAATTTTTTAGTATTTTTAATTTGTAAATGTTAAAAATAATTTTTTAAAAATAAAAAAAATATTATTTAATATATTTTCAAGTAAAAAATATTTTAAAAAACAACTATAATTATTCTTCAAAACATCCCATACTCTTGAAGGGATTTTTTTTTTTTTTTTTATAGAGCATAACTACTTACACTAACTATATACATATCTTGTATTTTTGAACCTTTTGCCGAGCATGTAGAGTTTATAGCATGTGTATACATGCATGCCCGTACAAAAACTGTATATGAACAGCGATTAAAATCGAGAAAAAGAGAGAGAAAAAGAGCGTGCTGAACCGTGGCACTACATTCTTTTTAAAAAAGTAACAGGAGGTGTGATGTTAGAGAAAATGAAAGAGAAATATAATTATTTGACGAACCAAAGAATTATGCTCAAAATCCCTACTGTACATTTTCCACTCCTCCTTAAGTAGTATTTCTTCACCAGCCCCTTCTTTTTGAATTTGAAGGAGTCACCTGGAGAGATTATTGATTACCTTTCATCTCATGATTATACAACATGATTATTTTGTCTTTTTATATATTAATTAGAAAAAAAATACCCATCCACCTATTGCTGAAATTATCAAGAAAAAGGAATGACATCTCCAGGTGTAAAAAAAAGCTTTGTTGTGTTGATGTTGTGGAACATATTCATGGGGTTTGTTGGGGCTCTCCCTAGTTATCAATTCGTGGTAGAGGTCATGCGCCTCGAGTAACTGGGACCAGAAACATTCTCTGTGAACTGTGTCTCCTTGACCATGGTGTGTGGTGCAAAGCACCATATACTGTTGCATGCTTGTTTGCATTAGCGTCATCTTTGTCCTCCATCAGAACATCCAAGCATTTCGAATGTACAGAGAAACTAGGATCTCTGATGTGTCTGTCCTATATGTAATTCAAATGAATCTGGAATTCCGCTTTGTCTGTGGGGAGCTTATGGTGAAGGCTCTTGACCATTTTC